>OX456525.1:14241351-14681206 GCA_949748255.1 Eustalomyia histrio | reverse complement strand
GGGGCAACACACAAAAAAAAATATATATGAAAATGTAAAAAAGAAGAAACAAAAAAAAAAAAAAATAAAAACGGCGAATAATTTCCAACACACACACTTAACCGCCCTCATCTCTCTTGCATTGTTCTTGTTGTTGGTATTATTGTTGTTACTTCATAATCTTCAATTTGGAGCAGCATGTTTTTGTTCTCCAACCAAACCGACAACAAGAAATGTTCTCCAAAATATACAATATGCGCGCGCCTTTCAAATAGTATTACTTAATAAAAACCAAAACAACAACAACAATAAACATAGTTATAATACAACAACAACAACTGTATTAATGCAATTCAATTATTGCTTCTTTTTCTTTCTTACCACACTGCAAATTCTTCCACAAATGCATATTGAGCTCAATTCTCTATTATTTATTATTATTCTCTTATTAACAATAAAAAGCTCCATTTCTTTTTCTTACGTTTAAAGGGAGTGGAGATTTTGCGCAAATTTTCTCTGAGTTTGGGGGAGCATAAAGAAATATGCATTTGTTTATATTGTTTTTAAACAAAAAGCTTTTTCTCTTTTATAAAATTATTTATACTCACTGCATTTTGATGTTTAAAAGCTTAAGCTGTTTTTAATTCGTATGCAGTGCTGCATTTTAAAAATAATTTTGAAAATATTAAATATGCATAATTTTTTTTATAAAAAAAGAAATATATTTCACACTCAAGAAAATATGTCCGTAAAAAACCCAATAAATCACCAGGCAATCAAAAACTATCTTTAAAAAATTTAAAAAAATATATATATATATATATAAATTTAATTCATATCTACACCATTTCCTCTTATTACTCAAAAACTAATAATTCTAGTTTCAAAATTGTAAAAATATTCAAACGATTCTTTTTGTAATTAGAGAAAAAAATAATACAATAATTTCAAATTTCCACTTGATATTTAAAAAAAATCAAAAACCCCACTTAATATTCAAAAATAACACAATACAAGGTGTCCCAAATTGTATCACCCTATTTAAAATTTGTGAAATAAACAGATATAGAATACATGTCGCAAACCGTTGACGGAGGTTTCATCGGCGCAAATTGATGAATTAAGACTGGAGGACATGTGGTTTCAACAAGACAACGCAACTGCACATACAGCTCGCGCAACAATAGACATTTTAAATGATGCCAAATGTCTCAGGTTGCCTAATGTCTCAGTTTAGCGACTTTTAGAGGTCAGCAAGATTGCCCGATTTGACCGTTCCAAAATTTTTTCTTTTTGGTTTTTGAAAGTTATGGATTTATTTGAACAAGCCACAGACAATGGAAGCTTTCAAAGATAATAACCGGCAAGAATGCAAAAACTTCTCTCTACAGAACGATAAAAAATTCAGTAAAAAAAGCCCATATGATCAGCAACAATTACGGATCAAACTTAACCGATATAATCTTCAAAAATTAATTGTAAAAATAAATGTTGCCATTTCATTTTAAAGATATACAAACCAACTTCGGCTAAATGTTTTTTGGGTGACAGTATTTTCTATTGAATTATTTGTATATTCGAGGATTGCCAGATAGAATTTGTAGACAATGGGCCGAAAATATCTATGTTAAAAGTTTAGCCAAAATCGCACAACGCTAATGCAAAATTTGGATCGGGATGCGTCGATAGAAATTTTTAATTTTTTGAACACATCAAACCATTTTGTTTTTTAAACGACAATATTAAATAAGTCGATTTTAATGTGAGTTTTATCATTTTTTTTTGGGATATCTCAAAACTATTTTTGCGATTTGATTTTATTAGATTTCAGCATGCCCAAAATAATCAAAAATTATGTGTTATAAAATTCGAAAATAATTGTTTTTTTTTCAATTTGTTTGTCTAGTATAGCAAAAATATATAGCACGGAATCGGACCAACAAATTTTCCTATACAAATCGCTATCACTTTAAATATTAACAGCCATATGCATAAACATTTTCTTGATTATTTTTTCTTGATAAAGAAAATTTGTTGTTGTTTCACAAGTTAATTTGATTAATAAGTGTGTTATAAAAATCAATAAAATGTCTATGCCGAAACCGAAATTCCGAAAAAAAGTTAATCCATAAACACAATTTTTGCAAAAACTTTTTCTTTGAAGTTTGTGTCGAAAAATTTTCAAATTCGAAAGAGCCCCGGGGGAAGAAGTACAAGCAAGTGGGAAACATTTTTTTTTCAAAATAGTATTTCTGAAAATATAAAGCAATTTTTAAGGAGTTTAAATATATTTTTTTTTAACGTTCAACTTTTAAAACTCTTTACTTAATAGAGATATATGTGACACTTATAACCAACGTTTGATTTGTCTTTTCGCATGAGTATCTTGCCCCATTGTGTATAAATAAATAAAAAAAACAAATTCGTTTTTGAAGTGTGAACTTTAAACACGTCATAAATATTACTTGATCCTTATAAAGAAAATCACATTATAAATAGAACTAAAAGCTTTTTTTCATTAAACTTAAAACAATCTAATCATCACCTTCAACAATAAAACATGACAAAAAAAGAACTCATAAAAATAGTGACCAAGAATCTGTATAATAAATATTAATTTTTGGTGAAATTTTATACTTCAAACTTAGTCGTTCTAACTTATCCATCTATTGTTATTAAAATAAATGTGTTTGTCTTTATTAAAAAGAATAAAATCTTTTTTTTTTATAAAAAATAATTCTGAAAAAATTTAAAAGATAAATGGATTTCAAAGGGCGACTACGACTTCAGTCAAAATCACCAGTTAAAAATTAAAATGTTCCCAATTACGACCGTTTTTCAAAATGACACAACCACCATTGTGGGAATAATAACGAAGCGGGTCAATAAGCATCAATTTCTATTGGGAAAATTGCTGCTATTTTTGAAAATGGCATCGTATGTCGGTTTGGTTTTAGCATTCGCGAAGTAGACATGTGCGAAATTTATAGTGAAAAACGACCAGGCTCATTTTTATCCCAGCGGCTACGACAATAACAAAAATTCTAGGTTTTGGGGGATTCATAAAGTACCAATACACCCTCTCTAAGTTACTACACGGTATGCAGTTACGTTGAAAACGATGATTGGATTTTATTTTTATCGAATCAGCGGACGGTAACGCTATTACGTTCAACGTCGACCGATATAAAGCCATGGAGACTGAGTTTTAATTACCGGAAGTTGAAGATCTGGATTTAGAGGACGTATGGTTCCTACAAGACGAGGCCACTTGTCATACTGCACGCGAAACAATGCGAATGTGATTTGATGGGTCAGCCAGATTTTACGATTTGACTCTACCGGACCTCTTCCTTAGAAGATATTTGAAGTCGTTGGTATAAGCGAGGAGGAGTTCAAGAACAGCATTCGAGCTGAAATTGACAACCAGAAATTCTTTGCACAGTTATGCAAACAAAATTTTTACTTTAATCAAAAATTATAGCAAAAGAATATCAGATAATGGTTTTTGCCCCAGCCTGTACAATCGCAGTAAAGTTTTTCTGCGTAGCCGGAAAATTCCACTCTGTAGTAAGTCCGAAGCCGGTGAGTAGCTGGCCTATGGCTGGTTTTAGGGGCTTTCTCCTCTTTGCAATGTACGACGCCGGCTTCGGTGGGGCAAGCTTTTTTGCGTAGCAGTTTTTGACTGGAAAATGTCAATATCCCCGTTATGACCGTTTTGTAAACGGTTATATTCCCCACTTTCTGTTTGGAGATTATATGCAAAAAATTTCGGTCATAATACCCAAGCTGGAAATGTGGCTAATGTCCGTGGGGGTAATGAACTGTCTGTCACCTTGATTATTAAATTCTGTTTATTACACAATATTTTCAATCAGTGTACGTAAACATTTTTAAAAATTTTATTTCCAGAAAATATTTTTAATTTTGCTATTTTAATGTTAATGAAATTAAAAACTCTATTTATTCAAAGCACTGTATGTGTGTGTGTGTGGGTGTGTGTTTGCATTTGAAAATATGCGTAATATACATAAATATGTATGTATGTAGGTATGGGTTTGTAGTTTGAAAAGATGTGTTTGTTCACTGTCCGCAGGATTAAAATAGAATTAAGTTTTACCTTGATAAAGCCATTAAAAACATGGATAGAAAAAAATACAAAATGAAAAAATCCCCATACCACATACTAACACACATACATATATTTTATGCTACCATGACCAATCACTTTATAACAACTTTTTAGATGGCTACATGACGATAATGGTGATGTGGATGTGAATGCTGACGATGCTGTCGCTAATTCACGTAGATACTAGAGATATTATGACTAGAGCTTTTTATTATTACAGAACACGATATTTTTATTGTAGAGAATGTTTCAAGTGTAAAATAAAAAAAAAAATCTATGAAAAAATGTTTTTAATAAGGACATAAACCGTGGAAAGTTATGGGGTACCAGAATAATTGGTTGGAGTATTGTGTAAAAGTCGATGTTTGTACAAATTTATGCACAAATTTCAAAATAATTGCATTTAAATTTAACTAATTTTTCTTTTCATTTCGTTCTTTTGTTATTACATTTTATCAGCTTAAGGTGGTTTTTATGGCTTATGGAATTAGCTAAAATAAATAAATATTTAAATTGAACACTGCAACATTTTATTATCTTTTTTTTAAATACATAGAAAAATGTGTATATTTAAAGTAATACGTCAATAAGAAAATCTGTCAAAAATGTTTCAAATCTATTTGACTGATTTTTAATATTTTTTTTTGTGTCTTTTAACAAAATGTAATTACTCTATGTGAAGAAAGGGTTAGTTGAAGTTAGGGCACCTGTTTCGTAACCGGCGCAAACAGGACCTGTCTAAAGGGGCCAATCCTGTGACTGGTGAAAACAGAACCTATACTGTGATACATATATCCCGTGATCGGTAAAAACAAGACTGGTCTAACAGTATATATCCCGTGACTGGTCAAAAGGGAAAAGATCCAGCTCACATTGTACATTGAGTTGTTCTTTGTTTAACTTAAAATTATATAAAAAATACGTGATTCAACAAAATAATAAAAGTTTGATGCAACTTGGTGGCGACCCATCATCTCTAATACTTAGACTTTGGGACGGAGATTGCAAATGTGACCCGAACTTCAAAAAGTTTTGGATTTTCATTTAATTAAAATTTATAATTTAGACTAAATTTTTAAGTATTTTCTGATTTTTTAAAGTAATTTTCTAAATTTTTATTGATTTTTTATTGTGGTTTCTGCATAAATTAAATGACCTCAAACGACCTATCTCGTGAGCGGTCACCCAGACGATATTTTTTTTCAAATGCTTACTTTATAATTAATTAAGATATAATATATTTTTAGACACATTTCCAGGTGTATACTTTGCGTCTGTTCTGTGACTGGTTTTTTTGAGTTTGACTTGTGCGAGGTTCTGCGTCAATCCTGAGACACGTCACAAAGCGCAATTTACCCCTCCTATGGCAAGCCCATGTTAAAGTAACCGGTCCCTTTTATATAAAAGAACCGGTGACTGTCCCATTGGACCAGTCTCGAAACGTGTACTGTTTTAGGACCATTTTCAGATTCCGGTCCATACTTAGAGTAAACATTGCCTTTTCTATGCTTTCATTTAATTTTAAAGACTGCTGGTTTTTAATTTTAACCCTTCTTTGAATGATGATGGAAATTTCCATCATAACATTTATTGAACAAAAAATGCACACCATCAGTTGTATTGTAAATTGGTTATTGTTGCCAACATTTTGCATTACTGTCGAAAAAATTTGAGCAGAGCAATCAGAAAAAAAAGAACAAACATCACTATCAATTAACAGGTTTTAACTTGACGCTCTGCTGTTTATTGTGGTTAGAAATAATATGTTTTTTGTATTTTTAGGAAGCTCTTCTGAAATTTTTTGGTATATAAAAATGATAGTGAGTGGAAAAAAAATTTGTTTTTAGTGTTTATTTAGTACTAAGCTAAGCTTGTGATGTGCATGGTGATGGATATTTCCATCATATTGTATTTGTTTATATTATTTATTTTATAGTTTTTTCTTAAATATTTTTCCCTTAATCTAGCGCATGAATTATATGACAGTGATTTACTAAAAAAAAATCAAGCTAAAAAGGGTTAATTAGTATTTAAAATTCGCATACGTTTTTATTTTCGGAAAATTGTTTGTTGCTGAATTTTTTTTTATATAAATTTCAATCTGTTCATTTTAAAACTGATTTTAATTTTTTTTTTATCTCGCGTTATTACCGTTATTTCGGTAACGGTATTTTAGGCGTAGGGATATTTCAAAACAGTAATAAAAGCGTTTCGAATTCGTAAAAGTATCACTAAAACCCATAGATTGTTGATAATTTTGTCCTAAGCTAAATTTAAAGATTTTTAAAACTCTTCCTTTTAAAATCGTCTAAAGACTATGACAATTTTTAACAACGCACTTTTAATGAAATATTTTCATAAGACTACTTCTATTTTAGTGACGGTTTTGTGAAAAAATTTTAGTTAGTTCAGATTTCCTTTTTTGGTATTTAAGAATTGGTTTTCTTAAAAAAGCAATATTGCAGTTTTATTAATGTTGGATATTTAAATTGTACGATAACAGGAGATAGGCGAACAACTTCCGATAATTTAAATTAATTATGTTCTATATACTTTTTAAATATATCAGGCTCGAGATCATAATTGTTTTCTTTTAAACGTCAAAATTTGAGCTACAAACTTGAGCCAAGCAAATATTTTTGGACCCATTATTTAAATCGATTAAATATTTTAATTAATTCGATTAAGATACTTATCGAATCAATTTATTATTTAATTAAATTAATTAAAATTTAGTTAAT
The DNA here is from genome assembly GCA_949748255.1 of Eustalomyia histrio. NCBI lineage: Eukaryota > Metazoa > Arthropoda > Insecta > Diptera > Anthomyiidae > Eustalomyia > Eustalomyia histrio. The sequence continues at coordinate 14,674,354 of OX456525.1, read as the reverse complement.
TTTTTTGGATTTAATTAAATTGTCAAAATTATACTTTCCATTAGATTAACCTGCCAGTCTAAACGCACTATTAGTTAAACTTTTGTATAAACTCTAACTTTAAAGAAAAAATTACTAAATAACTTATTACTGGTTTAATAAATGTTATTTTATGCAAATTTTATTTATAATCTAATTAGCATTATAATGTCTGTATTTTCCATTTTAAGTACGTACATCACTTCTGCCAAAAATTACTTAAACATTTTTTATCCAAACAAATTTTTGTTCAAAAACGTTGTATTTCTCATGGGAGAATTTAGAAAATTTAGACATAATTATGTTGGCATATTTAATTTACAATTGAATTTTAAAATTATCCTATTTTATACAAACATTTTGAAGTACGTATGCATGTATGGTATGTACGTATATATGTATTTGAAATCGAAAACATACTTTGACAAATCTATCCTTCAAAAATGTCAAAGTTCTTTCAAATGCTAAGAGTAAAAATATTATGACGTTGTTAATGTTGGGATTGGAGTTTAAGGAAAAATTATAAGGTAGAATATGTACATACATAAATGAAAACTTGTTGGGTTTATGAGTTGTGATATTTTTAGTATTTTTTTATGCAAATTGATTTGCTTCATTTTCAGCAAGACACCGTATACCGTCACCAACATTATTAACATTATCGTCATCATCTACATCATTATTGATTAGTATTCAATGCATTAGTGCTGGTAAAATCGGGGGGTTATAAAATACTAGTCATTGGTTTTGACTCGAATGCTCGTTAGTACTTGATATTTTTTAATGGAGTTTTTGATTCTGTATTTCTGAGCAAAACATTTTTACTTTATTATCGTTCATGTAACAAAAAATGCAACTCTGAAAATATCGAGTAATCTTTTTATGGTATCCAATAGGGTGATTCGAAAAAAAGTTGAGCCAGTCACTCCTCTAGTATTAACAATAAGCAAGAATGTTTATTTTTTGCCACGCCCCCTTTAACCGCCCTTTTTTGTTTGATTATTCCGACGGCTTTTAAAGTCAGGTCGTAACATGTAACATACGAGTATTGTGACAACAGCTACTTTTCTCTCTTTGATCATTTTGGATGCCTACGTCAAACTCTTATTGTGACTTCCGGTATTACGGTTCCTATAAACCCTAATGTCCAATTTTTTTTAACAAAAATAAAGCCCTTTAATATTTTTTAAAATTTTGCTTTAAAAGTGCTTATTTTTATTTACCGAGGTTTAAAACAATCAAAACATACTCATGTATAAAATTTGACTACACACAGTGGTTTAAATGGTAATAAGTATATATCTCTTAAACTTATCCTCCAAGCGGAAAAAAGTATTCACAAGAGAAGGTCATAGGCTTTCAGAAAATTTAATTTATAATTACCCTAGTTTTACTAGGGTTTGCTACAAAGTGTCAAAATGTACAATATCGAATGTAAAAGTTTAAGAACGTTATGCGAATGTAGCTAATTTTGACTTACGGAGAATAAAACAAAGTACATTGAAAAAGTATATTGTCATATAAAAATGTTTGACTTCAAATTTTAAAATCTACATTTTTAGGTGAAATTTTCATGTTAAAACTATTTATTTTACATTGCAATAGTATTTTAAAGTACATTTTAAAAAGTTTTTATGTATTGTTGATCTGTTATTTTGGTAAATTAATGATATTTAAGTAGGATTTTAGATCATATAATTCTTTATAAATTATTTTTAAATGCATAGAAATATGAGCATTTTTATTAAAAAATTATAGAGAATAAAAATTGAAATAAATTTTTAGATAAGAGCCAGCAGATATAATAGAAAATAGACAATCATCAAGAATAGAAAATAAACAATCATCAAGCATTTACCCAAAAGGGGCGTGGATACTGAAGATAGTTCTGTAGCTATAATCGATAATACTAAGTATTCTATCCTGCTGGTTCTGATCGAAATATTTTTAATTTTTATTCTTTATAATTTAGAAATTACAATTTTCATGTTTCTTTGCATTTAAAAACAATTTATAAATATATTATATATTATTATATGATCCAAAATCCCACTTAAATTTGAATTATTTTTTGATTTTTTCAATCCTCTGTAACTTTTTAGTTTATTAATAAAAATGAGAGTTTTGAAAGCAAAAGTTTTATAAAATTTGATCTTCTTTCTTTTCGTTAAAAAATATTGTACATAATTGGATACTGAAAGTCTCTACTAGAATTTGACGTCGGAGTCAAAAGTGATCAAGAGGAGAAATGAAGCTGTTATCGCTAGGACTTTGAATGGGGATGCAGGAATACTACACTCACCAAAAAAAGTCTGTAATGGCAACTGAAAATTTTGCTGTTATTACGGGAAATTCTGCTAATTTGAGGCCAGCGGTATTTTTTGCTAATCTTAGCAACACATGTCTGCTGACGTGTAGTACAATGAAATTAGTAGAAAAATTATTAGCCGCTACTAAATTATAGTAGACTTTTTGTAAAGTGGAATTTAAATCTGTTTGCTAAAATCAGCAAAAAAAATTACTAAATTTTATTAATATTAGTAAAAGGCTTTGATTTTTTTTTTCTTATCGAGCATCAAAAATTTTGAATATATTTTTTAAAAAACGAATTAATCATTTTGTTTTAATTTGGTAATTTCTGTTTTTAGGGCTATTTTAAGTGGATGTCCTTTTTTTTAGACATCAGTCGGTATCTTCACTTCCAATCCCTTTTTTAATATATGTAACATTTTAAGGAAATTTAAGTTTGTAGGTGTAAGTTTTAATTAGAAATAACACTTTCTTCAATAACCACTTTTATAAAATTAGTAATATTTTTTTGCTAATTTAAGCAAATCGGTTTTCAAAAATTTGTAAAATGATTTCTGAAATTAGCAACAAAAATTTGTTAATATTCTGTAAAAATTCTGTAATTTGTAAAATGTAAATAGCAAAAAGATTTGCTAAATAATAATTTTTTACTAAAAATCAGTACAAAAATAGTAGAGTGAGATTGAAAACCGTTTACAAATTTTTCTACTAACTTTTTTTTCTGAGTGTAGGCGATATACGTGGTAGTGACATTCCTGAAGTTATTTTAACCTGATCTGAGAAAACAGGCAAAGAGAACAGCAAACATATATTCAAAATATTTATGAAGTTTTCACAAATTTTTGATAAAAAAAAAACTATTAAAAATTATTTAATTTGGTTGCAAAACACTGCCAAAAAGTTTGCGTAATATTAAGAGCGCTATGAAATCAGGCACAAAGAAATTGTTTTCCAAATAAAAAAATTTGGGGTGAATATTCATATTTTGGGGCCTTTTTTCGAAAAAGGAAAAATGAACAATGAACCCAGGAATTTTGGGGCCAAAATTAATTATTTGATGTGGGGTTGAATCGCATTATGAACTTCAGCCACAATTTTTGAATACAAACAGTGGCCGCAAATTATTTGATACATTGATTCATTTTGGGTCTAATTTTTATTTTGTTTCTGTACTTTTTCATTATATTTTTGGGGTTAATTTTCATTTAGAAGTTTTGTCTCAAGAAATGGGGCTTGCTTTCATTTTAAGATTGGGTTCATATTTCTTGGGACCATTTTGCGTAAGGCCAATATCGAATACACAGAAAAAAAATTCAATATGCACTATCCATATTTTTACCAGCTCTACAATACGTATTAGTCAATTTGATGTCCCATCATTTAAAGATTTTTTCTCTTAAATTGTTGGTAGTTTCTACGATTCCTTTCATATTTCAATAATCATTTTCTAGAAAATACATAAATACTTTCTGTTCTGCTATCTGGACTTACCATACTTTTAACCAATCAAACTACTATTTATTCAGTTAGTCGTTCATTGAACAGTTTACTCCACCATTCATTCACAGAGATTCATCTGTTTGTAGCCCAAAGACTTTCTGTGTGTTTGTATGTATGTGAATGAAAGTTTTCATTTAAATTTTCAATGAAAATTAAATTGATTTTTATCAAACAGACGACACAAGTACTTAAATACATAAATACATATTTTCGTATTGAATTTCCATATACAGCAACAAAACTTACCTGTAAAGAGAAATATAAAAAAAGAAGGATATAAGTACATAAAAAAGGATATTTTATTAAATTATTGTTTTAATATTTATCTTGTTTTGCAAACTATATATATTGTATTTACAAACATATCAATATTTTTCATTTTGTAAATCATGTATGTTAAATCAAAATGATTTCTGTTGTATACTCAAGAGTTTAATAATCATCATCATCATCATCATCGTTGGCTTAAATATTCTTAATAAACTATATTAACATCTCAGGGGGTCAATTTAAAAGTATTTTTTGATGTACAAATTTTTTGATGTCAAACAAAATACAATATAAATAAATTTCCAGTAGATGAAATAAATATTTTAAATTATTACAAAGAGCTAGGTAAGTACTATTTACAAGGACTCTACAAGGTGGAGGATGTGCAGAATGAAAGTCAACCGAGAAAAAAAATTAACTAAAAGCCCTTTTAGTTGAAGACAGTTATTTTACTTAACAGTAAGTTTTAAATTATTTTTTTTTTCATTATAAATATAAATCAATTTTTGATCAATTTAATTTTTATTTTACCTTAACAGTAAGTTTTAAATTATTTTTTTTTTGATTATAAATATAAATCAATATTAATATTCAATTTTTTTAAGCTAAAGATCCTTTTTTATAAAATTTCTTATTTTATTTTCGATATTTCGCTAACAATTTGTTAGCATCTTCAGGAAAACAAAATTTTAATAAAGGGTGTCCCAAGAAGAACGCAATTTTTAAATCTGGCAACATTCGAAGTGTCATTGTTTGACATTTGAACAATTGTTATTGTTTGCTAGTAGGAAGTACGAGGTTAGTAAAAATGGAGCGCTACACGAATGAACAACGCATTCTCATTGTGAAATTGTTTTACCAAAATGGTGAAAGTTTTGCGGCTACAGTTCGCAAATTGCGATCGATTTGGGGTCACAATAATGCTCCAAAAGAGTCAACTGTAAAGAGATTAATTGATAAATTTGCCGAAACTGGGTCTGTTAGTGATGCAAAGACAACAACGCGCCATCGACCAGGTCGATCGACCAAAAATGTCGCAGCTGTACGTGATGATGTCGCTCAAACTCCATCCACCTCAATTCGACACCGAGCTCAGCAAATTGGTGCCTCCAAATCCACTTTGCAGCGAATTTTGACGAAAGATTAGCATCTTCATGCATACAAAGTTCAATTGACTCAGGAACTGAAGCCAGCTGACCATGGACAGCGAAGGGAGTTCGTTAATTGGGTATTGGAGAGACAACATGAAAATGCTGATTTTGCCGATAAAATCATCTTCAGTGACGAGGCCCATTTTCATCTTGATGGCTTCGTCAATAGGCAGAATTGTCGCATTTGGGGTGAGGAAAATCCTCGAGTGATTCACGAGAAGCAAATGCATCCTCAACGTGTCACTGTGTGGTGTGGTTTTTGGGCTGGAGGAATCATTGGACCTTTTTTTTATGAAAATGAGGCAGGTCAAGCGCAAACAGTCAATGGTGTTCGGTATCGTGAAATGATAACCAGTTTTTTTTTGCCTAGAATTGAAGAAATGAATGTGAAGGGCATGTGGTTCCAACAAGACGGCGCCACATGTCATACAGCCAGAGAAACAATTCAATTGCTGCATCAGTCATTTCCCGGTCGTGTTATTTCGCGTTTTGGAGATCAGAATTGGCCGCCTAGATCGTGCGATTTAACACCATTAGATTTTTTTCTTTGGGGTTTTTTGAAGTCGATGGTTTACGCGAATAAGCCGACGACGACTCAAGCCTTAAAAGAGGAAATTGGACGCTGCATTAATGAAATACCGCAGCATTTATGCAAAACGGTCATTGAAAATTTCATTAAAAGATCGCGTGCATGCCAGCAAAGCCGCGGCGGCCATCTGCACGATATATTGTTCCATACATAACCTCATTTGGTCTACTTTACGATATAATAAAGTTTCACGATTTTTATTTTAAATATCTGTGTTTTATTTAAAATTTAAAAATTGCGTTCTTCTTGGGACACCCTTTATTTATAAAAAATTGACAAACAAAAAAATATTTAACATTTAAATATAAAAAATATTTAACATTTAAATATAAATTAAATTTTTAAAAATTAAATTAACATTTAATCAAATAGAAGTGGTAATTTTATAAACAACATTTTCCTGCTAAAGCTCGTAAAAAATATTTTCATATTGGTTAAATACTTTGGTTTATGAAATTGTACATAATAAATGTTGTTTATAAAATAAAATAACATTATGAAATTAAATTATTATAGTTATTAAAATCATATCTATACATTTAAGTTTCCTAATTTTTTACTAATTAAATATCTATAATTCTGAGCTTAATTTTCTGTGTCAGCTTTAAAGTTCATTCTCTGTGTCAAAGGTGTATTAATGATTTCTAACATTTCTAACATATAACGTTTTTTATAATTATTTTCTGTTCTTAATATTGAAACATTTTTAAAGTTAGGATGGTGATTTAATATAGAACAATGAGATGACAATGCGGTTTTTTCCGAATTGATATTTCTATGTTTTTGGTCTGATTTATGTCGTGAAATTCTGGTTTTTAATTTATTCTTTGTCGTTCCTATATATACTTTATCACAATTTTCCTGATCATTTTCCTGACAAGGTATCTTGTAAACTAAATTTGACATATCCCACTTATCAATTCTATCTTTAATCTTACTAAATAATTTCCCTAATGTATTAAAATTACGATGAGCTATTCCATATTTCTCCTTATCAAAGATGTTAGATCTCGCCAATCTCTCTGATAATCCAGGGACATATGTTAAAGATTTAAAAATTCGTGGTTTAGTTATATATGCTCCATTTTGTGTTATCCTATTTCTATATTGACCTACTAATCTATAAGATAACTCAGTTGGAAAACCATTATTTTGTGTTATAAAAAAGGATCTTTAGCTTAAAAAAATTGAATATTAATATTAAAATAAGATCAAATAAAGTTATATTATTTTCAATATAAATCAATTTTTGATCAATTTAATTTTTAATTTTACCTTGTTTTTTCAGCTTAAAAAAAGGCATCTAAGAATTTTTTTAATAGAAATAATTGTATTTAATTTACCATAGATTTAAAACTTATTTAACATTTTTTTTGCTTTAAACAGCATCAAAATCTTAAGCACACCGTTAAATAAAATCACTGTCTTAAACTCCTAGAGCCTTTGTTTTATAACTTTTTGACTTTGTGTATCGGTGGGTTGATGGCTGGCTGAATGACTTTCATTCCCCACATCCTCTATCTTATAGTATCCTGGCTATTTGTATAATGATTGCAGTAAGTATTCAATACCATAATGTTTAAATAAGTTACACCTTACAGTATGCAGAGTTGATACAATTTTTGAATTTAAGTTTTAGATTTTTTTTTTGTAATTTAGATCACTTGGCCAATTTTCTGAGTATAGGGCACAGTACTCTTTAACATTTGGCATATAAAATTTGCATGTAAATACTAAACTTAAAAAAATAAGTTACTAGAAACATTAGTTAAACGTCTTGTATATCGCAATTTGGCTTGCCAAGCCAAAGCACAGAGACGCAAGGTTACACGCGCTGGGAAGGCATCCTTCAAAATACGCATTGTGACATATGCAGTGTGGCAAGAGGAGCGATATGTCCTGATCGTCTACTTCTGTTAAGAAAAATTCAGCCAGCATGGCTCTATAGAGACTCCTTTGAAAAAATAACTTCCAATCGTCTTTTTCGACTTAACTCCACATCACACGGCGACTTTGAGAGTGTGTAATGGAGATTCATAATTCATGTTTGGAGAAAGAGCAAGCCCATGTAAAAGTGTACGGTCCCTTCATAGAAAAGAACTGGTCCGACAGCTGGCCATGTGACGTGACCTGTGACGAGGAACACTTTTTCCTATTGAAAGAATGGTAAAAATATTTTATTTTATGAAATGATAAATTTTTTATATTCCCAACAAAGTTTTAGCATCCTTGAAAAAGGTACTTAAATACTTTTCTGTTACTAAAGTTTTATTGAGATAAACCTACAAATATTTAACGAGTCTCATATACAATTTGTCCATGTATTCATTTGTGTGTGTGTGTGTGTGAATGTGTGATATTTTGGTTAAATTAAATAACCCATCACATTTGCAAAAATGTCTTTCCATCAATGTCAATACAATTTTTTAAAACATCTTACACACTCCTGATACAAAAACGAATATGAAATCATACCCCCAGCTGGTGAAGGAGGATTTTGTGTATAAATGTTTAAGTCACATACACATATTCCAAGTAAGTCATCTATGGAGTATAGAGAGGGGCGCTGCGTATTCGAGCTTAATGACTAGTGAACATTTATGTTACTTTTTGTCAACTACTCATGTAAAAAAAATAATTTAAATTTGAAATGGGGACGAATTTTTTTCGAGTAGTAGAATTTTTCGAGTAGGACACAATTATCGCCCGCTTGAAGTGAAATTTATTATAAGTATTCACTGAATATCTATTATTTCAAAAAGTACTTTTGTTTTACCCAAGGGTTTCTGTCTATCTTCGTCTCGCTCAAACCTTTCTCTTTGTATTTGTTCATGAACTCGGGCAGGAGCAAATGAAACAATTTGATTGTGCAATGATATTCATCGGCAGTGATAGGAACATTTTTTACTTATAAAGCTCCAGACGGCGAGAAAAGTAAAAATCTATTTAAATTACGAACTTTTTTAACTAATTTTTGGTTTAACTTCAATATAATTTTTCCCTTTACAATCAAATCACAACATCTTTTTGTTTGTGCAAATTTTATTTGGCACACGCAAATGGGTTTTATTTGCTCGTCCGACTTTAGTACTCTCTGGTTGTTTTTAGCTTTAATAATTATATTTTTTATGAGCTCAAACTAACAAAAAGTTTGAGCTCATAACTACTCGAGTATCGAGCTTTCCAATATGATCGAGCTACCCGGATTTAATCGTAGGCCCTGGTGTAGAGAACACTTAAAAATTTTCACTTTTTTTTCTTTGTTGTATGTATTTTATTTTCCCTCATAAATAGTTAACATCAATACGTCTATTACTAAAACCTTAAAAGCTCTTGTAAAAAAATTTTAAAAATTGCCCTTAGTTAGTAGATATACTGACCGACGACCACACACACTTTTTGTATGTCATGGATGTAGTATTGTATAATTTTCTACGACTATCATATCAGTACAAGTGCTAGTTATTTGAAAAATACATCATCATCATCATCATTCAGAAGAGAAAGAAGACGAAGAAAAAACTGTTAAATTTTTTTTGTTGCTACATGTGTGTAGTTTGTTATTAGTTCTTCCTAGTTTTTAATCTCCACTCAATAAAGTTTCCAACTGTGCCCAAAAAAATGAGGCAAATTGTTTTTTGTATTTTGTAGTTTAAGTTTCAAGTCTTTTTCTAAAATAAAAAATTGTTATGAATGCATTCAAAAGTATGAATATATTTTAAGTTTTACACTGAAAGAAATAATTCAAGATATAGTCACAATATAAAAAGTTTTCTAAATTTTTCTGAAATCCAAAAATTTTTAAGTTCTGAATTATTTAAATTTTTAAAAAAATCAGAAAATTGAGCCAAAGCTTTTTAAATGTTATATTTCAACATTTCCAACGTTATAATACTAACTAAATATTTTATAGTCACATTAATGGATGACCATAACCGACCACAAAATGACATACAAAAATTTTTGCCTTATAGTCCACAATTAGGGTGCAAATAGGACCTAACACTATAAGCGAAATGTACTGCAATACTATTTCTAACTGTTTTTCAATTGTTTTAATGTTCATATTAAGTAGATTTTTAAAGGGGAAAAAATATTGTGTTACAAAACAACAAACATTTTCTCCATTTTCTGTTATTTTTCTTAGTTTTCGAGATATTTTCCTTTAACTAAAAGACTTTACAAAAATTATTTACTGGCGTCAATTAATCTTTTAATTTAAAAAAATGTAAAATGTTCTTCAAAAAAAATTTAAAAATTAAGTCTAAAAAGAAACAATGACCACGACAGGATTTAGACCCGGTCTGCCAAGTTGTAGTCGACCGCTTAATTAACTCATCCATACACTGCTACGAGGACGGGTCAATAAGTCCGTCACTTTCTGAATTTCCCGCCGATTTTATGTTGGATTTAAGAAAGCTGTCTGCAAGATGGGTGTTACGTTTGCTTTCAATTGACCATAAACGTAATCGTGTGAGAACTTTAATGGATTGTTTAGAGTTGTTTAACCGCAATTCGATTGAGTTTTTGCGCCGTTTTGTAACATGGATCCATTACAACACTCCGGAGACCAAGCAGCACTCTAAACAATGGGTTTTTCGGGGTGAACCAGCTCCGAAGAAGGCCAAGGTAAGTTTATCGGCCAATAAGGTGATGGCAATAGTTTTTTGGGATGCACGCGGGATAATCCACATCAATTACCTTCAAAAGACAAAACAATAAATGGCAAATATTTTGCCAACTTATTGGACCGATTAAACGAGTATCTAAAAAAAATTATCCCATAGGGCCAAGCAAAAAGTTCAATGGCAAGATTCCAAGAATTGGTACCTCATCCACCATATTCTCCGGATTTAGCCTCCAGAGACTATTTCCTATTTCCAAACCTAAATAAAGGGCTCGGTGGAAGGAGATTTAGCTCCAACGATGAAATTATTGATCAAACAAATGATTTTATGGATCTCCAAAAATCCTTTTTTTTTGGAAGGGATACAAAAATTGGAGAAAAGTTGGACTAAGTGTATAGAGCTAAAAGGAGATAATGTTGAAAAATATATATTTTTTGCAAAAAAAAAAAAAAACTGTAACTTTAAAAGTCACGGACTTATTGACCCGCCCTTATTATATGATATTAAAAATTTCTTACTATGGTTGCTCTGAAATGGGTTATGGGTGGGAATTGATGATCTGGACATGGAACATCATACAATAATATATTTTATCATATCAAAAATACACTTGATATGGAATCATACATAACTATATCTTATATATGATGACTTATAGTATACCATTTCTTATATATAATATGATATGAGACAATGTATTGAAACATACATAATTATATCTTATCCCATATCAAAAATATTACTGATCTGGGACCATATTAAAAATATAAGGTTTTGTATAAGCTATATATAAGTATATATGGTCCTGTATGAGACATTTTTTTATGTGGTTCAATAGAATATAATTTAAAAAATTAATGTAATATATTATTATATATGGTAATGCACATCGACATTTTCTATTATTTATTTATTGAGGATCAAAAATTCCATGGAAATTTTTAAAGATTTCTAAATTAACTTTTGAAATTAACTTTGAAAAGTTTTATTAAAATTCTTCATCAAAAATTAAAAAAAAATCTCCTTACATGTTATAACCTAGTTTATAATAAGTTCATTCGTTTACTTTTCTCAGTCAAGTCTAGTAAGAATTACTCAGTAACAAACTTACAGAGAGTAAGACTCAAAATAAAAATTTTCTAAAAAAGTACGCGAACAGAAAACAGAATAATTTACAAGTATGTTAAACAGCTGATTGTAAAACCTAATGCAAAAATAAATTATAAGTGGTCGATATGAAAAAAGAGGATTCTTGTTGTAAAATCTTAAGCAGAAACATTTTAAAAGGTTTTCTTATCTTTTCTATAATTCATTTAACAATTATTTGTTGCTTTGCATAAAACAACATAGTTGTAAAAATTTTTTATTTGTATTTACAAAAATTTAAACACATTTTTTTCAATAATATGTTTTTTCTGCTTGTAAATTCTTGCAGGCAATAATTTGTCCAGTAAAAATTTGCAGAAAGAAGAATAACTCTCAACATCAAACTGTCACTTTATTCTATCTTTATACCCTCCACCATATATGGTGAGGGTATATATCGGTTTGTCATTCCGTTTGTAACATGTCGAAATATAAAGTATATATACTCGTGTATATACTCGTGATCCTTATGCAATTTTAAGTCGATTTAGCGATGTCCGTCTGTCTGTCTGTCTGTAGAAATGGCGATCACGACGCGAAGACGCAAGAGGGGGTGCCTATTTTTACCCAGATTATTGAACATCCTCCCGAGCAGTTTGGTATTTAAAATGAGCAAAATCGGTTTAGCGGTTTAAAAGTTATGAGTGAAAATGTGAAGGTACCTCCAAATTTTCCATACAAATTTGTACAATTTTTCTGTATCTATTTTTTTTTTTCTGTTAAGCAAGTAAAAATGTTATTAAGTCTTCTTATTGTTCGATTACATTTATTGTCTTACATAGAGAATAATAACATTCTTAAAGATATGTGTGTTACTCTGATAACTAAGTTAACGTAAAAATCAACAATGTTAAAGTCGCTAACAGAGCAGACCTCTGTAAATAACATTGCTAAAACTAAATAAATAACATTGCTAAAACTAAATAACAAAAGTTCGTTACATAATTGACAAAACATATTCATATTACAGTTCATGCAAAATTTAGTATATACGTATATCATCTTCAGCCCCTATGGTGGAGGGTATTCAGATTCGGCACAGCCGAATTTAGCCCTTTTTTACTTGTTTTTCTTTATGTTTACTGAGTACTTGTGTTAACGAACGACATACAGTAAAAGTTTGTACAAATTTGTATAAATTTTTAAGCAAACGAACGGAACTAATAAAAATAATATATATTTTAATTGTCAACAATTATAGGGCATTACAAAACCATTAACTTCTTTTAAACTGCACTATGGAAAGAGCTTTTAAAAGCTTGATTCTCTACACTTTTCATAACCTAAATATTTAGAATATGTCACTTTAGAATAAGTTTATAAAAAGCTTTACAAAAAATAGGTTTGTTAATTTACTTAGCCAACCAAAAAAAAGCTTTGGAAACTTTAGAAATAGCTTTTATAACTACAGGGTGTCTTTTTAACGTTTCAGAGATTATTATTTAACAAAACAAAGCTTAATACTCTAAGGCACTATTGCCAGTATTTCTCAAAACCTTATCCCTAATTATATATTTGTCATTCCCAAATTATTTTTTCTAATACCCTAAATTTACTTGTTACGTATAAAGAATTATTTTTAAATATAAAATATTTTCATTGCATGTAACTTATTTGTATCGGTAAGTAAACTCTTAAATAATATAAAATAAAAAATATAAATAAAAATTTGCGCCAAAATTAATTTAAATTTGTGTCCATATAGATTTGCGAGACACAAATTTCTACATCTTAAAACTATAAAATATTAACAAAAAAAAAAAAAAAACAGCAAATACCCCAAAAGGAAATTTGGGGGTAAAAATTTCCTTTTGGAGGATTTCACGTTTGAAATATTCCCAATTTGGGGATAAATCCCCTAAAGTGACAACATTCCTTGTGCTTTTCTTTTCGTAAGCATAAAATATACAGTTTTTATATAAAAATAAGGAAAATCCTATATAAAATCGTGTATTTAGTTAAATTAAACAGTTGAATAAAAATGTTAATTAATACTTTAGTATGTATAAAAGAGCATGTGTATAAATATTTACCTAAAGTTTCAACATGGGAGAAGAAACAACAAGAAAGGACGAAAATAATAAAATCAACAAAAACATTAAACAACATTTGAATCATTAGTGAGAATACTAATTGTTACGATTTGTGTACAGCAGAGCTTTAAGGGATAAATTCATAATGGAAATAAATATTTTGAAAAAAAATTATTTTTAACCCTCTAATACACTGTCTATTGATTACGCTGATATTTTCCTCCCAAACTGTGGAAAAATTTTAATTTTTTAATGTATCTTTTATTTTGTGCGACGAGGTCGTTGTTAAAATAGGGGTTCAAAGGGCGAAAATTCTCACCCTTAACGGCTTGCCCAAACCGATGGAGCTAAAAAATTTAAATTTGGTATTAAGGCTTCTGCTCCGGCATAAGACGGTATTTCTAGGAAACTCCTACGAGAAGTGGCAAAAAAATAGGCAAAAGTCTCCTTCTTGGCGGCCTGCCCAAACAGCAGGAGCTTGGAAGCTGAAATTTAGCTGAAGCTAGGAAGTTAAATTTTGAAACTCTTACGGGGAGTGGCAAGACAGGTAGGTAAAAGTTTAAGTTTTTTCAGGAACATGGTAAAAACTGGGATTCAAAAGAGGAAAACTCCCTCTTTAAGGACCTGCACAAACCTCTTTGGGAGAAACCTGAAATTAAAAATATATGTTGCCTAAAGTATGGGCTAATTAACTGACGAGTAAAACTGGAACTTCAAAATACAATAGAAAAATCATTCCCTTGGAGAGCTCACCAAGTCGACTAGGCTAGAAATATGATATTTAGTGTTTGTATGTGTTTCCTGGAGCATGGGTTATAATTCACTGATAATAAACTCTGTGCAAAGTAGGGCTTTAATTGGGAAAAAGTGCCGCTATTAACGGCTTGCTCAAACCGCTTTGGTTAGACTCCCGAAATTTAAAAAACAAGTGAAATTGAAAAACTTAAATTGTGAAACGAAGAGGGAATCGAAGAAAACCAGTGGAAATGAAACACTAGATAAGATTATCAAAATGTAATGGGACGGGAACGAGGGGGATAGAAACACTATAAAAGGGGATCCAAATAGAATGAAACGGGAAATGAGAGGATTTGAAACATTTGACAGGGGAAACAAAATGAAATGTAACGTGGAACAAGTGGATATGAAACATTAGACGAATGATTTGGAATGGAACGGAGAACGAGTAGAACGAAATGGAATTGAACGAGAAATGCGTGGAATTGAAACACTGAACAAAGGGAACATAATGGAAAAAAGCAAAGATGAATTTTAGTGATATTTATTGATTCGAAAACAATTGTTTGTATTTTAAGCGATTTTTCTACATTTTTACTTTTTCGGAAACTTTTCTGTTAATAGTAGTTTTTATACCCTCCACCATATATGGTGAGGGTATATATCAGTTTGTCATTCCGTTTGTAACATGTCGAAATATAGGTTTAAGACCCCATAAAGTATATATATTCGTGATCCTTATGCAATTTTAAGTCGATTTAGAGATGTCCGTCTGTCTGTCTGTCTGTCTGTCTGTCTGTCTGTCTGTCTGTCTGTCTGTCTGTCCGTCTGTCTGTTGAAATGGCGATCACGACGCGAAGACACAAGCGGGGGTGCCTATTTTTACCCAGATTATTGAACATCCTCCCGAGCAGTTTGGTATTTAAAATGAGCAAAATCGGTTAAGCGGTTCAAAAGTTATGAGTGAAAATGTGAAGGTACCTCTAAATTTTCCATACAAATTTGTACAATTTTTCTGTATCTATTTTTTTTTTCTGTTAAGTAAGTACAAATGTTATTAAGTCTTCTTATTTTTTGATTACATTTATTGTCTTACATAATATGAGAATAATAACATTCTTAGAGCTATATGTGTGTTACTCTAATAACTAAGTTAACGTAAAAATCAACAATGTTAAAGTCGCTAACAGAGCAGACCTCTGTAAATAACATTGCTAAAACTAAATAAATAACATTACTAAAACTAAATAACAAAAGTTCGTTACATAAATTGACAAAACATATTCATATTACAGTTCATGCAAAATTTAGTATATACGTATATCATCTTCAGCTCCTATGGTGGAGGGTATTCAAAGATTCGGCACAGCCGAATTTAGCCCTTTTTTACTTGTTTTTTTGTAAAAAATGTAAAACGATTGCCATTAATCAGTTAAATCAAATCGTTTAACATTATCATTAATCAAATATGTTAATGAAAATAATTTCATTACAATTGATATGAATTTGCATTGAAATTATCAATTACACTCATCAAAGAAGACTGTAATGACAACTGAAAATGTTGCTGTAATTACGGGAAAATTTTGCTAATTTATAAAAAATATTTATGAAAAAAAATATTATTTAAATGCCCAAATTAATTTAATTATTTTTAGATACACTTGTTACCAAAAAAAAAATGATTAAAGTGTGATTGAAAACCGTTTAAAATTTTTTTTACTAACTTTTTTTCTTTAGTTCCATGTAAAGTAGGGACTGCTAAAACCAGAATCTTGATAATTTCCAATATGGTTCATGTTCTGACATAGACAGGCAGCAGGATGTAATTTTAGAAAATTCTAAACAGGCAGTGGCAAAAAAAGGGCAAACTTTTTAAGCAAGAAATTTAAAATATGTGTTCCCTGGAGTATGGGTATCTCAAACTGCTGGAGCTAATATTGCGGAATTTGTGGGCTCATATTATAGAATAGACATTCTCTAAGAAATTTTTTACGCCTTTATGTCCTGCCCAAACCCCTTCTGTTAGATATCTGAAATTTAAAACATGTTTTCTCAGGAGCATGAGCTTATTCAGTGATGAGGTACTTTTTGGTATATCCAATGAGGCCGTTGCAAAAATGGTGATAAATAGGAAAAATGCATCCTGTAATGAGCCTAATAAGTATCATGCCCAAAAACTATTGGCCAAATATCCGACATTTTAAAAAATCGAAAACTGCTCCTTTAGTAACATTTGCAAGCTTAGAAATATAAATCTTGAAATTTAAACATCCACTACAAAAAGTTTAAGTAAATTTGCTTAAAGAGAAAAATCCTTAAAACATATTAATTAAATTTTCTTCAATAAGTCCGTGACTTTTCAAACTTCCCTCCTAGTTATAAGAAATGCAACACAGCTCCCATCAAGTACCACCTGTTAAATGACTACTGTCAAATTTTGAGCAAGTTCCGTCATTTACTTTACGTTTAACAGCTGTTCAAAACATACAACCTCGTGGCTTTTTTTAAAAATTGAAGAAGGTGAATTTCGAGTGCTCATTAAACATTTTTCGAAAAAAAAAACGTCAATCAATGGGGACTATGCTCCATCGATTTGAATGGTAAAAAGGTGGTTTACTGACTTTCGTTATGGCCTTACAAGCACGGAATATGCCGCACGTTCTGGACGCCCAGTTGAGGTCTCTACACCCAATTTCTACAATTGAAAAAATTCACGTAATGGTGTTGGCCGATCGGAGACTGAATGTGCGATAGATTGTGGAAAACATAGGCATCTCAAATGGCTCAGTGGTTTCAATTTTGGACGATCACTTATGTATGAAAAAGCTTTCCGCAAGATGGCTGCCTCGTTTGCTCACAATCGACCACCAACGGAATTGTGTGATATCTTAGTTTCCATGGCAAAAATCCATGAAGTAGACTACGATTTGCCCCCTAATTCGCCTTATGGTCCGGATTTAGCCCCCAGTGACTATTACATATTTCCTAACCTAAAGAAATGGTTCGGTGGATTTCGCTTCAATGATGAAATTATTGTTTGACCAATGACTATTTTATCAATGACTATTTTATGGACCTTGCAAAGTAAATGACGCAACTTGCTTAAAATTTGACAGTAGTCTATTAAAAGTTGGTACTTGATGGGAGCAGTGTTGCATTTCATATAACTACGAGGGATGTTCGAAAAGTCACGGACTTACTGATCTGCCCTTGTATATTCCGACATGTAAAAGAACCGGTAACGAATTATCGGGCTTTAAGCTAGTATTTCATATATTTTTTTAAATGTTTATACGTATACTGTAGTGTAGAAAAATAGTGAAAGGCGCTGCTTTGAAATGTTGATATGTGGTAGAGGAGACAAAAGTAAAGAACATGTAAACTTCTTTAGTGACCCAATCTTAAATTTATGTTGTAAAAAGTGGGATAGATAATAGCCTTTTTTTGTATTTTTTACGGGATTTTAAAACTTTCCATGAGCGCCCCGGTAGGCTAGTTGGTAGCTTACTAGCTTATCAGTGCGGGGGTCGTGGGTTCAATTCCCACCAGAGGCTCTAGTCTGTTTTCGCTACAACGAGCCGATAGTCTTTGTTGCTAGTGCTCGGTTAGGGTATTAGAATATAATTTGTAATTTTATGATTAATATAAATAAATAAAAATTTACTAAATAAATAAGTTATCAAATGAAAGGTACATATTTGAGGGGCCAATTTTAAGTGCATATAATTGTTTAAAAAAAAAATAGAAACAAAAGAGATTTAAAAATTTTTGAATCATTTTTTTACACTTACAATTTAAGATTAGACTACTATGCTTACGCACAATTCTCTTCCCTCTGTCACATATTCAAGTTATGTCAAAATCAATGTATACTAGTTTGTGAAAAAAAACTTGTATTTTATATAATGAAAAATTAAATTTTCTGAAATTCCAAATCCTTTTTCTTTATAATTTAAAAAAAATAATTTTAAGTTTTTTTAGTGAATAACTTGTTTTACAGCTCTGATATACTAAGCACAGCAATTACTGGACAAATACTCTGGCTGATGATGATGAGTAATCTTTGTTTTTACAAGATTTTTGTAAGTACTTTTTAATATCATCTTAATGGCCTGCAAATAAAACTATGAGTTTTATGTGAAAGGGACAACGGCATACTTTGCCGTCAGTTGATAAATCATTTTCATATCCTTTGTAATTATTTTTTGTTATATCCTGTTATCCCTTCCGTTTGGAACGGAAAAAAAGAAAACTGTTAAAACAATATTACAAAAAAAAAACAAAATATTTATACATTTGATGGGTTGCCAGAACTGACAAGAACGTAAACAATTTAATATTTATTATGCATGTACGTATGTATGTATGTTGGATACAACTACATTCATACTTAATATCTCCTCACTTGACATAACCAACATTTGAGGAGGGTACACAATTAAAACAAAAGATTACAAGTAGTTGTTAAAGAAATTCTTCATGCAAGTTGTATGTCATGTCATCAAGTTGTTGTGGCTTTTCTATGGTATAATAGGTGGCTAGATTGAAAAGTACCTTAGGAATATGACTGAATAAATGCAGGCATCCAAAGGGAAATATCGATTTCCATTAGGATCGTTATACGAGTATTAGAAACGAGCTCAAGTAATTTATTATTAAATAATTGTTATCTTTTATTTAACCTATTTCTTTTAATTTAATAATATTAATAATTATTTCCTAAAGATGCTACACAATGGAGTAACGAAATATTAAAAAATACAAACGAGCCTTAAGCTCAAACAATACATTAGTTATTATTATTATTAAAAATTTACCAATTGCCCCACCGCCGTTCTGTGAAAAGTAATACACCTTCAATTCTATAAAGAAATGCTTTAAAGTTTTAATAGGTCTCAGCATGATTTTTAAAGGAATATTGCCAATCAAGCGTCCATTATATGGCTGCAAACGACAACTAGGTGAAATCACGATAACGTTTAATTAAAAAAATATTATGAATAAACACTGAAATTCACTTTCATTGTATACTTCATTCATTATGTAATGCAATAAAAGTCTATATATCGCTCTTAACCAACCAAATTTTCAACATTTTTCTGCTTCTAGAGTTTGTGCTGAATGAACATTTTTTAAAATTGATTTTATGTTTCTAAACACAAACACCATCAGCAAAATTTTGTAGGTACTATAGTACTCTAAAACTGTCATACTATAAAACAGATCATTAAAAGAAATAATTTATTTAATATCAATTTTTATTTTTTTTTTTATAATTTTATAAATTTTTTGAATATATTTCTTGGACAAATTTAGTACAGATTTTTTTGTTGGGAAAGAAATTTTCATCTAAAACAAAATGCAATAATTGTGAACACAATTTTGGATTAAAAATAAAGTTTTTGCCTGTGAAGCAACTATCTTTACTGCGCAAAAAAGTTTTAAGTTAAAATTTTAATTTTAAATGGTAATGGCAGGGGAAAAATATGATCTATACATTTTATGGCACATATTTTATTGTATTAATATGCCTTTCTGTGTATCACTAAAATTTTGTCATTCCCTTTTACTCATTTTCTAGCCGCCATTTTGATTCAATCAACTGTTTCCTGTCTGGCTAGTCTGTGATCTTAAATTATCACAAATCATCATCCTCAATGACCGTTATATGATTAGCTAGGATTATGTTTTGTTTTCTAAGCGAGAAGACATTTAATATGCTGCATAGAGTATTCAAAAACCGAAACCGGAAACCGGTCGACCGGTTTCTTTTTTTTAAAAAACCGATCGGTTTCGAATATTTTGTAAATTCGAAGAAAACCGAAAACCGGTCTTTTTCGTTCGGTTAACCGGTTTTTTTAATTCCATCACCAACTGGGTTACTTGGTCTCTTTTATTTTTTCCGAACACTCTTATAATCGTTTGGTTATGAAGATTTAGATGTAAGTCTGATAGATTCCGATGCAGACTTAACTTTGGATATTTCAAATTCAAATAGTTTAATTTCTGATCTTAATAACACAATAAACAGTATTCAAAATCCTAAAAAAATACTGTACAAAATCATTCATCATTATATGATGATTTCATATATCTTGATAAATGCGACAAAAGAACTGAAAAGTTGGAAAATTTATATAATTGTATTTTAGCTATTTGTCCAACATCTACTATTAGTTAAAAAGTATTTTCCACTTCTAGCTTTATCAAAAGCAAACAAAAAATTCGTCTTAAAACGAAACATTTAAATTGCATATTATTTCTAAAATATTATTTTAGAACTGAAAATAGATTTTCTTTTTAAATATTTAAAATGTAATATTAAAAAAACGTTATAAACGTTCAAATTACAGACGTACCTAATTTTACCCAATTTACAAACTTAATGATCTCTATTTATTTGATATGAATATAGTTTTATAATATTAATTTTTAAGATATTATATTAAAAAATATTAAAACCAATAAAATATTTTTTTTTCAAAGAATGTATTTTTTTATTTTTGTTACTTTATATATTAAATTTTTATATTTTTTTGTTTGTAATTAAAACAATTAACAAATTATATAAGCTTTTTATTCAATTTAAAAAAAACCGAAAAAACCGGTTGACCGGTTTTTTCTGCAAAAACCGAAACCGAAACCGGTTTTTTTAAAATTCGATTTTTCGAAGAAAACCGAAACCGGTTTTTCCAAAAGGCCGTTTTTTTGAATACTCTAATGCTGCATAAAAAATCTTTTAAAATTTTTTTCGGTAAAATATCGGATTTGTGTAAGTTATTTAATTCTTGTTTGATAATAACTCATTTTTGGATTGTGGTAATATTTTATTTAATTTTTCGTGTTTTTTAAATTTCGAATTTTCCATGTTTGGGTTATTTTTCATACTCCTTAATTGTTAAAGGAAATTATCCAAAAATTCGAACAACATTATAATTTCATAATGTATATTTGTAATTGCTTGATTAATCTGAAATTATGAGTCAGTTTTTTTTGAATTGTGTAAAACTAATAAAAAAAATTAAAATTTTTACATATAAGAGAATAAATTCATTTAAGTTTCTGTCTTGCAAACCACTTTTACAACTACTACTATGAACAATGATACAAATAGTGTTGCCAGAAAAGTTCAAGCTCATGTCCCCACTTTGCAAGTTGGAATCCCTTAAAATCCCACAAATTTTCAATCAAATTTTAATAAAACCATTTATCAAAAATAAAAAATTTTGGTAAAAATTTTAAAGCGCTTTGTAATTATGTTTTTTTTTTTAAATTTTCTTAGTTTAGAGCAGAGCTTAAAAAACTTATATCTATTTTAAAATAAATTACCTAAGAATCGAATTGGTTTTACATTTTAATCGAATAATTTCCATTTTAAACATGTACGAGAATTTATCTATGGAATTCAATTAATTTATCTTATATGATTTTACCAATTATTGATTTGGGAATTTAATCAATCATTCATTAAAAATTCAATCGATTTACAAATTTGGCATTTATTGATCATTCAATTTTGTTTTATGTGATTGAGCAATTTGGGAAAAATTAACAAATTAGTTTTATTTAATTATAGTAAATTTAACGATAAAAGAAATATATAAAAAATTTAATATTGCTAACTAAAGCCTTCTCTCTCGCTTTGAAAGTAAATAAACTCAAAACTTGAGACATCTGGTGCAAAAGGTTTTTTTTTTGAGTTTGGTTTTCTAGATATGGACGATTAATTTTTTTTTTAATTTTGGCAATTTTTGTAGTTTGGTATTGAAGTTTTTAGGTATTGTCGACTTTTTTTTAAATTTTTGGCGAATTTTTCAATGAGCGTTTTTTTCGATTTTCGTTTTTTATAATTGTAGCAATTTCTCAATTTTGTTTTTTTATAATTTGTCGAGTTTCCAATTTTTAGCGATTTTTCGAATTTTAACGACTTTTCAAGTTTTTTTTTTTTAATTATGACCATTTTTTTAATTATAGTAAGTTTTAATTTTGGGGATGTTTTGCAATTTTTAATAAATTTTCCAATTTTAATGATTTTTTAAAATTTGACGCTTGTTTTTTAATTTAAGCAATTTTTTCCCAATTTTCGCAAATAATTTTCGGGGTATTCTTTGAGTGTGGCGGTTTTTTTTTTTTCAATTTTAGCGATTTTTTAGAATTTAGCGATTTTTAAAGTTTAAGCGATTTTTTTAAATTTGAGTAATTTTTCCCAATTTTAAAAATTTTTATTTAGGGGATTCATTTTAGAGATTTTTCCAATTTTAACGACTTTTTAAAATTTGATCATTTTTTTCAATTATATTAATTTTTTATTTTGGGGATTCTTTTTCTTCAATTTTGGAGTTTTATAATTTTTTTTTTTGGCGATTTTTACAATTTTTTTGAAACTTGGCGATATTTTAAATTTTGGCGATTTTTAATTGAGCAATTTTTTCCAATATTAGCAATTTTTTATTTTGAAGATTCTTTGATTGTGGGGATTTTTTTTACAGTTTTCGTGAGTGTTAAAATTTTTAGCGATTTTTCCAATTTTAAGGATTTTTAAAATTATTTTTTTTTCCAATTTTACCAAGTTTTTAATTGTGGCGATTTTTTTCAATACTGGCGAGTTTTACAATTTTCCAATTTTAACGATTTTTTTTTTAAGTTCGGCGATTTTTTTTTTAATTTTTTTATTTTGGAGATTCTTTGACTGTGGCGATTTTTCTAATTTTAGCAACTTTTTTAATTTTGTCTAGTTTCATTTAAAAAAATTAATTAGAAATCCCTGAAAAATAAATAAAACCAATGCTAAAAGCTTCAACATTTCCGGAAATCTCTTCCCTTAAAAATTCTTTTAGCAAAACAAAGTTGAAATCCCTAAATTAAGGGCTAAATCTCCTAAACAGGCATCACTGTATGAAATACAAAACAATTATTGCATAATGTTAGGCTAAGGTAAGAAACGACTATTTCAACCACTAACAGCAATTTACATTGGCAGTAAAGGTATTTCAACAATGCATTAGGTTTTGCCTATTTCATATATTTTTTTTTTATACACACTCAGAAAAAAAATTAAGTAGAAAAATTTGTAAACGGTTTTCAATCCCACTTTACTATTTTCGCACTGATTTTTAGTAAAAAAATTATTATTTAGCAAATCTTTTGCTATTTACATTTTACAAATTACAGAATTTTTACAAAATATTTACAAATTTTCGTTGTTAATTTCAGAAATCATTTTACAAATTTTTGAAAACCGATTTGCTAAAATTAGCAAAAAAAAAAAAAAATACTAAGTTTAAAAAAGTCGATATTGAAGGAAATGTTATTTCTAATAATTAAAACTCATACATACAAACTTAAATTGCCCTTAAATAGGATTAAAAAAGGGATCGGAAGTTAAGATACCGACTAATGTCTTAAAAAAGGACATCCACTTAGTTCTAAAAATCAGCCCTAAAAACAATTAAATTTAACCTTAAAAGTAAAAAAAAATTGACTAAAATATTTTTCAAAAAAGAAATTAACAAATTAAAAAAAAATAATAAATTCGTTTATGTTTTAACAATTTTTAAGATTTTTAAGCCTTTGATTTTTTTTCATTTTGTATAAAATATTTTTTAAAAAATATAATCAAAATTTTTGATGATTGACATGTGTTGCTAAGATTAGCAAAAAAATACCGCTAGGCTCAAATTAGCAGAATTTTCTGTTGCCATTACAGACTTTTTTTTTGCGAGTGCACTATCATTGTGTAAAGACTTTAATTCGATTTTGATTTTGCTCAATTTTTCATTTCAATAATTCATTATTTTAAAGCCTTGAGGTATGCGTTGCTTTGTTGTCACAAATGAAAAGCAGTCAATTTGAAATTCATAGTAATTCATTGAAGTGATTATTTGATATGACATTTATGTACTACGATATGATTTAAAAGTGCATTTCAAAGAACTTGCATATATATTAAAGTGGTCCTTGAATTACGAATTATCCAGTTTTCGTGCTAACACCCGCTAGTTTTGTTCCATTTGGTATCAGAAGGAAGAATTTCAAAAAGACCACATTAAAACGGATAACGATTATCTCAGCCAATTCGCGTCTAAAGTTTTCGAGTATTTTACATAATCAATAATTTTCATATAAATATTATAAAAATACATATTACAATTTTTATCCAAACGGTCTAAGGATATTCGAAATGTCTTCTTTGTTTTCACTTAAAACTCGCATATTTTTCTTATAATCAGAAAATTTGTCAAAAACTATCATTTGGGATAAAATAAATAGAAAAAAATCATATGCGACATACTATAAATTGTTATTGTGTCCAATGTCAAATGTAACAAAACTCTAATGCATTTTTCTTCTTTTTGGTTGGGCGCCAAAATAATAATTAAAGAAATTATTTTTTTACATTTATATGTAATATATGAAAATTTCCTATATGCGAATGACTCCAAATAATTTTGTATGAATCAAATAAAATTTTTTTTAAAAGCCAACAAATTCTCATCAGTGTCTATCCGCTATTTGGAGGTTTCACTATTTGTGCAAGTACTTTATTAAATAATTTTTCTTGACAAACTTGAACGAATTGACTTTTTAATATTAAATCCACTCTAATCAGTTAAGTGGTATACTGGTATAAGGTATAAGAGTAATAAGTGCTTGGAAAAATAATTGGTTTGAATTGGTTAACAAGTCATGTAGAAAAGGTCATGATGATTAGATATTTAGATTTATATTAATGTCATATTGATATTGATATTTATTGAATTTATTTGTTTTAATCTAAAGAGGATTTCATTAGCTAACAAGGAAGGTCCTTCAAGCTAAACATTGCGATTATGATAAAACTTGGACATATTGTAGATATAAAAATTCTATTTCGGCTTTTAGGCTACATGGGTAATTTATAAAAATCTGTCCTTTTTATGAATTTCTATTTTTTTTTTGGCATTTCAGCCAAAGGAAACATATGCAAATGTGGTATCGTTGCAAAGGAATTTTTGGTGGTTTTTAGGTTCTCTTTAAGCTGCAGTTTTAAAAAATTTGTAAAAGTAAGATATATGACCCATTTACAGAGCGGTTAGAGTCCTCTTGGGCGTTAAGACCGATTTGTTGTGGGGATTATGTCCTGATATTTTTTAGTATTAAAATATAAAATGGACTTACTTTCCTGCCAAAGGCTGCTATGCAAAAACGCTTTACTCTTTCATACAATAAAGTAAAAAACCCTCCAAGCCCTAGAGGCAGACTAGCTTAGTAGTAAAGGGTACGTTCGTAAATGCAGAAAACTTGCGCATCACTGAGGCAGTTATGCTGATTTATGTTGCTGATGCGTGATCAACTGCATAGTTTGCTTTTTAGAACGTTTTGCAAAAGATAAAAATATGTTCACCACAATAAAATTAACAAATATTATTGAAAATCTTGATGGTAAAATGAAGATTTTTTGTTAACTTATAATAAAAAAAAGAATTAATAGAAAGATGGAACGACTTTTGATTATTAAAAATCAATTAAAATGAAAATGAAGACTGATTTAGCATTGCATCAGAAACTTTAATGATGCCATAGTTGCAAAAATTTGCGGCAGCACTGTCAATTGTTTGCATAAAAAAACGTTTAACGTAAATCAGTGCTGTCAAGTGATGCTTTTTTAAACGTTTTACTTTTATTATGCTGCAGTGATGCGCAACTACTGCATTTACGAACTTACACAAAATTTTACTGGGATTATGAATGTCCCTACAAGGGGATTAGGTACTTTTAAAAAATGAGTTTAATGCCCATAGGGAATATGACCATTTTTAAATAAAGATTGTCACCAAAATTAGGCGTTTGAAAGTCTCCTGTTTGGTTTGGGGGTTATAACCCTTCTCAAATCAAAACCGAGCATAATGTTTGTGTCACCAAAATTTTCCGCGAATCCCCTTTATTGTACTTTTTGGATCAATTTGCTAATCCTGTGGCTTAATGTTTATTAAACTTTCTATTTAAACCCAATTGTCATTTTTGGGCAATTTTGTCTATTTTTTTATATAAAAAAGCTTTGTTTTTAATTTCAATAATTTATTTAATTGCGATTGGTATTTTTTTAATTTTAATACATCTTTTTAAGTATCGATTTCGAATTTTTGAATTTTATTTTTAATTTTTGGAATTTAAATTGTATTATTTTAGTTCAGATTTTTTTTTTTTTTAATTTCAATTGCCATTTTTGGACAATTTTGTCTATTTTTTATATAAAAAAGCTTTATTTTTATTTCCATAACTACTTGTTTTCATATATGGACTTCAACGGAACACGAAATATAGCAATTATGTTGTATGCCAAGAATTTTCAAAACTTGGCAGCATTTTTTTAAAATTCTTACTTTTTAACTACTATAACTTTTTTGAATGTCTATATAAGTTAAATTGTTAATTAAATATTTTCAATTTTAAATACATATGTTTTGATATAAATTCTCAGGTTTTTAATTAAGAAAAAGTAATACAATTGGAAACACGAATTTTTTTCATTTAAAGTAAAATATTCAAATTAAATAATTCCACTTAGGACCTGTGCGAGGTAGCTAAATAAATTCTAAACTTAATACAAATTGACGAAAGATTTTAAAATTTCTTTGACAAAATCTTTAAGCAATTTTTAAAATGTTATAGAAATTTAAATACCAAAATTTAGTTTTAAGCCAGCTTACACCCACACAAAATACCACATTTGAAAACAATAAAATACATATATTTTTTTTCTATAATAGCAGTTAAGGATAGTCGACGTATAAATCAACCTTTAATTACTCCTTTTTTAGAAAATGTTCGAAAAAAGAAAAAAGGCGTTAAATTAAATAAACAAGGTAATTGATGGGGTTTTAAAAACTTAAGTGTATTTTTTTTCCAAATAATATAACGAGTGTAAAAATAATTAATAATAGAGGAAGGATAAGTATATGGAATTCATTGAAAAAAGTAGCCAAATAATTTTTTTACATATTACAAGGTTCGGTAGCTGAGAGGAAATTGAGCAAATTTTCCTGATTTCAAAGCAAATTTTTCTCATTTCTGAACAAATTCCAACAAAATCTGGTAAAACCCAATTAAACTTGCAAAGAAAATCAGTGGAAAACAAAAAAATACAAGCTATTTTGTATATATGAATACTAAATATATTAAAAAAATTGTATTTTGGAAATAATTCCAGTGGGGGGAGGGGGGTAATAATTCCCCTGTGCCCCCCTGGGTACACCACTGTATGTGAATAAAATCTTATTTACACCAATTTGTGTACTTTTTCTTCAAATACTTGTTCAGAAACATACAATGCTATGATTAGTAGTCATCGTTTTAACAACTATGTATTTATATGCTAACTTTTTTATTTCACAAAATTTACTAGGTGTAACAAAAAAAAAAACTTGCTATCATTAACAACAAATTGTAGTAAAAGTTTACCTTTTCAACTTAATTTGTATAAAGTTTTCCCTGACGCTTTGTTCAACATTTCAAATTTTCAAAAACTTTTATGCCAACAACACAGACAACAAAAACTACTTAAAACACTTCGCAACCGGATATATGCCTATAATTTTAGATTTCCGCTTGTGTTGAAGCCTAATTTCAAAATGTAAATTTATTTATATCCCTCAAAAAGAGTAAAAAGACATATACTTCATAGTGAAAGACTTTCTAACCAATTAATCCAAATATAAAACAAGACTATTGAGACGACAGTGTAATTAAATCATTGAAAGGTGTACGAGCTACTAAAATTTAGTTTTTATAACAATATCATTAAGAGAAAATCTTGTTTAAATGCAAAATATTTGTAATTTATATGTATGAAAATGTATTTTTAGTTTGACTCGAGATCATAGCATAAAATAGCTTTTTCCGTTGATTTGTGAGTTAAATAGAGATATTTACAATTGGTATTTCGGCACAAAGAATGTTGATGAAAGTCGTAGCTGACCAGAAAATGCATTCCATTCGGCTGGTGTCTAATAACTTTTTCTGTGTATTCTCCATGTTTACTAAAATTAAAAAATAAGGAAAAAATTTTTCATTTGAAAAAAACTTTTCCTATGATCTCGAGTCAAACTAAAAATACATTTTCATACATATAAGTATTAAAGAGATCAACTATAAAATATAAACTTCAATATTAAAATATAACTTGGCACGGTTAAAAGAATTGTTTAAACATATGTAAAAACAATTTTAAAAAACACATGTCTTTAGTATTAGCTAATAGCTAATTTGGACATACGGTAAACAAAGGAGAATATAAATAACACAAAAATAGTTAGTAAATTTCATCTGTACTCAATAATAAAAATCAACTGTATGTTGGCATAAAATAGCTTTTTCCGTTGATTTGTGAGTTAAATAGAGATATTTACAATTGGTATTTCGGCACAAAGAATGTTGATGAAAGTCGTAGCTGACCAGAAAATGCATTCCATTCTCCATGTTTACTTAAATTAAAAAATAAGGAAAAAATTTTTCATTTGAAAAAAAAAAAAAAAAACTTTTTCTATGATCTCGAGTCAAACTAAAAATACATTTTCATACATATAAGTATTAAAAAGATCAACTATAAAATATAAACTTCAATATTTGTAATTTATTTTTTTATTTCACCTAAAACTTTTATATTTATTTAAAAACAAATGTCCATTTAAATAAAAAGTTAAAGCCAAAAGACACGGTAATTTATACAATTTTTTGCTTTAAATACAAAAGTTATGTGAAAACTAGCTAAATTGCTTTTTACACAAATTTTCAAATAAATTTGTCAGTATATAAACGTGAGTTTTCTGAGAATTTTGTATTATGCTTTTTTGTGTAGTAATGGTGTTTTAATGGGAAAAATGCAAAAAGTTGTTAAAGTTTATATATTGCTTAGTTTTTTTTAGAAAATTTCTCAAAATAATAAAATTTTTTTTGTGGCCAAGATTTTAATTTGTAAAGTTGTTTTTAATTCTGTTTTTGCAATTGTTATAAAAAAAAAATAAATAAATTAGTGTTAATTTTTTCAATTTTAAATATAATGTAAAATTAGTCCAACTTTCTCACTCTAAAAATAAAAATTCTTCAAACCTAACAAGGAAAAAATCCCGATCTTAATGAAATTTAAATTGTGAGAGGTGAAAAAATTGATACATGTTCTTTTTAGCGGCCCAATTTACACCCATAAAAAATGA
Source organism: Eustalomyia histrio (assembly GCA_949748255.1). Classification (NCBI taxonomy): domain Eukaryota; kingdom Metazoa; phylum Arthropoda; class Insecta; order Diptera; family Anthomyiidae; genus Eustalomyia; species Eustalomyia histrio. The sequence continues at coordinate 14,644,777 of OX456525.1, read as the reverse complement.
CAAAATGCTTCAATTTTTTCTACAACTATTTTCAATATTTCTATGCTATATAACATATTCACTACTCATAAATATATGTTCGTTCGCCTGCACAAAGATGAGGGGTTGACATAAGAAAATTCAATTGATGCGAACTCGCACACAGAATATAAATTGGTTGGAGTTCTATCGCAACCACCACAACTTTATCGTTATTCAATAATTTCAATTTTAAATCCTTTATCAAAATAGTTAAAGGTCCAGTGATAGGCACTTTAAAAACCGTCATATTTGCACCTATTCAGCCCAATCACGTAGAAACACTTTTAAACTGTTAACGTGATAAGTACTTTAGGAACCGATCTTATTTTCATCTATAACAGCACTGGTACTTTCAAACCCACCACATGATAGAAACTTCTAAACCGATCACATGGTGCACCCAGAAAAAAGTTAATAGAAAAATTTGTCAACGGTTTTCAATCACATTTTACTATTATTTTACTTATTTTTAGTAAACAAATTATTATTTAGTAAATTTTTTTGCTATTTATATTTCACAAAAATTCTTACAATTTTTTTTTTTTTTGATAATTTCAGAAATCAATTTTGAAAACCGATATGCTAAAATTAGCAAAAACAAAATTTAATAATTTAAAAAAAGTGTATATTGAAGGAAATGTAATTTTTAATAATAAAAACTTATATTGAGGTGAAAAAATTTTTTGAGATAAGTTTTTCACCTGAAATTTTTTTCTTTTTTGGGTGTAAAAAGAATTTTTTTTGGTGGAAAAAAATTTAGAGGTGAAAAAAATTTGAGTTCTAAGCGACTGGTGAAAAAATATATTATGTACCTGTAGCTACTATGAAATTGTACTAAAATACACCAATTTGTATTAAAAATTTATAGGTACGAGGGCGGACCAATAAGACCGTGACTTTTCGAACTTCCCTCGTTGTTATATGAAATGCAACACTGCTCCCATCAAGTACCACCTTTTAATGGACTACTCTCAAATTATGAGCAAGTTCCGTCAGTTACTTTGCGTTTAACAGCAGGATTTTTCGAGGTCCATAAAATAAGCATTTGTTCGATCGATAATTTTATCGTTGTAGCTAAATCTCTTTCCACCGAACCATTTCTTTAGGTTTGGAAATAGGAAATAGTCGAGATAATTTATTTTAATAAACATAATTTTACAAATTTTAGAAGCGGTTTTAGCTTTCCTGCTTTTTCTATTTCACAAATATTTTGTAGCTGATTTTGTAGATCTATTTAAAATTGCAGCAATTTACTAAAATTTAGTAGCGCTTACTAATTTTTTTCACCTCACACGGGACTAATACTTTCAGACCCATTTGTGATAGAGGCTTTTATACCGATCACGTGATAGATGCTTTAGAAACCGGTACTTTCAGACCCATGACAATATATTTCAAGTCCTTAGATGAAAATCAAAAATAGCAATTTGCACTGTATACAATTGCGAATACGTATGACAGTGTACCAGATTGGGAGTTAATATATATTGAAAACTTATACTGCACATACCCTCTTTAAACTAATTTCTTAAAAATCAGTTTATGGTGGAAAACTTATCACCGGTGACAGCTACATCTCTGACAAAAATTTTAGATAAAAAATATATTTTTGTACTTAAAAAAAAAAAATAAATCTTATTTCTCTCTCAACCGTAAGATTTATTTTTGAATGCAATACCCTCTATCAACTACATTAAAAACATTATTATTATTAGATATATAAAACAAAGTTTTTTCCTACAACTATACTTAACAAAACAAGGTCATTTGCTTATTAGTGTGCCCCGTAACATACGTTTTCCGGATTTTAAAAAAATAGCATTCAATCAACTGATTTTGAGGTGCGGATTACAAAAAAAAAAAATAAGAAAAAGTTATTGAGAAGTACTTTAAATTTTTTTTGTGAAATTTGTATTAAAATTTATAGAATGAAAAGTTCATTACAATTTTTTAATATTGTACTAGGGATTTTAGGTATTAGCTATCCTATTATTTTAAAATAATCCTGGGTATAATTTTAGTTTTTTGTTTACGCCTGCAATAGTGGCACAAAAATCCTTTTTGTCCTATTTAAATAAAATGTTTGTAGGATTTGTTTTTAATTGTGATCAAACAGTTATAGTATAAAACTCTCAAAAAAATTAACCAATCGGTGATAATAAATTAAAGAGGAATTTTGATGACGAATACAATAACTGAGCCAATAAAATTAAAGACTACACAAGATATAATGAACCAAAACCCTAACACACTTGTCAACTTCCAATTGAGCCTAGTAAATGAAAACATGTGCAATATTTAAAGCTTATTATGCCACCAGAATATCATTCCTTTCAAAATAGTTTAGATCACATGAAGTTAAAGCATTATTAAGATATGCAGCAATGTTCAGTTCTAATTTTGTTGTTTCTTTATAATTGTTTTGTTATTTATTTATTATATGATGGGAAAACGTTAAAGCAAACGTTAAAACTTTAATAAAATAACATATTATAGATTATTGTTTTGTGCGCAATACCCTCTATCAACCAAAAAAAAATCGAATTTTTTCAATTGCAATCTCCTCTATTAACCATAAAGCAACGAATAAAATATAACATTAGTTTTGTCATACTTAGCAAATATTGCAGAAGGCAGAACGATTCAAACTTTAGAAATTTTGGGCATAAATTAGTTGTTTGCCTCTCCTGAAAAATGTCTCTTGTTCATAGAGGGTATTGAATATAAGCCAGGGATGCGAAATGAGAATTTCAATTTCGTACAAAAGTCATTACCAAATTGTACTTTTTTGAACTCAATTGTAACATTTTTTAAGTATAAAAAAAAAACACCAACTATAGAATTTTTTAAATATTTTTATTTTTAATAAACATAACAAAAAAACTGTACAGAAAATTAAAAGTATATAAAAAAATATGCAAAATAAGGTTCAAAAATCCATGAGATCAATATCATATTTAAATAGGTAGCTAACTATTTGTTATTTTAAAATTATAGCAACAATAATTCGATGAATGTAACAAATCTTTCGTTTAGACTAGACTAGAAACTGTTGACAATTTATACGATGCAATTGATTGCGTGCAATTTTCTTGATTCCCTTTTCAAAGTTGCTTTGGAAATTGTACCACATAAACCATGGGAGTACCATCGTACTGTTAAGACCTAAATCGTACCAAAAATGGTACAATTGTACCAACTTTCGCATACCTGATATAAGCTATATATTTTTATCCAAATACGCTCTCTTATCCATTTAAAGGTTAACATGAAATCCAAAAAAATATATAAAATCTTTCATTTTATTAAAAGCATACCTTAAGGAGAAATTCATATTTTTTTAATTTCCATAAAACAGTTTTCCAATCATGGAAAATATCCTTTAGAAATGTTGCTGTTATTTTTTTCTTTGAAATTTGCAAAGAAATATAATACCAAAATAAGATGATTTATGTGTATTGGAAAAGGTAAATGGTAGTTTTATATGCTTTTAAAGTGGAAATGAAATTTCCACAAATATCTATAAATTGACATACTTCAGGGTTAACAAAATCACAACAAATAGAAGTAGATATACATTTGGGGGAGAAAAATATAAAATGGTATAAATAGGAAAAATTCTTGTATAAATATTTATTTAAAAAGTTTTGCAAAAAATAATGGCAATTTAAATGAAAACTTTTTCACAATTGTTGGCATAAAATGAGTGAGTTTTAATTAGCATATGGATGTGTGTATAGTTTAACAAAAACTACAACATTCAAGTGAAAACCAAATACGAATATTAAATACCAAAAAAAAAAACAAGAAAAAATCAGAACAACTCACGTTAAACAAACATGAATTAATATGAAAGAATACACAGAGAAAATAAGTTCATTGTAACAACCGAATTTGTTGTTCACATAATCAGTTATTTGCAGCAACAAATATGTTTCTGTGGCAATTGAAATATTATGTTCCCAACGGAATTATGTTGTAGCAACCGGATTTCTGTGGCCACAAACAAAAATATGCAACTGAGCAATGCTGTTTTCAAAACAATCAGATGTCCTAATGAATCTACTTTCTCTGTGTATAACTAGAGAAAGTGAAAAGTTTTTTTTTTTAAAGAAAGAAAATCAAAGACACAGAAATTATTCAGTGATTTTTACAAAAATTATATGTAAATTTTCTTTGGTAGGTTTTTCTTTTTTGTGGTAAACTGGAAGTAAAAATGGCATTTACAGTTGAAGACGGCATGGCAGACAAAAACATTAATTGTTTGTTATTTTATGCAAATATATACACATAAACTTACACCAATACAAACAAATATATGTAAATGTTTGCAAGAGTGCCCCGACAACAAAGCAAAAAAAAATTAATATAACAGCACACGAAACGTGCCTGGTTTCAGACTTGTTTGATACTTAAGTAAGCCAAATTTTGCCAGGGAAAAATTGTGAGTGCTTGAAGAAAAACGTACAACAAGCATACGTTGAAACTAACTCGAAAACCGGATGTCGCGGTTATTGGAGCTGATTAGTAATATCATAAGTAGCGCTTTGAATGTATGACTAAATCTATGCAAAAGAGAACTGAAACTGTTCACTAAGAAGACTAAAATCCTGCTTAAGAATTCCACCGCTACAGGAAGAAGTCTGTCCCTATCGGACAATGCGCAGTGGGCATATTCCTTGAACTTAAACTTTGTCAATTTCAGCTTGAATGTTGTTCTTTAACTCCACCTAGGTGTGGAGCTTGTTCGGCTCCACCAAAGACTTCAAATATCCCCAGATGAAGAACTTTCGGGACAGTCAAATCGGAGGATCTGGAAAGGCATCCTTCAAAATACGCTATTTTACATGCCCATACATGATCTCATATATTTACATATGATCTCATATATTTACATATATCTTCGGATCAGAAATTTGAGTGTTACTGTATATACTCATATATGATCATATATTACAATACATGAAACATAAATAAGCATATATGATAATTTATATAAAAATATACGGCCATATAAACTCAAATTTCGTATCCGAAGTTATATGATCATATCTGAGATAATGTGTGGCCATATACTGAACTATGCATGGTCGTATATGATCATGTATGTTCATATATATTTCGATTTTTACATGGGATTAAAAAAATAATAATAATTGTAATTGACAGATTAGCTTTTTGAAGAAGTTAAAATAGAGAAAATTTCCGTAATATAACAAAAATTTGTAAAATTGACAGAAATATGTTCAATTCAATAAATATCTCTAAAATCCAATTTCGTTCCGCATCATTCTGTTCTCTAGGTTAAGTTTTCCAATGGTTCTCCGCTTCATTCAATTTTGTTCATTTTGTCTAGTGTTTAAGTTCCCCACGTTTTCCATTCCATTTCGCTTCCCTAATTTAGTGTTCCACGTTCTACCTTTTATTCCACATCTTTACGATTTGCAACAATTCTCCATTCCATGACATCTATAAAAAGTTATGTATTATAACAAGAGTTGTAATTAGTTCGTTCTCTCCGGCTTCTGTATTCAGTGTTCTATTTCCACTCGTTCCCTTTTCCACTCCATTTCTTTCTATTTCAACAAAATCATAAAGGACACTATTTCTTGCTCGCATAGTGTGAACTGCTACTTCTCCACAATATTTATTCCTGAAGTATTTTTTTCTAGTTTAGGGATTAAAAAATGATGGATCACAACTAGGAAAAAAGCTTCGTTGACTTCAGATTTCATTTCAAGAAGACCGAAATACTTTAAGCAAATTTTAGTAAAAGGCTAAACGTCTAACTGTGTAGAATAGTGTTATCAATCGACTGTAGACAAAAAACTTATACTTGTAAAAGCTTTAAACATTTGTGACACCTCAACGGTGCGATTACTGATATTAGTTACTTCTGAATCTATAAGGTGGACAATTTTGAAATTTAAATATGAATCAGCTATAAAAAAAAGTACTGATTATTTGTTCAAATTTTTGGTTTTATTTGAAAGGTTTAACTTTGTCATTTTAGTTAGTATGGAACACAATTTCATTAATACACTCACAATATTATTTTGTTAAAAATAATCTAAAATACATATTAAATTAATCGAAAATACAATCAAAAAGAGGACTACTGATTTTTCATTATATTCAGCCCATTTTCTTGTTTATTTTGAATCATTGTTTAATAATCGCCATAAGTAGTAAAAGCAATCGAAAGTAGTTTAAAATAATCATCAATTTTTAACTGACAAAAAGTAGAAAAAAACGATTTTTGTGGTTTGTTTTTCAAATGGATTTTTTTTTTATTTGTATGTAATTTTTCAAAACACAACACACACAGACGTATATATTTTTTTATTTTCTTGTGTGTATCTATATTTGAATAATTTCTTGTATTTTTTATTGAAATAATTTCGTATACAAACAAACTATTTTGGTAAAAAAACAATAAGGAATTATATGAACTTATATTTTTAAAAACAGAAAACATACAATTTTACATTTAACAGAAAATATCAACTCCTACTGAATGTCTGTAAATTTTTATAGTTTGTTTTTTGAATGACTGATTCAAATAATTAAAAAATATATTTCTATGAATTTCAATTGATTCTACGTTTAAAAACAAACTTTACGTATTACTTTTTAAATAAACTACATTCGGTTACGGAAAATATATTGTGAGTGTATGACTGCCATGATTGAGCCATTTTTCTTCGAAAATTAGCAAGCAGTCGCCGTTACCGTTAAGAGAATGACATGGATGACATTTGTTTTCAAAGAGACGGGGCCATATGTCACACAGCCAACGCAACCATCGATATTTTATGCACTGTTTTTAAAAATCAAATAATCAGCCGAAATTGTGATATTAATTGGTCACCTCGGAGCTTTGATTTGTGCCCTTTGGGAAGCCATTAAAGATAAATGTTACGCAAGCCATCCAAAGACAATTGAAGCATTGAAACATGAAATCGAAGTTACCTTTGAAGAGATTCGAGCCGAAACAATCGAAAATGTACTGAAAAATTGGGTTAATCGGATGGGGTACTGCCGAGCCAGTCGTGGTAGTCATATGAATGATATTGTGTTCCATTCTTAAATAACAAAGTTCAAACTTTCCAGCAAAACCAGAAATTTTAAAAAATTATTAGTACTTTTTTTTTATAGCCGATTCAAATTTAAAAATTTTAAATGGTCCACCCTGTATGTCAGTATAATTTTTTCCTATAGCCAATAAGCACTTACCTACCACAAAAACAAAAAAAAAATAAATGTATGTATAAAAAAAAAATACTAACATATAACACCTGGAAATAAGGAAAAATGTCTTGAAATTTATGACTTTTCATATGGTTGTTATGTAAACATTGCATGACTGTGTATGTTTATTATGGTGGCTCATAATTGTGTGTTTCTTATTGCAGGAAATTCTCAAAAAGCTTAAACATTCTTCCAATTTCAATAAATATTGATTCATTTTTGTTAATATTTCTTTAAGCTTCTAAAATGTATATACAACATGTTAAAAAAACTTATTTCCACTAAAATAATTACAACCTTAATAATTTAGAATTGTTCTTTACCCATACTTTTCTTGAGATTATAAAAGAAATATTTTTTTTTTTATTTAGTTTTCTTTAGAACAAATATGGTGTAAACCAGAGAATCACGTTTATAACATGTAAATATGTCAGTATTAATTTGAAAAAGATGTAGGTGTAAAAAAAATTGTATTTGATATTAACAACATGTGTGTGAAAAATTCCCAAAGAAACACTAATTTTGTGTTTGAAAACGAATGTATATTTTTCTATATGTAATGGAGCGTATAAGTAATATGGAATTTGGTATAAACAAAAATATTACTCATACGTCACGGTTTGATGTTTGTTAAATATTTATTTGCACACTTTTTTTGTGTACAATTAATCAATTGTTTTTAAAATAGACACATTTTTTTATTAAAACGTACATAATTTATGAATGCTGTGATAAAATATTGTTATTATAAACAAATTGGTTTTATTATAAACAAGTAAGAGCGGCTAAATTCGGCTATGCCGAATCTTATATACCCTTCACCATGGTTGGGAAAAAACTGAAGTTTATATATGGACATATATGGAATGGACAGATTTATATACGGACGCCTTTAAGAGGAAATTAACCATTTAGTTTGGAGATAAAACTTGGACTCGGCAAAATAGGTACTTTAAAAAAATTTATGTTTTGGGCATAACTTTTTTGTATCTGAACCGATATTTCCGATTTTTTCAGCAAATATGTTATACTAAAGATTTTCGATCTTTTGCTATATAAGACGTATCCATAGGTCATAATACAGCTCTAGAATAGTGTTTGTTCTTTGTGTATAAAAGGTGAAGAGGTGAAAGAAAAGAATTTCAACAAATCGTTAAAAGAAATCACTACAACTGCATGTGTTTTATTTCTACAAAATAGTTTGATTTAGCTGGCAAATTTGCATTTAGGATTTTATTTCGCTTTTTTATTAGAAATATTTTTAATTTCTTTAGCTTAATTTTAAAAATTTGAAGGAAAATAGTTTATAATTTTTTTTATAAATTATTATAAATTATGACCTAAAATAGTTGCACTCAAAGGTAAATTATGTATAAAATTTTCTTAATATGTGAGAAATAAAATGGTTTAAAAATCTTTTTATAAATTCTATTAAATCGGAGCAAAAAAAAGAAATAAAACCGTTTGTATTTTGTTTGTATCAGAGGGTTTTTATAAAAATTTTGATGTTTTTAGCCTATTTATGGATTATTTAATTATTAATATAAAATTTTATTTAAATTAATTATTAAATGTTAAAAAAAAACCAAAAATAAGCAAAAAAAAAAATCTTAAGAAAATAATAAAAAAAAAATGTACAAAAAAAAAAGTGAATTGACCTGACCGAGATTTGAACCTCGAACCCCGCGGGCTTAGAGAAAAAAAGTATTTGTGACATAGCGTCTAGACAACTGAGCTATTGAAGCTCACACAAAATCATCGTCAATAGATGTACATATATAAAAGTCTTCTTTCATTAGGGATTTGTTTAGTTTTTATTTAAATGACAAATCTTTGTATGTGTGTTGTTTGTGTATAAAAGGTGGAGATGAAAGAAAAGAATTTTAACACATGGATGTGTTGTTATGCTCAAAATTCTACATACATATTAAACAAAGGGATTTTACTGGAAAAATTAGAGGTAGTCCTGGTTTTTTGCTAATATCTCAGCCATTTATTAACCGATCTGTCTGATTTTTAATAGCAAACAGAAATGGATCACATGTAACAGAAATAAAAAACAATCAAGTCCTCATCATGTCTGGGTTCTTCGGAAAACCCATTTCAACACACAGAAGGACAGACGGACATCGTTAAATCAACTTCGCTCTTCATAAGGACCCAGAATATATATACTTTATAGGGTGTAAGATCAATATTGTAGAAATTACAAACGGAATGACAAACTTATATATACCCTTCCACCTGTGGTGAAGGGTATAAAAAAGGATTTTGGTGGTAAAATTAATGAATAATGTGTGTCAGACGTTAAAATATACAAATAAAATCACTTTAAATTGTTTACAGATTTTTTGAAACAAATTTGGGATTATTAATGTTTTTAAAAGGCAATTTAGACGATTGTTTTTTTTTTAACTGTAATAGTCCTTTTTCTTTACTTAGATTTTTTTTCTTTAAACCTTGAAATTCCTATCGTAGTTTTTGCAACAAAACTCTAACAAAAGAAAACTAATAGCAGCTGCATAAACACGATATGAAAATATAACAAATTCTCTATAGAAAAAGGTATAAAAGCAGACAAATATTTTAATTTATTATGAAAAAAATTATAAATATGATTAAATTTAAAATGGAAGTTAAAAAGGTATGATAAAAAGAAAAAGTAAAGCCTCATTCACAGATTGAAATGTAGAGTAAAACATATTTTACATGTTGAAATTTACTCCTTAGTTTCTTGTTATTGTTACCTAAAGCCCAAACTACAGGGTGAAAGTGCCAGTAAACAATGGAAATCCTGTTAATCTAAGTTATTGAACTTCGCGAAAACTATTTATGTTAACATGAATAAAAAAAATCTGCACTACAGAGCAAAACACGTTTGACTTTGGAGTGGATAAAAAAAAGAGTAAAATAGAGAAAAGAGTTTTATTTGCTACAACGTAGAGTACTCTACAATTGATCTCTAGTCTTATCTGCTTAAGCAGCTCTCTAGAAGCTTATCTCAAGGGGTGCTCCTTTTAATTCAGACAATATATGTATGCTTTCTTAAATATAGAAGAAGTTTTTTACAATGTCAAAAATAATACAATAAAGAACGCTTTTTTTGGATCTGGATGCTGAGAGTTTTGTCAGCAAGTTGACAGTGCCCATGCTGGACTCTCGAATTGGCATTGCTTGTCCGGGTTATAGTGAGAGATCAAAACAGGTTAAGAGAGATAAACCCCAATCCTATTGGGGCTTCTATTTATTAACTAAGTGTGAAAGATGTAGTGATACTAGTATTAAGGATGGTTCTGGACGTGATATTTAAGTTATATCGCTCTGTATACTCTCAGCAACTAGGCTGTGGTCTGGAAGTTAATCTGAGTAAAGCAAAACTTTTGATTTCTACCTCTAGAATGGTCTTAGGCTTGGAACTATCGAGGAATCATATCACTGGAAAAGCCGACGATTACTTCCTACTTATCACTCACAGCAAATACAAATTAGCTGGTTACAAAGCAACTGTACAACTGGTACAGTGCTCGGCTTGTATTGGAGTTGCAGGTGCGATAAGGACTTGACCCTCCCAAACTCTCTATGCAATGCTTCGAATTATTCTTATTGATTTATATATTGTATGATGGCGGCTTCTGCTGGCAGTGCGGCACTACTTGCAGCTACGGGTTCTTGAAGGGTCAGAATGTCCAAAGACATGCTAGACTTCTCAACCAGCTGCCTCCACAGCTCAGACTATAATCTGACTACTCTACTCGACTTCGATAGACTTTTTTGGGTTTGCTTTCCTTCTAGGGAGGAATGAGGCAGAAGGGATCCAACTGCTGTATTTGACATCAGGGTGTACACCGTCGCGACGGTTCAAAGATAAATTGTGGCACAGGCACTGGGTCTTCTCTGGTTATTGCTACATAAAAATGCAGGTTACCTGATCGTGCTAGTGTCTTTTAGGCAGATATTTTGGTTGTCAGGGAAGCTTGCAAGCTTTTGTTGGGGTTCGGGTATTTTCATCGTTATCGAGTCGGCGCTCTTGGCCCAAAACACGTATATTACATTTTTTATCATTGTCGGCCAGTATAAGAAAAAGTTGTCTATTGTTAGTCCCAGATTACGCTTGTATGGTTCCCCGGTCAAAGGGACTTTTGCGGCAATGAGCGGGCAGACGAGTTAGCAAGGAAGTTAGTGATGTCAGCCGCAACACGGCTGGAAACCGTTAAGGGTAGTGTCTTCAGCAGTCGAAGGGAAGATGACTTCGACTGGACATTAGTAGGACCGCGAGGCTCACTGGGCCTGCTACGACCTAAGGAGTACTAAATCTGCAGTTGTAGGAGAGATGTTTCGAGACTGACGGTCATGCTGACTGGCTACTGCATAATATGCAGACATTGCAAAAGACTTGGAAGGGTGATCATATACTGGGTGACCCATCAGTGATACCGGCCATATAATTGAGGGAACTTTTTCTTTATTCCCCTCTTGTCTACTCCTCCGGTTACTAACTCCCTACGGTGTGATCTTTTTTAAAACGGAGTCGCTTTTTGACTCTACTTGATGCTTATAAGGGCGTGAGCTGCCACTTGAAACCAACCAATTTAACAATTGTGAACACACCTTTATATTGTAGTAAACATTTTGCATAAAGAAAGGGTTAAGAAAGACAAACATTATAAACAAAATTTTTCGATAAAAATAGAAAATAATCCGAGGGGGCTAAATCTGGTAAATAAGATGCGTAATGTAGCAATTCGAACTTTAATTCATTGATTTTTGTAATTTTTTTTCATGTGACCAATATTTTTCATGTTTACAAATTCACTAAGAACATTTATTTTTGTTGGCCCAAGAAAAAATATAAAAGTTAATAAAAACTTAAAACTTAAAACATAAAACATATGTTTTATAAGGTTGCCACTTTTAAAACTACTGCCGCCATCTACACGTCAGGTCGGCTACTTTTCGTACCGCCATCGTATTTTGTTAAAGTTTATTGGGCTGCTAATTTCAAAACGATTAAGGGGACACTTTTCTCCATTTTAAATCTATTTTTACCATGTTTTATTCACAAATGCAAAAAATTATCTACTACCTCTTCAATGAATATCCCGGAAAAAAACGCTAAAAGTTAAATTTGTCTACACAGGTATTATGGCCGGAGATACCATTTTTTTAAAATCACGTTAACCTAGTTGCTTAAGCCGGACAAAAAGACTATATGCAAAATTCCAATTTCAAGCTACTTTTTCATTTTTTAACCCCATTTGCACCACATTCTTATTGAGTATTCCCAAAAGTACCTTATCAGTGAATTTGCCCATATGTCGGGAAAAGCAGAAAGGTTTTTGATAGCACGTTTAAAGGCAGTATTTTTTAATTTTTACCTTACCGAAAAAGCATTCCTGGCGAATATTTCAAAGGCAGGCCGTCCAGCGGGAATTTTTTCCCCTTAAAAATTACACTAAAATTCCGCTTTATCTAAACTAAAAGTTCCAAGCTTCAGAAATTGGAGCGGGGTTATTAAGGGGTCAGTTTTTCCTTTTTGACCTTATTGAAAATTTCCCCAAAGAATACTTTTTTTAAATTTCACATTTTTAGCCAAAACAGTTTGGGTAGTCCGTTAAAGGGGAGATTTTCCTCCTTATAAGTGAATTAGGTAGAACTCCACGAACAGATATTTTAAATTTTTGATTTGTACGCAAAGCGGTTTGGGCAAACCATTAAAGGGAACCCATCTTTACTACATTCCTGGCGCAAATTCCAAAAAGTGCTTTTTCAACAAAATTTTTAATAAATTTGAAGGGTAGATATAAATTGGGTTAAAATTCAGTTTTACTGAAATATCAAAAATATGCTTTAAAGCATTTTTTTTAGTAAAATATTAAAAAAAAATCTTTTGTTAACAAAATACGCATATTAACGCACAATTTTTGATGTCTCTATTGTAGAAGTTTTGTAAACAAAATAATATCGTACATCACTTTATTATGATACTTTTCTATTATGATTTAATATATATTGTTTTACAATCAGATTAAACTATTTTTAATAATTATACATAAGTTATACAACGCTAATCCATATCGATACAAATATAAATCTTTTGTTAAATTAACAAAAAAAAAAAAAAAACAATTGCGTTGTTTTTAAAATATTGTATAATAACAAAAAAGATTTTTTTATTTATATAAAAAAAATTAATTTAACTGTGACGATATAGTTTTGTAATAATAACGATGAAATGACAATTAAAGTGATGTAGGTAACCCAGCAAACAATTTTGTAACAGTCAGCATGAAGTTGGTAAAGAATAATACAAATACAACATTCATTTATTTTTCAAAGAAATATTAATTTTAAAATTTTTTATACATTTGTTCGAAATAATTTAATTTAACGATTTTTTCAGTTTCATTTATTTTTTTAGTCTGTTTGAATTTATTAAAAATTTACATAAAAAATTAAAATTTGTGGTTTATTTGTTTCAATTACCGTTATTACAAATTTTAATTTCTTTGCTGTCTGTTTCAAACAAAAAAAAAAAAAAAATATATTCAAAAAATTCCAATTTGTTTTTTATTTAAATTGTTTGTTTATATATAAAATTACTTCAAGTCAAATTATAAAGACTTCATAAACACACACACATATGGTCATTTACACAAAATCTGTCTATAGACTGCGTGAGTATACAATTGGTGGATTAAAAAACAAAAACGAAAAAACACGGAAACAATTTTATATAATTACATAATCCATTATTTTTTGCGGAATCGGTAGGAAAAACTTTAACAGTTATTTTTAACTGATTAATCATTGGTTTTTTACTGATGCTTCAGTTGTTTAAACAAAATTTAAAAATAAATAACAAAAACCATTTGATTTAAATAAAAAAGTAAGTGGACTGGTTTTGAAATGAAATATCATTTTAACATATAACCTTTTTTAAGTGCAGGTAAAATTTTAACATTTATTTTAACTGATTAATCATTTGATTTTTACTGATCCGTCAGTTGTTTAGAAACATTTAAAAATAAATAACAAAAACCATTTGCTTTTGAAGAAAACTAACAAAAAATTTGTTAGTGTATGCACGCAGAGAAAAAACATAATTGCAACATGATAACTGCTACTATATTATGCTTGCTGCATTTGTTTATGGTTGTCGCAATCAAGTTATTGGGTTATAATTAGGTGATAACTATCAATATGGTCGCTACTATTATTATAGTAAATATTTTATTATTTCATGATTGCCACTTTCTATTTTATAACATGATTGGGCTGTAACCATACTGTGGTAACAAAAATGCTAAAAATGAAAAACATTATGATTATTTATGATGGAATTATAAAATGCTGACAACAATCAATAAATAATTATAAATCAAATAAATCATGACTTTGACACTATTTGTCATAATACTGTCCTGTTTTCATTAAAACAAAAAGTATCAGTTTACCCAGGCAAAAATGATAATGTATGATTATTTTCACCTTTCGAAAATGCCTTTTACATATAGCATTATAAGTTACACTAATCAATTCATTGTGGAAAAAATCGTTGTCGTTGTCAAAGGAATTCTATATAAAAATTTTATATTTTTTAATTCTTTTCAATAAAAAAAATAATAAATTTTTTAAAATAAAAAATATGTTTATTAATTAATTTCTTGTAATAAAACTACTTTCTTTTGGAAAAAGTACTCAGAATATTAATTAAATAATTTTTTATAAGCAAAAAAAAGTCTGTTTTGTACAAAAAGTTTTTATACAAAATACTAGATTTTTTGAAAATTTTCTGAAAGAAACATTTTTAGATTATATAGACTTTTCATTGAAGTAAAATTCTTAGATTATGCAAACTAAAAAACCAAACATCAAAAAAGTCGAGAAGATAATTTTAAATGACCGTAAAGTGAAGTTGATCGAGATATCTGAGACTCTAAAGATATGAAAGGAACATGTTGGACATACCGTGAATAAATATTTGGCTATGCAAAAGATCTGTGCAAAGGCTATGCAAAAGATCTGTGCCGCGCAACGTGTCACAAGTCCATGAAAACGATGACAAAATTACATGAATTGCTTCCGCATCCACCGTATTCTCCAGTTTTGGCCCCCATTGACTTTTTCCTGTTCTCACACCTCAAGAGAATGCTCGCCTATGAAGAAGTAATCGCCGAAACTAAGGCCTATTTTGAGGCTAAAGACAAATTGTACTATAAAAATGTTATCGAAAAATTGTATGACCGATATAATCGTTGTATCGCTTTGAAGGCGAAATATAAAATCAAATTTGATCAAAAATTTTTTTTCTATATTAGCCTACGAACATCCATCCATTCATTCATAGAAAAAAAACGTATATACTAAAAAATTCTAAGATTCTGAGGACTTTTCTCTGTGAAAAGTACTTGAATACAAAGAACTTTTTCTAGAAGAAATATTCTTAGAATCGAAGGACTTTTCCAAAACAAAAATTCTGAGACTCTAAGGACTGTCTCAAAAAAAACTTAAAAATTTAAGAATTTTTTATTAAAAAATATCCATGGAATCTGTTTTCTTTTTTATTAAATTTTTTTTTCAAGTATTTTTTTTAAATATTTTTTTTTTTAGAGTAAACATTTCGCAAAGAAATATTCTGAAACTAAAAAGAATTTTTTAATAGTTTCTAATCATAGCATATCTGTAAGGACCATATTATGGTAAAATTATTGTTAATTTATTAACATAATACGATAACTAAATTTTAGTACAACTATGTTTGGCACATTCATAATCCCAATAATATATGATGGTCTTTGAATATGATCAAATAAGATACGATGTGATATGGAAATTTATATAAGACTATATTTATCCTTCAATCGCTAGTATGAAACTAAAGCTAGCCACCAATATTTTTTTGCTTATTTTTTTCTTATATTCAGGTCATTAATCCACATCGTTTGAGTAATATTACTTCAATCAATTTACAAGAAATCTTCTTATGGGGACACCATAAGTGTATTAAAAATTTTTCTATGCTGGGTTGATTATTAACAATCTGTATTGTTTCATGCCCTGTAAATGTTCATGAGTGCAGCTATATGAGATGAGAAAAGAACAAAGGAACTACATTTTAAATTTAAACCACAAAATATTGCAATTTTATTTATGTATTGTATTTTTACGCATACATAGATATCTCCACATGAATACACCATAAATTTAGCACACAATTATGGTAATGCAAAGTGTTTTCAGATTTAATTCTATGATGTAAACTGTTATGGTTTCACATTTACAAAACAATTTAAATTTTTGAAAAACTATCATAAAACTAAGAAGATAATGATTTATGATTATGAAGATAATGATTAAAGTTTAGGTGAATAAAATAGAAATATTGTTTCTAAGCATAAAAAAACCACATATTATTATAAAATATTTTTATACAAATAAAAATAAAATACTATTTTTATTAATTAAACATAAGTTTGGAAAATTGCAAAATTGAATAAAATTAAAATAATTTGTTCAACTCTATACATTTTTTCTAAAATAATTGATCAATCTATCAATTCTTTTTCTTCTTTGCTTAATTTAATAAAAATCAGTTGTGTTATACACCTTGTCAGTCTTTAATATAAACTTTTGTTTTGAAGTGTATAGAAACAATGTAATCATATTTTTCTATTTAGAAATTATTTAAAAGAAAATGTCAACATTGTTGTCTTTAACTATAATTCAATAATTCCTTTAACTTTATTAATTTTCTTAAATGATTCTTATGTTCATATTAAAAGTGTTAGAGGAGAGAAAATCTAAGAAAAGTGTCATGTAGTTTTAGCATTATCAACACTCATATACAAATGACATTAGTTGGTGGTATTTGCAGCGATTCCCAACTATTTTAGTAGTGCATTTTAATGTTATTTTTTACTGACCAGACTTTACCATAGTAACCCTCTAAGCCCGTTTTTTGTTATTTATTTTTAAATGTTGTTTAAACAACTGACACGTAAGTAAAAAACAAATGATTAATCACCCATGTAAAAATCGAAATATATATGAACATACATGATCATACATGGGCTTGTATATGATCATACATGGACATACATGGTCATATACGTCCATACATGATCTCATATATGACCATATATTTTCGGATCCGAAATTTGAGGGTATATGGTGATATATGTGCATATATTATCATACATGCTCATATATTATTCATGTATGCTCGTATATGATCATATACGTCCATATTCCCTCAAATTTCGGATCCGAAGATATATGATCATATATGAGATCATGTATGGTCATATATTAAACAATGTATGGACGTGTATGACCATGTATGCCCATTGTTTGATCATGTATGCTCATATATAATTCGATTTTTAGATGGGCAGTTAAAACTAAATGTTAAAATTTTACCTAGCAATTCCATAAAAAATAACTGATTATTTTCATTTGTTTGAAATTGTTTTCGTTTTTTGTATTGTTTTGTGTTGTTTGTGTTTTAATCTACAAAATGTATACTCACACAGTCTATAGAAACATGAACGGTCATATGTGTTAAGTTCTTGTAATTTAAATTGCAATAATGTTGTAAATAAATAATTTAAATAAAAAACAAAATTGGAATTTTATTGATTTTTTTTTTTTTTTAAACAGACAACAAACAAAATTTTAATTTATAATATCTCTAATAAAAACAAATAAACATCAAATTTCCGTTTTACGGAAAATTTCTATTAAGTTTCAAACATAAAAAAAGAAACTACCAAAAATCGGTAAATGACTGTAATTCTTTTTGAACAAATGTATAAAAAAGTTAAAATAAATATTTCTTTGAAAAACAAATGTATTGTTTATTTTTAAATGAACTGAAAACTTTTTTTATTAAACTACAAACAGTAGACTGCATATAATAGCTTGGAATAACTATTTTAAAATAATATATTTCGTGCCAAATATACACAGGATTTAAGAAGCATACATTTCACAAAGCATACATACATAAAATTAAAGAATGGATTTTTAGAAATTTAGAATAGCATATTTATTTAAAGTAAGTAAAACCAATGAAGTATAAATAAATTCATAATTCATCATATCACCGAATTTCATAATTTTAAAAATGCCAATAACTTTTTTATTATTAGCTTTTTAAATTGCAAAAAGTCTCATTATTTTAATAAGAACCATAATTTGCTACATTTTAAGTCTACAAATTTTTCGGGTTCAAGGTATAGTTCAGAAGGCAGAAAGACTCAAGAGACAAAATATCGTAAAATTGAAAAAATTAATACTAGTTTACAAAATTATAATTTTTTTTGGGACTAATTTTACCTTTTGATTTAAAAAAAAAACCTATTGAGATTTTCGTCGGACTATTTCGACTATATTTAAGCCCAAGAATAATCAACCTGTTCACGGATAGTATTAATAAAGAGCGCCCCGGTAGGCTAGTTGGTATCGTGCTAGCTTATCAGTGCGGGGGTCGTGGGTTCGATTCCCACCAGAGGCTCTGGTCTGTTTTCGCTACAACGAGCCGATGGCCTTTGTTGCTAGTGCTCGGTTAGGGTATTAATATATAATTTGTAATTATATTATTAATATAAATATAAATAAATAAATAAATAGTATTAATAAATGAATTTTGAATTTGAAATTTAAACCTTTCTATGGAAGGTATAATCAGGATGCGCTTAGGTCTCTGTCAGAAAAGTCTGTGAAATCGAAGACGGGTTTGGAATGCAAGATAAACGCTTATTCTGGCAAGTCGTCTGACACTGTGGAGTGGAGAGGAATGAGAGGGCTGACGAGCTGGCCAGGGATAAATCGAACCTGATCTCTGTTAACCTTCAAATTCCGAGACCTTATCGGATGACGAAAACGGTGCTCGGATAATAAGCCACCAACATGCACAAGGAGATCTGGAATGGGGATAATGTTGGTGTGATCACAAAAGTCCTTTGGGTTGACCCTGACGTGGACAGGACAAGGGTAACTGTAAGGTTGGGAGACCACAAAATTCTTAGCCGATTTAGAGAAAAACTTAGCCTCTAGCAAGTACAGTGATTGTGATGTGAATATATACATGTTTGAATTGGTACAACCCTTGCTAGAGGCTAAGTTTTTATATAAATCGGCTAAGAATTTCGTGGTCTCGACTAAGAATTTTGTTGTAATCGCACCATGATGCCATGATGCCATCATGGTATCATGGGTGGCTAAAAATTTGGTAGTTTGTTCATCCTGGTAAATATGAAATATCAATAAATCATATGTTTTTAAATATCTTTATATTTGCGACCTGTAGTTTGATAACAAGGTTTACACGGACACATGTATGGACGAGATGACTTCGTTAAATCAATTTAGTGATTTTGAGTCCATTGGTATAAGCTTTTAATCCGATATTTTTGATAGTTCCATAAACATCTGCGCGTCCTGGTTGTGGGTTCGATCCCCAAAATAATATGTATGAGTTTTCTATACCTCATACATATCACAACGCCCTCGTTGGTTGTTTCCATAGCACTTAACCCCACCGAAGCAAAAATACCATGCACCAAATACCAACAATTTCGCCAACTCTTCATCAGATGGCGAGGACCAACTGTTCTAAGATCATCTCTTATCATCTCGCGCAACTACATTGTTGCTATATTTGAAGCTCTTAATCTTTCACCACCTTTTAACTTTCCATTCCTCCATTTCTCCATTCCTCCTCTTTCCAAAAAAAAGTAACACATTAATTAGAAGAAAGATAAGACCAGAAAACAGATTTGTACTGACAACCGAATTTGTTGCCAATCTAATAGTTCAGTCACAGTAACCGAATTTTTTGGTTGTGACTACCGAACTGCTATTGAGGCAACCGAAATACTGTTGTCACAGTCAAATTACTCATGTCTCAATTGGTTTTCAGTTGTCACAACCGAAAAATTCGGTTATGACAACCGAACCATTCGATTGGCTACAAACTCGGTTGTCAACACAAATCTGTTCTATCTGTGTTCCTTAAGTGTTGCTTTCCTTAAAAAAAAAAAAAAATCATATTAACCTGACCCCGGTATAGGGTATAAAAATGGCATTAAAGAATATCTTGGTAATATTTGTTATTTGAGCACATATTTGGGTTGCTTTGAAAATTTGTTTTTTAAATGTATTTTCAACTTCTACGACGGCCATTATTGAGCGATAAAACAAATTAAAAAAACGCCTTCATTGTTTATTTCTCTTGCCAAACATATGGTTTTACTTTCATTGCAAATAAAAAATAATTAATTTTTATTTGGGAAATCCTGCAACACTTTAAGTTACTAATACATGTTATGGAATGTAGTTACTTATACATTTGCACAAGTTTTCTGGCCGCTTGTCAACAACAATATTCATTGTTTATTTTAAAACCTACATATATATGTATTAACGTCATAGTTAAGTACAAAGTATGTGTTCCTTCAAGAATCTTTGTATGAAATATTGTATTTGTGTGTGTGTGCATACCTTTAAGTGAGGTTAATTGCGGCACATTAATAATTTTGTGCAACCACAAAACAATCCAAAATCACTCAACCTAAAACAGCCAACAACAAAAAAAACCCCTTAACGAAGCATTAGACATTTGAAGCACAAGAAACTTTATTATCATGTTTTGGTCATGTTTTCTCATTTTCTACATAAATTAATCAATGTTAAAAGCATGTAGCTAAAAGGTAAAAATTTATAAAGTTAAAAAAGTGATGATGAAAAGAAAATAAAAAGTTAATGGAAATTCTTTATAACTACACAACAAGCAATCACAATTTAATTCTAAGGAATGTAATAAAAGTAAAAGAGAATTAATATTAATCATACGCACTAGGGGTGGTTATTTTATTAACGCTCTCTAATGGAAAATGAGCTGCCTTTAGGTACTGTTAACCCTTAAAGCTATAATTTAAAAATTAATTTAAGGAGTTAAATTATTTCCATTTAAGACAAAATTTTTAGTTTACTAATTTTTAGGGTACAAAGTAATGGTCTAGAAGTAAAAAATTTATTGTAGAGTGAAAAAAAAGTTCAAAAAATTTACAAAAATATTAAATCTTAGTGAAAAACTTTTACGATAAGCATGAAATTAGTTTAAAGTCTTTACTTTCAATATTGGTTATAATACTGGTTCAAAGGCTCACAGGATTTTGGCTTTGGCATCATGTTAACTCAAGAATATCAAAAATCATATTTATCATCTTGGGTAAATTGAAGTTATTTTAGTAGTAAATTGTAAAGATTTTCTTAAGCAAAATCCATCATAACTTCTAAAGTAAAAAAAATTTCATTTCAGATATATATGTAAAGCTTATATGTAATACCCTATATGAACTAAAACGCATTTTTTCCAAGACAGGCAAAACCGGTCTTATGCCTAAATTCTTAAAGTATAAATCAGTCTATTATCTACAATATTTGTTAAATATATAAAAATAATATAACATTTTACGTTATTCGTGGCGCTATGGTTGATAGAGGGTATTGCAATTGAAAAATTCAAATATTTTTTGGTTGATAGAGGATATTTCACAGTACAAAATATGCTATAATTTGTAATTTTATTAAAGTTTTAACGTTTTCTTTAACGTTTTTTCAACATATAACAACTATTGTTGGGATTACAAGAATTTTCTATCTGTGCAATAAATTCTTGTAATTTCAACATACTCAAAGATCTCCATTGGTTGTACTGTTGTACTGGTATTGTGTGTGTGAGGCTTACCGCTTAACTTTGAATTTTATTTTTTATTCTAATTGGTCTCTTGAGAGTGATAGGTCGCAGCGCATAGAATTAGAAAATAAAAAGTTTGAATATTGAAATATTGAAAGTAAAAAGTGTCTTATATTTGGGATTAATAAGAAGGGGAAGTCATAATTTCAACACTAAATAACAAAACAATTAGAAAAAAAGCAAGATAACCAGAACTGGTCACTGATGCTTTAACTTCATATGATCAAAATTATTATAAAAGGAATTATATATTTTGGTGGTATAATTAACAAAAAATCTTGTAGATGTTTCCTTTTACAAGGTTGAATTTAAGGTTAACAAGAATGCTTCAGTATATTCTGTGTATTCTTTAATTTGGTTGGGTAAATCATTGAATTCTATATCAAAATTCACTTTAAATTTATTGCTTTAGAGACCATACTTGTGCAACTGTTGGATCATTTTGAAAATAAGTTTTTTATACCAAGGCCGAAATGAGAATAGATTTATACATTATTTAACAATTCAAAAATAATCTTATTAACAATTTTCTATAATTGTACAATAAGGATTTTTGGTGCAGCATTGCAGGTGAAAACAATTATACCCGACACCATTTAAAAAAAAAATAGTATGACGCCATTAAATACAAAGTTAAAAAATTTTAGCGGTGATTTAAAATTATTTAATGATTATGTTTTAATATTTCCTGCAATTAAGTTTTTATTTTCTAAATTTTAATATGAAATTAAGGAAAAAACAAAACTTTTTTCAAGTACTTCCTAATAAGATTTTTTTTTTTTTGTAATTTGCACGCTGAAGTCCATTGATTGAATACCATTTCTTTAAGAATCTGTAAAACGTATTTTGCGGGACACACTAATAAACAATCATTTAAATGACCTTGATATGTTAAGTACAGTTGTAGAAAACAAATTTCTTTAATAAAATACATGCAGTAATAATAGAATTTTAATTAGTCGATTATCTTAATATGGTTGATAGAGGATATTGCATTAAAAAATAAACCTTTTGGTTGATAGATAAATAACAATTTTTTAAAAAGTACTAAAACAAATTTTTGTCATAGATGTAGCTGTAGCATGAGAGAACAGTTTGCCATCAAAAACTGAATTTCAAAAAATTGGTTCATAGAGGGAATGGAATAAAAGGTCTCAATATGTTTTATAACAAAAACTTTAAAAAAAGCCTTAATACTTAAAACCAAAAAGGAAAGGAAAAAGGCCGCAAAAAGAAAAAATTCACAAAATGGTCCCCATTGGACCTAATTTTGAGCACTTAAAATTCCAAAGCTGATTACTTTAATTTGTTTGATAGTGGGTATTACATTCCAAAATAAATCTAATGGGTGATAGAGAAATAACAAATATTGGTAAAAAGTACTAAAATTAATATTTTTCTCTGAAATTTTTTTCAGTTAACATAATGCAAACAACGAGTAAGAAATTTGAGTGAAAATGTGAGGCTTTATTTTATAAGTATCTGAAACAGGGTTAAAGGCTGTTATCTCATTTTCCAAATTATAGATATTGACTCTTTAGCATCACTGAATAAAAGTTGTTTACATTTTTTGCTTTATCTTCTTTAATTAAATTTCAATTTAAATTTTATTTAATTAAATTTTATACATTCCAGCTGTGTCTAATGAGAAATCCATAATAATTATGATTAAACATAAGGTTTTATAAATAATTTAATTTAATCAAATAAATTTGCTGTTGTTTATATTAAATGCTTCCTTTTTAAAACACTTTTCATCATTCATTTAAATAAATTAATATTTAACTTAATTTTGTTGCTAATTTAATTAAAATAGTGCAAAGGCTCTAAAGCCCGAAGTAAAAAACCATTTGTGGATAATTTAAAATAACATTGCTATTAAATTACACTAGTTTACAATATATAATTGAATTTTTCTAAGCATTAATTAAGATAATTTTTTCCCCAAAAAAAAAATCGATGAGCTGAGCTCAAAAAACACATTTTAAAATATTTGTTTAAATTATTTTTTATTTTTGTGACTGAGATTTTCGTCAGAGGCTGTTTGCTGATTTTGACTGTAACTCGGATAAAAAAAAACTTTGAAAAAAAAATCATCTAGAATCAATATCTTATACATTTTAATTCTTACCAAAGGAAACATCAGGTTTTGTTTAATAAAAGGTCATCTTCCAACGAAGAAATTACAACATATATGCATTTAAAAAATTCATGGATAAATTCCAAAGTTATGACCAACTGTGTTTAACAAAATGTTTGAATTTATCACTGAAATTAACTTATAAATGTAGACTACAAGTCGTGTGAGTGATATTAATTATATACGAAAACTTCCCTGTAGGAAATGTCGATTCACTATTGACTTTGTCACCAGCACTACTGACTAATTATGCCGCAGCCAATGCTTTCTGCTGTAGACAATAAACACGTGAGTGTCATTGCGAATCTACACAACTATTGACTAGGTGTTGACATTGGAACCAGAGATTCACTAGTACATTTTAGTAATTCTTGTCTACACTTTTGGAACTTTTTACTTGATTTCCACACTAGGAAGAAAATAAGATTAAACAGGTGCATTTATTTTGTTAAATTAGATATTATATTAATAAATTTTTTTTATAAATTTCATTAAAAAATTTTCGTGCAAATTTTATTTTGGAGTAGATAAATCTTCAAAACTGCACAAAATCTTCCACAGGCTCCACAAAATCTCTAGAGTTGCAACTTTCACTAAAAATGGTTGCCTCTTTCTCGTTATTTTTTTTTATACAAAATTGATTTTTTTCACAAATTTTTTGTAATTTCTTTTGCTTATTATATATTTTGTTCAAATTTGTATATTTACCTTTTAAAATCATTTTTCTTTATATTTTTATTAAAAACTTTAATTTTGCATGCAGCTGTGCACATGTATTTTCAACAAAATAAAACAATAAAAAAATCAAGAACATGCACATCTTTGCAGCTGCAAAAAAGGAATGTAAAAAGTATAGACGCTTTGTGGACATGTCACCAAAAAGACACCCAAAATAGTCGACAAAAGTGGTGACTTGTAGACACTTGACCTCAGGGTTCCTACAGGGTTATTACTTCTACCGCCTGGTAATAAACATTTTTGTGTTTATTGTGTAAAAAGTTGCCATATTTTCTAAACAAAATTGACCTTTACTTTGGAGCTTATGTTACTCTTTGGACCATCTGCAATATATTGATTGTTTTTGGCCTGAGTTATAGTCGAAAAAATCAAACTGCCTCCCACGAAAAACTTAATACATAGTTTTAAAAAATCGAAAGAAAATACCAAATCATAAAAAATTAGCTTAATGCGATTTTTATGTTTAACCTGCAAAACACATAAAAACTACATTTTAGGGCGGTTCACTTCTATAATTGTGGCAAAATATACTTTGATCTAAACATCTTATATATATATACACAAAAACAAATATCATACAAAAAACAAACAAACAGTTCAATGCCCTAAATGGCTGTAAGCTAGTGTCATTAACAAATATGTTGTTTAAATAGACTTTTATTAAATTTTTCAACACAACTATTAGTCCTGCCTTAAAATCTATACACATAAAAGGGTAACGTGTTGCATTCGTTGATTCGATATGGGCATATAAGTAGCTAAGAACTTGAAATTTACCCTTGAAGGCCTGCTCAAACCGCTTTAACTAGAAAGCTGATATTTCAAATACGTGTTACCTGGGGTATGGCAAAGTTCATTGATTAGGTTCTTTATTTAGAATATTTTTCAGGAACGTGAATAAAATGGATTTTTAAAAGGGGAAAAGACTCGCCCTTAATATCCTGTCTAAGCCCGTTTGGCTTAAAACCTAAAATTTAATTCTCTAATAAGGTAGTTTTTGTAATGTTCATCAGAAAGGTGGTAAAAATGAGTGATAATAAGGGTAAAATGGGGGGGGGGGCTTCGAAAAGGGGGAAAGTGCCACTTAATAAGCCAGCCCAAACCGCTAGAGCTGGGAACTTGAAATTTGGCTCGTATATTCTTCCGCAATAGAAATTCACTAGGACAGGGTTGGAGGAAATTTTAATGGGGAGATTAAAAAAAGAAGAAAGTCCCTTCTCGACGGCCTGGCCAAGCCCCTTTGTGCTAGAATTCCGAAATTTTAAACATGTATTCTCTAAAGTATGGGCTAATTCGCTACAGAGGTACTTTTTGCAATATTCACCAGGAACGTGGTAAAAATTGCAGTTCTAAGGGAGGAAAGTGTCCCTTTAATCAAACAGCTTTAAATTTTTATAACTGTATTGCCTGGAGTATGGGTAAGTTCACTGACAAGGCGTTTTTGGAATTTTTGACAGGAACGTGGAAAGTTGCCGGCTAAAAAGGGAAAAGACTCCCTTGCTGCTCAGACCTCTTTGCATGTACACCTGAAATATAAAACATGCATATGGGGCAATTTAGTCATAAGGCACTTTTTGGAATTTTCACCAAGGGCCTGACAAGGGGGAAGTCAAAAGGGGAAAAGTTCTCCCCTGAACAGTCTGCCCAAACAGATTTGGGCACATATCTAAAATTTAAAATATGTGTTTTCTAAAGCTAATTTTTGAAAAAGTATACTTTTTGATTTAAAAAAACACTAGGTTTTAAAATATGAGCTACCTGGATGGGTGGATGCTTTTTGGAATTTCCACCAAGAACTTGATAAATTAACTTAAAAAGGTAAAAGTCCGCCTTAATGAACAGTCTAGAGCTAGGAATTTGAAATTTGAACTCAAGTTTTCAGCTCCGGCGCAGACATCCAACAACATGAGAATTGTAAATATTTTTACGGAAGGGGACATAAAGGAAAAAGTCTCCCCTTATCGTCCTAACCAAACTTCACAGGCAAGAAATATGAAATTTAAAATTTTCTTTAGAATTCACTTTAAATATATTTTTTGGTATTTGCAATATATATATATAAAATAAGATTAAAATGGAAAAATCTGCTTCTATAATCACCCATATTATCCGCCTAAATCAACCTGAGAAAACAGAATTCAAATTTCTGCTAAATATCTACCGATATTTAAATCTTCCGGTAACAAAGTATCAGGTTTATAATTTAAAAAAGCAACAAAAAAATTATTAAAAACTTTAATGAACATTATAAAAACAGAGATTAAGCCTTATGGTTAAAAAAAAGTAACATGAACACACACACATAACAATGTACAACATGTACAATATTTTCTAGAAAATAATTTTTTTTTTAAGCTTAAAGCTAAAAAAAAGTAATTTCTCATAGTCAGCCATTTAACCAGTAAAATCCCTAAACAACAAGAATTTTATACTTTATGACCACAGAGACATGAACAAACAACTTTTAGAGTAGTTTTTTTTATTTTTTATTTATTTTTTGTTTTGTTTTGAGGGGCATTGAAAAATGTTTATCAATTTGGTTGAATGGTTAGTAGGTTTTAATGAGTTTGCTTAAAAGTCTATAGGTATATTGTGTTTGACCTTTTAAATATGTTTTATATAATTAAGTGTTATAGACAGTTTTGTTAAAGGAAAATTTTTAGGGCAGTTTTAAATAATGTGGATAAATTTAATTACACTGCACTCTAACAAAATGTTTGTAAATTTACTACTATAAAATGAGTAAATTTTTGTTTTGTAAATAGAAACACCGAATGCTTAAAATTAGTTTATACACTCTTTCATATACAATAATACACATATAATATAATTATAGGCATTATGTGTTTATAATTAAACATGTTGTGTGTAGATTTTTTATTTTGTTATTAAATTAAAATTGAAATTGAAAGCACAAATCGAAAATATGGACATTTGAAAAAATTCAAGAAATTGAAAAATATGAAACAAAATTTTATAATGTTTTAAATCGTTTTCTAAAAAATATTTATCAAGACGTGGAATTAATAAATAATTTAATAACGAGAAAGTAAGTACTTGTGATTTGTAAAAAAAATCAGGTGGATGCAAAAAAGTTGTACCAAGATGTTTTTAAATTATAAATTATATGTGACCAATCATACATGCATTTATTTTTTAAATATTTTAGATGTCACAATTTATGTACAAATATGGCACTGGCTTTGGAATGACAAGGATATTTTATATTTCCATTCGTCTCGTTATTCGTTCTTTCTTCTACCAGGCTTGTGGAACTATATTCCAGTTAATCATTAATTTACCAGCAAGATGATGATCGTAATCTATGTAATAATATTATCGGCAGTGGCTTCAGTCGGGCTAGTGTGTGTCTACAAAATTGTTTGTTGTTTAAAGATCTCACATTATTCACATTATTCTTTCCAGGCTTGTGGAATTTAATATCGGTTAATCAGGAAGTTTCATCGGTATTGGATAGACTAGTTAAGACCTTTAAGTGATGCAAACATTTTCGAATAAATTTAAACTGAAAGTAAGACAATAATTTATATTTTATGATAAAAAAATTCCTTTTCCCAATAGTAATAACTTTCTTCTATTAAATCTGAGGCTTTTCCATTAAAAAAAAGGTGTATATAATCCGAGTTATTTTCTTGATCAGATTCTAGGGCGTTTTTATAACACAAATTGCTTGATATCTGTCAATTTTTCTATTGTATTTTTCCTATATGAAATGGTTCCTGGTTCTGAGCACTAATTTTATTGGATTCCAAAATTTTTTCTATAGGAAATTTTTTCAAATCGTGAATATTTTTGTATGGGAAAAAATGTTTAGAAACTGAGAATTTTTATTTTTTGGTAAGGCTCAAAGTCTGAAACTTAAAAAAAAATGCTTTCTCTATTGTCTTTAGAATAAGAAATCAAGAGAAAATATCACTGAATTTTAGGACTCTCTCTATAGAAAAAGACTTTCTGCTAAAGAAATATTATTACAAAATTTTTCATTAAAAAAATATTTTAAAAATGATTTGATTATTTGGGAGGTACTCGTACATCATATGTATCTGGAAAGTTTACGCACAAAAATAGTAAAATTACACATAATTTCTAAAATATTTCTACACATTTCAATGTAAATTTATACATTATGAGTAAAATTACCCATTATCTGCTTAATTTATTAATTTACACACTGGGAATAAATTTACCCAATTTATAATTGGAGTACAGTTTCCTACTATAAGTTGTATAAATTTCAACAAAAATTAATTAGAGTGCTAGTCACAAATTTTAACCAGCTGGGCACTCTACTTGTAAAGCTGATTCGAGTAAGCTGAATTCAATGGTGATAGCCGGTTTTCAAAGTTGGCACTCGTATTCGCGATATTCGCGTTTTAAAATTTCAATATGCGGTAAAGTACCATAAAACGATATTTTTTATATCGTACTTTTGGGATTATTTTTGAATTTAAATCAATTTTCTTGGAATTTTTTTTTTTAATTTACTTTGTTTAATTAATTAATTTTAGTATACAATCATCAATTAATTTTAATATACAATTAAATGGGGCAATAAGTATCATCCTATTAAAAAATGCTGCCATTTTTCCAAATGATATCGTATGTCAGTTTGGTTTTGATATTCCTGAAGTTGAGATGTGTGAATTTTGTAGTAAATAACAACGTATCAATATACGACTTAAGAACGCGCGATAATTGTGACAGTGTTTGCACGCAATAATTCGTCATAGGTGTTCACGCAACGTGAATTTTGGTGAAAATAAACAAATCGTGCAGATAACCACAAGGCAAACAATTCGAGTTCTGGCAAACCGACTTGAAGATAGCCGCACAAAACGGGACAGCCCATTTTGTGCTGCGGAAATATGATAAAGGATTCCGAAAAATCCATAAAAAAACCTGCTCCACAATTTGACATTTCGCGGGATTCCCTGCGCCGCATTTTGAAATTGGACTTGAAAATGTTTCCATGCAAAATTCGTTCGGTCCAAAAATTGTTATCACACAACTGTAGTGCCCGTTTAGAATACAGGTGTAAGATTTTGGAACTCAAAGTGTATGATTTTCAAAATTGATCATGAGCGCCGATAAGCTAAATTCTCTAATCTCAAGTTTCGATCAAGCGAATCTCCCGGTTTTAATGCAACGAATATTCTTCGTCTGGGAATATTTTAAGTGGTTGGTAAACGCGAACAAGTCCTTCACCTTGGAGGAGTAAAAGAATAATATTAGAGACGTAATTGACAAAGTGACACCACACAAATATGTAAAATGTAATGACAAGAGCTCAAATTTGTATCAACACTAAAGGTGGCCATATGTCGATAAGAATTTTCCAGAATTAATTAATTTATTTTTTTTATTTATTTATTAATACAGCAAAAATAAATAGTTTAAAATTATCTTTTGTTAAGCAAAGTACAATAAATGATTTAGATTTTTCCTAAAGACTCAAATTAATATCATTAAAAGTTATAAATATTCGAGTTAACGTACCATTAATAGCATAATTAGTCTGATAAATTGGGACACTAAAAGTATCACTTAGCCTGACTTCTTGATGGAACATAAAATGCAATTAAAGATAAAACAATAAAAAGGCATTTAGATTCATATTGAACAGATTCCAGTTAATAAAGTGATATTAAACCAAATTTTAAAAATAAACGTTTAACTCAAAATAAAACAAAATTGAAACAAAATTTGTAGGTGTGATTAAACATAATCAGTTAAAAACCAACTGAATTTTAACTTTAAACAAAAGTTATAGCTAAAGAAAATCAGATGATGTTTTTGGCCCACCCTGTATATGGAAATTTTCAATAAATTTCCATTATGCGTTGAATGTACTAGTAGGTGCATGAAGGAAGTTGTATTAAGGACAACTTTTTAAAAAGTTTTGATTTTCCTGAGTACTAAGTCTCACATAAATCAATAGTTTACAAGTAATTAAATCTTGTACACTACTATATTGGTAATTTCTTTTTTTCTTTTTTTAGTTTATTGCAAAAGTAGGTCATATAACTTACATGAAATAAAATTTATTATTTAAAAGCCACAAAAACTTACCTGTAAAGAAAAAGTTGAAAAATTAAATTAATACATATTAAAATGTTTTCAAAAAAAAAAATAAATGTTTTAATTTTTATGCCTTGTAAACCATTTGAAATGTGCAATAATAAATATAATATTATAACTAAATATTTAAGTGTTTAAAAACATGAAAAATTTTTCACACAAAATTAAATTTTAATAAAAAATTTATTACCATCATAAAATGCATGAACAATTTCTTGAGAAGCATAAAAGAATTTTAAAAAATTGAGACATAAAATTATAATGTCATAATTTTTAGTATATATTTTTTTTTGTTGTATCCTCCTACTAAAATTATCTTAACAACTTAATTATCTAACAAATGAGGTAATAAAATCTATTACAGCTCAACAAGATGAAGAAAATGAAGAAAACAAAATAAACAACAACATTTAGCAGCCAGTACAAAAAATAAAAATAAAATAAAATAAAATATGAGAAAATCATAATATCTAAAGCGAATATTTATAATAATCCTTAAGAGTGATTTAAGATGGTAAAAAAATAGATGTAAATAACACTACATAAATATCTTTATCTTTTCTCATTTCAATTTTAATTAAAATTTAAGCGCTATAATGAGGTTTTTAATAATCCATAAATTTGATTTGTATGCAAATGTGTACAAGTAGTTTATTAAACCAAAACGGATGTTAACATACATACTTGTACATATGTCATGTAACTAAGCAATCATACCTTAGAGTCGATCAAATTTAAATAATTATTGAATGGTTGAATTGAATCAGAAGGATGTAGAATGTGATGTTAAAATGAGAAAAAATTTACAACCAGAAAATAGATTCTTTCAGAGAATCGAATTTGTTGCCAATCGAACGATTTAAATGCAGTACACCGAATTTGTTGCCAATCGAATTCTTGCGATTGCGGTAACTGTTTTCATAATAAATAATATTTTTAGTTGGGAAAGCCAATACTCAGTTGCCTATTTTAATATTTATATTCCACATTTATATTTATATTCCACATTTTAATAAAAAATTTATATTTCTATTTTTTCGGTATCGAACCTGGGCATTCAGATTTATAGTTCACACTCTTGCTTACTGCACCACAACCAATTTTAATTTTCTTTAAAATATTTTCCATTTTAACTATTGAATATTTTAATTCAATTAAAACAAATTTTTTTTGAACTCAGAAATTCGGAGTACTTAGCTACCTCTCCACACACCACACCACAAATAGATAAATTTTGATGGCTAATTTTGAATTTAAACAATTTGTAAGTAAAAAAATATTATTTAAAATTCGTTTACTAACACAAATCATTAGTAGCGTCTATAATCAATACAATCCATATTTCGGTTGGTTTTACTGAAACCTGAATTTAATGGTATATTTGATCAGGATACCCGTATTTGTAGTTACCACTCCTGAATATCGACAATTTTTTTTAATAAATTTGATAGATTTTACTAATATTCTTGTAAAATTAGTAAATAAATGGTTGATTCTAACGTACACAATTTCCAAACGAATTTTGTTTTCAAAGTTGATTGGAAATACCAATAATTGGATAATAGGATTGTTTTTTTTTTGATATAGTAATGGATTATAAATTGTTTCAAACAAAATAACATTCTTACAAATAAATGTTAATGGTTTTGATCGAATTCAAATCAATCTTTTCTCCGGGTGTAACAAAAGTTTTTGTTGGCGTATTTTTTGTTTTACAAAATTAACAACAAAAACTCTCGTAAAATAAACGAATTTTCATTTATTTTACGAAAGCAATTGTTATTTTAATACTTTCTTCATAAATTATTATTATCAGTGTAGGCAATAAATTCGGTTATCAATAAATACTCATTTGCAAACACTTTTATTTCTTAAGATATAATTTACAAAATTTGTCTAAAAAAATCAAAAAATCGATTTAAAGTGGTTAAATTTTTTAAAACACAACCAACTCCATACAAATTTCACATTCATAACTATTGTTAGGCACTAAGCTCTGGCTATTGCGGGTTAAGTTAGCAACCATAAAATTTTTCATTTTTTTTTAGTTTTTTCCATATTTTTATACACTACAATATAGTATTTAAAAAACCGGTGTTTTTTAAAAACCGGATTTCGGTTAATTCGAAAAATTGATTTTAAGAAAACCGGTTTCTTGTTTTCAAAAAACCGGTTACCTGGGTAACCGGGTTTTTCGGTAAATGGATAGCGAAAAACCTGGTTTTCGGTTTATTGTAATTTAGGGCAAAAAACCGAAACCGGTCGGTTTTAAAAATAACCGGTAACCAGTATTCGGATTCGGTTCATATGCATAATTAAAAAAGTAACCTCTTTCAGAATTGAAATAATGGCAAGTTTTTAATATCAGCCCACTCTTATGCATAAATAGATGTACGTATATCATTATTTATCCCGTAAATATGCTAATGATTTCTAAAAATTAACATTTCTGTTTAACTGTTTTCGTTGTTATGGGCGTTTCACCTTGTTTCTATGTATGCACCATTTATAAAAAGTTGTTGAATTAGATAAACTAACTGCCGTTCAAGTTGTCATTAGCAAAAATTTCATTTATATACTGTAAAATGGGTAACATTTATGTCAATGCTAATGATAATTGATAGATTTATGGAAAGTTTGCTCGTATAGTTTTAAGGTCAAATTAGAGAGAACGTTGGTAAATGAAATCAGTTAAACTGTAAAATGTGTGGAAGATTTAAACAAACATTAGAGTTTTTAAAATATTATTATACAATATTTAATATAAAATATTAATGAATTTCCTACAAATCTGAAAACTAATTGCAGAAATAGTCCACATTTGAGTCATTTTGGAATTATTGTTGGTTGTTTTAAGTAGTAAAAGATCCACATGGCGTATGATTGATATTATTTATTTTGAAATATAACTCATACGTCCCGGTGGCACTTTGTATGGAATAACAAGTTTGGTTGCTCCTAAATAGAGTTTGCAATTTGCCGTAACCGCGGTTACAATTAAAATGGATACGGTTAATCGCGCTTAAGGGTTAATCGTACTCACTTAAATATTATTTTATTAACGTAAATAGTTTTTACATATATATACTCGTATATAATTCTAAATAAAAACTGTTTAAATTAAAGAAAAAGCAGACAAATACCAGTCTGATCGAATAAGTAATTTTAACCTATTAGTGCACAATGTCCTTTTAAATGGAAAATATTTTTGTGCTGCTAATATCGCAATTTTTTTACACAAAAATTTCATAGTAAAATTAATAACTTCTTTTTAAAACATATTTGCCAATAAAAACAATGTTAATATTTAAAGATATCGCTTATTATCATTAAAATCTCGACTTTATAAATATTTCAGCATTTTTATTGCTTAATAAAAAAAATAGTATATTTTGTTTACAAAAAACATTTTTTTAGGCATATGTAATTTAAAAAATATTTTCATAATTTACTAGAGTTTCATATTTTAAAGTTAAAATAGTTTTGTGTCAATTGATCTATAAGTCGGCTAGAATCTATTTTTATTTATTATTATTATTTCGCTGTATTTTATTTTTTATTTGTAAAAAAACGTTCAAATGCTTTTCTAGCGATTCAAAAATTTTCAGACTATTACTCAGCTTCGTTTTAAAATTTGCTCATAAGTTAAATATCGTACATGGCACATTAGGTTTTATTTATTTTTGGGAACGATGATTTTGCACAGAATTCTAATAAACTTTTTAAAAAGTATTTTGTATTTTTAACCTTTACCCAGAGAGAAGTAATTTTTGGTTTTATGAGGAGAAGTGGTTCAGAATCTCTTATTGTATTTACACATTTAAATTTTAGATTATATTATTAAAAATATTGACAGGAAATGCAAAAAATTTAAAAATATCCCAAAATTTTGAACCAAATTTCCAAACACATTAAAATTAAGCTTGGCTTTCGGTTTTTTTGTTTTGTCAATGTTCTACCAAAACGTTTAAATTTTATATTCGTTACTAGTTAAACGGTATTTTGCGGTAAATAATTTATTTATTTATTTTATTAAACATATAATTACAAATTATATCTTAATACTCTAACCGAGCACTAGCAACGAAGGCTATCGGCTCGTTGTAGCGAAAACAGACCAGAGCTGATAAGCTAGCACGCTACCAACTAGCCTACCGAGGCGCTCAATGCCACAAAATTTCAACCCTTGACGCCCGCACTTTTTATTACTAATATTCAGGGGGACCAAAAGATTGACGTTATCTGATAGTTTTCAATTTATAATATTATACAGATAGCCGATTAAACCAAATGCAGATTTTACACAAAAAATTAACCTTTGGCTCCCCTAAATCATAACGATAAAAGTACGAGGGCCAAATGTTGAGGTTTTCTGATGTTTTCAATCTACAAAATTATTTTATTAGACACTAAACGAAATGCAAATTTTGCATAAAAAAATCAACCTTTGGTCAGCCGAATTATAACGAAAAAAGTACGAGGGCCAAATGTTGGGGTTGTTTGATATTTTCCATTCTACAATATAATGTTACTAGCCAACTGAACTAACCGCACAATACTAGTTAGTAACCGCAAAATAATAAAAAAAAATTAACCTTTGGCCCTCCCTGAATCCTAAGTAAAAAAAGTACAATACGTGTGCCAAAGGTTAGCCTATTGTAATATTTTCCAATCTATAATATTATTTGAATAAGCAGTTCAACTAAATACAAGCTGTACACGAAAACTTTAGCCTTTGGCCCCTATGAATCTAAATAGCAAAAAGTACCTGGGGCAAATATTGGCCTTTCCGGATAATTAAACAAAATTTCCACAACAATTTTAACCTATAGCTCCCTAATCCCTAAATCTCAATAATCAAAAAGGACGGGGCCAAATGTTGGCCCATTCTGGTATTTTCTAATCTCTAATATTATTCAAATAACCAACTGAACCAAATAAAAATTGTACACAAAAACATAAACTTTTGAGGAGGAGCCAAATGTTGGCTTTTTCTGATATTTTCAATCTTTGACCCACAGAATATTTACAATAAAATAAGCTAAAACTTTTATGAGAAACATCAGAGCTATTTTTATAATAAAAATATATTTTGGGGCGATTTTTAATAAATTGAGTTAAAAATTTAGTACTTGTGGGGTTTTTTTTTAAATATTTTTTTTTTTTTCAAATTGCCCATAGAAAACTCTATTGAGATAAACAAATTTCTAGAATTTTTCAAATTATAAATATGAACGCTAAATTGATCAGGGCCCATTTCGCCCACTTTGTGGAAAATTTGTTATTCGTATCAAATTGAGCAACAAAATACCGAAACTTTAACTTTAATAAGTTATACGTTTTTCTTAGTAAGACAGGTGGTATGGAAGGCCTCATAAAGATATATTAAATTAAAAGTTTTACGAAAATTTTCTTACATTAACTAACACTTCAAATATTTTCAAATATCCAACTTACCCAAATAAATCAGCTTCACTGCCGGGAAAACTAATTCTTGGCGATAACGGAGATCTACCAGCTCTTTTCAACATATCATGTAGACCAGGTGGTGCATGTATGGGGCTTAATATGGTAATTTTACGATTTGGCGGTGCCAACAGACCACCCGACAATGTCAAACCAGTACGCATGCCAGCTGAAGATATTTGCGAGGAAGAAGATTTCATTTCTATAGTCTCAGCCGATTTTGAAATTAAAATCGAAGAAGATTGATGTAAACCCAATTTATTTGTGGAAACAGTTAAATGATCACCATTACCACCATCGACCGAAGAAGACGAAGGTTCTTCAATTTGAGTCGAAGCACTGCGTATGCATTTATCAGGTCTAGTGCCGGTACCCATAGCGGCTGTCGCCTCTGAATGGGCCGAGGTGGAGCGTACAAATTGTCTAACATGTTTTTGGTGGGCCGTTAAAAAGGTACCCGACCCAGAGGCGGGATGACTGCCTGCAACAGCTGCTTCGGGTTGTTGTAGAAAACTTTGAAATTTAGATTTTGTGGATGTTGTAGACGATGTTGAAGAAGTTTTTTGCATAAAACCAACACGTTGTTCACTTGTAACTATTGAAGTACTAGATTGTGCTTTTAATTGTTGACCTAATTGGGTGGCCGTCAAGGAATTGTTGCCACCACCAGCTTTGGTAAGTTGTAGAGCTAATTCACCCGTAGCTCCTGTTACTGAAGACGATTGCAAACTTTTTGATCTAGAGCTGGTGGCTATTGTTTTTTGTGACGTAAATATCGATTGTTGTTGAGCCTGCATTTGTTGCAGTTGTTTTTGTAGTTCGGCGGAACCTTCTTCTAATATCGAATTAGATGCTGAGGCTATAGAAAATGAACGACTTGCTATTTGTCTGGACACTTGACTTATCATACGTCGCTGCTGTTGCTGCGAAGACGTTCCACATTCAATAACTACCGTGCTGGTGTTGTCATCAGGACCTGTTTCTAAATCTTGCAAGGAACGTACTTCTTCGGCATCAGCTTCACTGGGCGTTGTAATAATATACTGAGGTGGTGAGTTGTTACTTTCGTTGGACATGTTGATAAGTAATTTTGGCTTTTGTTTATTAAAATTATAACGGTGGTATTTCTTTAAATTTATTTGTTACAGATATAGATATTTCCGTTACAATCTTTATATTATTATTAAGAGGGAACGTATTTCTTATATATGAGATTTATCGTGGTTTATTTTCACTTTTTAACGATATATCTTTTGCAGAGTTTTACAAATTTCTAAAAGAAAAAAAATTTGTTTGAAGAAAATGGATTTTTTTTTATAAATTTGTTTAGCGGTAAGAAATAATATCTCTTTTTTTACCACAAAAAAATTGTATATGCGTTGGTAGTTGTATTTTATTAAAAATATTTTTTTGAGCCCTTATGATAGGCAACGATTTTTAGTTAGTTTAAATTTCAGTAACTCTCATGATTATTTAAAATTTCCAGTTAATATTGTTCTACAAATAAAAATAATTTAAAATTAAGTAAAATGTAAACAGAATTAAATAAAAACTTAACTCAAAAAAATGTGTATAAATTCTCTACTATCAATAATATGTGTAACATTTTTCGTAAGAAAAATAAAAATTATCCATTAATTTGAAATAATTACATTTGTAGCGGCATATTTATACAAAATATTGTTTGTATCTACTCGCAAAATTATCTTCTCAGATTTTCTTATGGAATAAATTACAGTTAAATTTGAGAAATATGCAATAGGGAATTTCAAATAAATGACATAAATCAATTAAGAAATTATAGCCGAAACGCGAAATATAGCAATTATATTTCATTTATATATTCATTATAATTCATTTGTTAGCTTTTGTTGTTTTTAATATATTTTATTTTAAAATTGCAAATATTTACATTTAAAAGAGAAAAACCAAGGATTTCCAAGACTTGGCAGCATTTTTATAAATTCTTAATTTTTAAGCAGCTTTATCTAGAACTACTTAGCAAGTTTATATCTACTTAAATTTGTATGGAATATTTGTATAAAATTCAAAGAGAAAAAAAACAAATCTATTATACTCAATAAATAATATTAACAATGTGAGAATTTTTTAAAATGTAAATTTAAAATTTGAAAAGCATCCATTCAATAAATGAATATACATTGTATACCAACTACATGTATTTTATACTTATGTCATAACATTTCTATCAATGAATGAAAGCAATAAAAAATAACAGCCGTGGAATGCTGTTAAATAGTTATTCAAATTAAAATAACTGTTTAACTGCATAGCACGGCTGTTATTATTTTTTTATTGCTTTCATTCATCCATAGAAATGTTATGACAAAAACATAAAATATACATAGTTGGTATACAATGTGTACTGGTTGTTTTTTTTTTTTTTTGCTGAATATTTGTAGAATTGAGCAAAAAACTTTAATGGTTTTATAGCAAGGATTTTATTTTATTTACAATCGACTAAGTGTTTGCACACCTTTTACTGAATATACAAATTTTTTTTTTGCTAAAAATCAGCTCGCTGATTTCCAACAACTCAATTTTGCTGATATTAGAAATTTTTCTGCATGCACCCTCCTGACATGCACCTGTTGACACAGCAAGATTTTTTGCTGAATTTACTAAAATTTTTTTTGAATGTATAACAGCAAACTTCAATTTTTCAACTAAATGTTTTCAAATTTAATTATTTAAATATTTAAATGTTAAAAAAAAATTACAAGAACAAGACAAAATCTTGATTAAAATAATGATATTTGTAAAATTTATTATTTGCAATTCAGTCGAAATTTGTGGCCCGTTTTGAAACATCGAGGTAAATTTAAACCAGTGGTCGGCAGAAAGAGGGAAGATGAATGTATTGGTGTTTAACACCGTAAGAAATTATTTTATCCTTCTAGATAAATGAATAAATGAATAAATTAATAAATGAATTAATCGATACGAGAATATCCGTTATTCATTGAATTAAAATAGTTTATGTTTTTGTTTTCTCTATTATAAAAAATAAAAATAATTCATAATAATGATATTTTTTTGATTGCATACAAGGCATGCTGCTTCATTTAATATATTTAAATGAAAATCAAAAAATCTTCTTACTCAACGTTTCACATTTTTAATTTAAAATGTAAACGAAAAACAAAATAAATACCTACAATAAAAAAAAAAACCTTTAAAAAAACAAATTTTTAGAGTGTATTTTATTTCTTCAACAAAGCGGCATATACTTGCTCTGTTGAAAGTTAGCGTACTACTGAATGCTGTGAGATTTGTTGACATTCGTGTAATGTACGTGTAAATTGCCGATTGTGTTCGGCCACCGACTGCTATGAGTGTCGATCACTGATTTAAACTCCTTTAGCAAAAACTTTTTTCCAAATCGTATAGTTTTAAAATTTACTACAATAAAATGGCTAAAGTTTAATGTAATATTACGAAAATTAAATATAAACACCAAATGCGTAAAACTTGTTTGCGCACACTTTTATACGAAGTATTTTTAGACACTATCTGCCATATGCATAGACATTTTGTTGGTTTTTATAACATGTAAAACAACAACAAATTTTCCTTATAAGTCTGCTATAAAAATCAACTAAATTTCTATGCATACGGCTGTAAGTGTTTACAATTAAACATATTATGTATAAAATTGGTATTATTTTGTTGAATAAAAATTTTACGTACAAAGTTTGTAAATATTCTAACTTACAATGGTAAAAAAAACTTATGACATATTGAAAAAAATCAAAAAAATTTTCCAGATTAAAAAAGAAATCTTAATTAGTTTTTTAAATTTATCAATTATTTGGAATCACTAAACAAAAAATGTATTGTTTTTAATCCCATTGTGACTTTCTAAACAATAAATTTATTTTGACTTACTAAACAATAAATTTATTGTTTTTATTACAAGACAAACAATTTTGGGCTGTTTAATTTTCAACATCGTAGTAGAAAATATGCCCATTTTTGTAGGATTTTTCCAAATTTTATGTGTATATTTACAGGAAAATCGTATTTCTTTACGCACAAATTTGGTATATTTACTTGAAAAATTGATTTAAATTTTAGGCACTTTTAATGTAATTTTACCTATTTTGTGTTCATAAATTTAGGCACAATGTGTGTACTTTTTTCATGTACGCACACAGAGTAAATTTACCCAACTTATAGTAGGAGTACAGTTTCCTTCTATAAGTTGGGTAAATGTTATCTGAAATTAATTACAGTGTAGTTCATACCTGAACGAATTTAAAATGTTTTGATTTTTTTTTTTTTTTTTAATTTTAGCGCTTTCTCAACTTTTTCTTTGGTATTCTTTGCAATTCTAAAGTTTTTTTGAGTTTCTAGCGATTTTTTGAGGTTTTCGCTATTTTTTTTTCAACTCTAGATTTTTTATTTAATTTTTTTTTTAAATTTTAGTGCCATTTTTTAATTTTAAGCGATATTTTTATAAAACACATATTTAAAATAAATTTATTGTTTAATTGCAAAAAAAGATTTAATTTTTAACTTTAATAATATACACATCTTCTGGGGATTTTTACACATTTTATTTAACAAGCTTTTTTTCGTACGAATTAGGTAAGTTTAAAAGTATATTAAAAAATTTGAACTCATTTTAACACACTTGCAATGCAATTGTCCACATTAAGTGTTTACCAACTTACACTTAAATGTGAAAATAAATTATCAAATTAAGGAAAAAAATCTTTGTGCTGCTTAATAAAAAAAATTAGTTTGGTAAATATACAAATTTTCTGCCATATTTAGCGTAACAAAATAGTTTACGCACAGATTTAGTAAATTTACAAATAAATTTAAAAAACTTACTTTTATATTTACGCACTGGCAGTGTAAATTTACACATTAAGGAGTATATTCTATGTAATTAACCGCACAAATTAACATTTACAGGCAATTTGAGGGAATAACTAAAAAAAAATACTCATCGTTATTAAAAAAAAACATGCAACCAATAAAAACAACAATTTATAGTTGTGGTCTAAAATTGTTGATCCCAATAGTTGTAAAGTAATTTAAAAAAATGTTAACATAATAACAAAAAATAAAAATTGGTTTATAATCTAATTTTCGTATCTTTGAAACTGGCATGTGCTTCAAATGACATGTTATTTCTCGTACTCATATTTTGAATTTATTGAACTTTATAACTTTTTTTTTTTAAACATGACAAATTGTTTTTTATTTTTCTGCCCATATTTCATCATTCATATATTTGAGCATCTTTCCAGGTTTTTTTTTTATTATTATAGACTTGAGGCAATACATGGAATACAACACAACAAAGATTACTAATAAGAGAAATGTGGTTTTGTTTTTTTTGTCTGTTGTTGTTGTTCTTGTTGTGATAGTTGGAGCCAGAGGCTTAATGTTTTTTTGGATGTGAACAATTTTGGTTAGTATATTTTTTCCATTTGTTGTTTGTATTTACAGGCTGATATTCTTTTTATAAAAAAAGTTATTTTAACAGAATTTGAACCTGTACAAAGAGATTTTCTGAACCAACAAATTTGACTATTTTTCTTTTTAGTTATTTATTTTTTTTCAGGATAAAAGTTTAAATTTCACAATATCTTAAAGGACCTTTAGAAAAATAATTATATATTTTTAGGGTAACATTAAGGTAAACAAAATTTTTTATAGCTAAAATTAAGATCTATATGAAACATATTTTAATATGATATTTATTATATATTTGATATTTATAAACTTGATTTCACATGAAATATTAATGATTCTTAAAATTATGTAGCCTACTTTTAGGTTTCTCTTTCTATATATTTTTTTATATATGTTTTTGATTGTAGTAGAAATTCTTAAGAATATTTTAAATATGTTAAATGAATCTTAAAAGTTTGTTAAAAACCAATATTTATAACAGTTGTGTTTAAAAAAATTTAACGTAAAAAATGTACTCTTCTATAAAAAAAAGAAAATACCTGACCATTTTTCAAGCTGGTTTAGAGTTTTTCTTTTGCTTGCACAGAGTCAGTAAATAAGATAGAAGAAATTTTCAATTCAGTTACCAAAATGATATCTTTTTCACATCAATTAAATGCAATTATATTTGTATCAGACCGAACATGAGTTACAGTATAATTTGTTTCTGTTGAAATTTAGCCAACTCATAGTAGAAAACTATAGTCTTAAAATTGAGTAAATTTACTAAGTCTGTGAATGAAAAAATAATACACACATTATGTGTAAGTTGGTGAGCACATAGTGTGTAAATTTACATTAAGAGTGGATAAAAATTAAATTAAATTTTAAATTTAATTAATTTATTAAATTTAAAGTTAAATAGCACATAAAACCATTTACTTTAATTAAACAATAAATTTATTTCTAATATATAAAAAATTCGTATAAAATTAAAAAAAAAAAATTGATAGAAATTTTTAAAATTGAAAAAAAAATGTCAAAATTAAGAAAGCGTCCAAAATATAAACATTGCTAAAAGAGAAAAAGTTGCTTAAATTAAAAATCGCTAAAATCGAAAACTGAAAAAAAAATCGTTTGCATTAAAAAAAAAAAAAAACAAAATTTAAAAATTCACCTATATTGATAAATAGCGCTAAAACTAAACAAAATCGCCAAAATAAAAGAAGCCCTAAAATTTAAAATATCTCATCAGGATTGAAAAAAAACCCTTTAAAAGTGAAAAACAAAAACCGCCGATATTAAAAAAATCACAAAAACTTAAAATAACAACGAAATTGAAAAAATCGCTTAAATTGAAAAATGCCTAAAATTACAAAATAAGGCCAAAATTAATAAAAATCGAAAAAAGCGAAAAAACGTTTGACAGAATCACAAAAATTTAATAATATCGTAAAAAATTAAAAAATCGCTAAATTAAAAACTCGTTACTTTCTATTTGGAATTTTTTTGTTCTATTCTAAGATTTTTATTCTGTTTCTTGAAAATTTTTTTTCTTAATTTTTTAATTCCAGCTTTTTTCAAATAATAAAGATTTCCAGTTTGGACGACTCCTTAAATTTATTCTAAGGTGTTTTTTATTTTTAGAAATTTTCCCAAATTTTGCCGATTTACTAGTTTACAGATATTATTTTTAGTTTTGACGATATTTTTTTTGTGAATTTTTTTAAATTTTTTTCATACACAGAAATTCTAACATGTACATTAGAGCGTACGAACTTACAGGCAAAAAAAAAGTGCACCGTACACCTTCGAATATAAAGTATCGTTGAAACACCATTTAAAAAAATATATATTTTTTTGCCTTTTTAAGTTTTTCGTTGTATCTTCAATATTTACAGTTCGATCTTAAAGTGTGATATATCGATTTTTTTTCTATTTCGGGGATAACAATATTTTTGGTATAAGGTCAATTGACCTCAAGTGTCTAAACTAAACAAAATACGTGAAATTTAGATATAAAAAAAGTTTTAATGCAATTTTTAATAAAAAGAGGCAACACATTTTTGGAAATTGCATTAAAACTTTTTTTATCTAAAATTTTACGGATTTTATTAAGTTTTTTCTTTTTCCTATCAAGTACCAAAAATTCGAGTTAGGGCCTTTTTATGTTAAGCCATCTATATATAGATTTACTGCTATAAAATGGGTTTTGTTTAATATTAAGAAAATTCGGTAAATTTAAACACCAAACGAGTACAAATTTTTTATTAACATTTTCATATATGAGATTAAATACATACACGTATTAACAATTTTTTTTAAATGGTGTTGCTTAAAGTTGGATAAAAAAATTTTGGCACAAATTTTGTAAATATCCTAATTTATTTACAACTAAGTTGACATTTCAAAATTGGAATAAAATAAAAATGTAAATTAAAAAGAGCTAAAAACTAATAATTATTTTAGAACATTAAGATTTGCTCAACAATAAAATGTGTATAATTGAGATATTTACACTGACCAAAAAAAGTCTGTAATGGCAACTGAAAATTTTGCTGTTATCACGGGAAATTTTACTAATTTGAGCCCAGCGGTATTTTTTGCTAATCTTAGCAACACATGTATGCTGACGTGTAATACAATGAAACTCGTAGAAAAAAATAGCTGTTGCTACTTAATTTTTGTAAACTTTTTGTAAATTGCAATTTAAAATCAGTTTGCTACAATCAGCTAAAAAGCCACTAAACATAATTAATATTAGTATAAAATTTCAAATTTATTTTTTTTATCGAGCATCAATTTTTTTTATTTTTTTGAAAAAATTTTTTAGACAAAATTAAAAAAAAAAAAACTCAAAAGCTCAAAAATTGTAAAAAATAAACGAATTTATCATTTCGTTTTAATTAAGTAATTTATGTTTTAAAAAAAAATTTTAGTATTTTTTTTTTTTTTAATTTTAAGGTCAAATTTTAATTGTTTTTACGGCTGATTTTTAGGACTAAAAACACCTTTTAGTGCTTATGTCCTATTTTTAGACATG
This sequence comes from Eustalomyia histrio, assembly GCA_949748255.1. NCBI lineage: Eukaryota > Metazoa > Arthropoda > Insecta > Diptera > Anthomyiidae > Eustalomyia > Eustalomyia histrio. Next base: position 14,599,828 of record OX456525.1, on the reverse strand, counting down.
AGTCGGTATCTTCACTTCCGATCACTTTTTTTAATAAATGTAACATTTAAAAGCAATTTAAGTTTGTATTTGTATGTTTTAATTAGAAACAACATTTCCTTCGATATCAACTTTTTAAAATTAGTAAATTTTTTTTGTCAATTTTAGCAAACCGGTTTTAAAAAATTTGTCAAATATTGTCTGAAATTAGCAACAAAAATTTGTAAATATTCTGTAAAAATTCTGTTATTTGTAAAATGCAAATAGCAAAAAGATTTGCTAAATAATAATTTTTTACTAAAAATCAGTACAAAAATAGTAAAGTGGTATTGAAAACCGTTTACAAACTTTTCTACTAACATTTTCTGAGTGTATGTACCAATGTGATAGTTATTTTTTTTAATTAAAAAAAAAATTCTATGATCGTTAACCAGATTAAAAATAAATTTTATAATTTTTAAATAAAAACTGTCAATTTCAACAGATTTTATTTCGGGCCGTAAATAAGTAGTATTCCTGTTAAATTACACACATAATATTTTGAGTGTAAGTAAGAGAAGGAATAAATGAAAGCTTTTTATTGTAATTCGTTTTTTTTTATTGAAATTTAAAAAAGCTGTTAAAAATTGTTTGCCTTTCCATATGTAACTTTCTGAAAAAAATAACTATAAACCCTAAAAGCATGCAACATTTTTAGGTAAACTTATGCCTGACTGTAAAAAATTTTTATACAAAAAACTAGCAATTTGTAAGATGAAAATAAAAAATGTAACATAAAAAAATCCAAATAGAAAAACTTTTTTTCTGTAAACCATATTTCAGCATTAAACCAACGACATGATAAATGTCAACACATGTTAAAATTATACTGCTCTCATATAAATAGAGGGAAAAATAAATTAACAGTTCTACAATGTGTAAACTTTAACCACCCACTAGATGTGCCAGTAAAGGTAACAAATTAGTTCAAAAACAAAGTTAGGAAAAAAAGTAAACCTAAAGATATAAAAAACTCATCACGAGTAAAATAAACAAATTAAATTAAACATTAGAAAAAATACTTTAAGATTATAACAGATATATTTTTTGCGAAATATGCGAAATATAACAAAATATGCATTTTTTTCTAAATGTATACAAGGGCTATACACACCTTGACCATCTCCGTCTATCCATATCTATTACGTTATTTCCCAGTATTGGGGATACAAAATGTTACATTTAAAAATGAATTTACGACAATTTGATTATTTGTATACAAGTAGTCGAAGTGTAAAGAAAACAGTGAAAACCCCAACACAAATTTTTGTTATTTATCAAGCATTCACAATCACATAAATTGTCATAAACAGCCTTTAAGTATGCTTGAAAATATGTTACAATAGAAGTTTAGATACTCTTGAGAGCACATTTTGTGACAAATCGTCCCCTAAACACAACCAAAGAATACAAATACAGATATATTTGTGTATTTTAAAAAGAACACAAATGTTGAACCGACAAATAAACAGTATAAATATTGAAATAAAACATGTAAGAGCAAACGGAAACATGTCGATTATGTTGTTATTATAAGAAGTCGATTATAGCCACGGTATGTATTGTATTGTAATATAAAAAAAACTAAACAACATGAGCCTGTTATGTGTAATACTTATTACAATAAAACACAAGTGACTTGTTAAAATTTAAAAAAAATATATATATTTATTTTATTGGAGGTTTTTTGCCATAAAAAATTATGGGACCTTGAATTAATAATAAGCGTTTTTTGTCGAAATTTACTAATTTATTGTGCAAAACTGGTTACAAACATATTATTCAATGAATTGCCCATTGATGACCACAACTTTTTCTTATCTTTCTGGCAATTTTCAGATACCAGCCATGTTTTGCATTGTTCATATGAAGTTCATTCTGCTGGGACAGAAAATGTGTTATCGACAAATAGTAGTCGGAAGAAGCAATGTCTGGATAATACAGCGGCTGGGGTAGGACTTCCCATTTTAGCATTTCCAAGTACACAAAAAAAAATTAACAAGAATTTAGAAAAATTAACTTATTTGGAGGAAAAATTGAAATCAAAACGATGCCAAAGACACTTTTAACCAAATTTTAATAAAATTATCCTTGAAATTAAAAAAAAAAATTAAATTAAAATTTAAGTCAAATTTTACCATTAAGAACAAAATTTTTACTAGAAAACATGGAAAAATTTCCTCTTAATTAGTTCATATATCATCTTAAATTTTACTTTTACTAAGGAAATGTTGCCTTGGTTTAAAGAAAAATTTTATTTTATTTAAGTTCATTAGATAATTTTTTACTAAAGACAAGGAATTAACTCCCTAAAAATAAGAAAATATTTTACAACATTACGTTAAATAGCACTTCTTTAAAGTGAAAATTATTCTTAAATTTAATAAAAATTATCTAAAAAATATAAAACCGTTTCTATGGTAAAGTAAATATATTTTACCATATAATCTAAAGTATTTTACACTTATTGTGTCAGTATTTTCCTCTGCTTTTAAGAAGCATTTTGCTATACATTTTTATCTATATATTAAATTGAATTATACTAAACTTATGTATTTAAAATAGAAATTAAATTCCATTAGCAAAAAGGTGAACAAATTAAAAAATGTACTGCAGAATATCTTGAAACATAATAAATTGTGACAAAGTCAGATCCTTTTCGTAATTAATTAATGGTTCTCTTCGATAGAACTAAAAAGGAAAAGTGGCACACGGCATCTGTGGTTCTGGAATACTGGGGGGGTCCTTTGCCTTCTAAAATTAACTATTTAAAGAAAATTGTTGAAAAAATACAAAATATCACAGTTACATTTCTTTCGAAATTTTTACCTTTTGCTAAAAAAATTTTAAAATATATTTTCAGCTACTTTAAGTCCAGTATTTAAGACTGTTAAGATTGGAGGTAAGAACGTGAGCGATTTCCGACTCGATGAACAATAATTTTTTTTTAATGGATACTTGGATTTTTTTCCTGAAATGATATTGGATTCTTTTAAGTAAGGAAAATTAATTAGTTTGGTTTTAATTAATTATGTATTTTTTTGTTTTGCAAAAAAAAAAAAAATTGAAAATAAGTTACGTTTTTCATAAAAATTCAATTTTTCCTAGATTAATGAAAAATTTAGTCAAGTTTTTTTTTAATTATCTGAAGAAATTTTTAGGAAAAAAAAATCTATACTTAAGTTTATTATTTCCCAAAAACTAGAAAACTTTTACTTGAAAGAAAAACTAATCTGTTATTAAAATTTTAACAGAACTAAGTTTTCTTAGAAATAGTTCATCAGTTTCTAAAAATGAAAAATATTATTACTCTTTTTATTTAATTGCCTAAACTAATTTTTAGAAAACAATTCTTAAACATTAGAAAGTGGTATACTCAAAAACTGAAATTTAGTTAATTTTACTACTCGCGAAAAAATTGAAGAAATTTTTATTTTAAGTTAGACACAATTTTTTAACTAAATGGGAGTAAACTATGTTCTATTTTTTTTTTTTTTTTTGGAAATAAATATTTTAGTATGTTAATTTCTTAAAACTAACATGGTTTTCTTAAAAATTGATAAATTTTTATTTATTATCCTTATTTTTTTCCCCTAAAACCAAGAAATATTACTTAGGAAAGATATAAACTATTTCTGAGTGTATAAACTATTTCATTTTTACCCAAACATTCGAATTTTTATTCATTTTATAAAAATTTTTGTAAGTAAGTGAATAGTATAGTAGGATTTTTTTAAGATCATATCATATTCTTTTTAATTATTTTTATTGTAAAGAAACATGAAAATTTTATTAGTAAGTTATAGAGAATAAAAATTGAGAAATTCCACTGAGCCAGCAGGATAGAATACTTAGTATTTTCGGTTGGCGCTACCCAACCTTGTCCATACCCATGCTCTTCTTCTCCCTTTACGGTCATTGCTTGTTGATGATTGTCTATTTTATATTGAGTGTTAGGAAACAAATTAACAAACTTGTAAACAACAACACAATTAGACTAACATCAACGAAATTTAACAATTTATATTTATCCTCTATATTTTACAGTTTTTTGTTATGAACTTTAATTCTTAAAGTATCAAATAACACAGCTTATATGAAGCATTTAATATCAAAATGTTTGTCTTAATCCATATTAAATCTACAACATAATCTATGTTGATAGTTAATGAATAGACAATATTTTGAATTATATTTTTTTTTTCCACTGTATCCTTGTGTGTAAAGTAATGGAATTTTATGAATTGTTGATCTGTTATTTTGTATTCATAATATTTCATAAAATTCCATTACTTTACACACAAGGATACAGTGAAAAATATAATTCAAAATATTGTCTATTCATTAACTATCAACATAGATTATGTTGTAGATTTAATATGGATTAAGACAAACATTTTGATATTAAATGCTTCATATAAGCTGTGTTATTTGATACTTTAAGAATTAAAGTTCATAACAAAAAACTGTAAAATATAGAGGATAAATATAAATTGTTAAATTTCGTTGATGTTAGTCTAATTGTGTTGTTGGTTACAAGTTTGTTAATTTGTTTCCTAACACTCAATATAAAATAGACAATCATCAACAAGCAATGACCGTAAAGGGAGAAGAAGAGCATGGGTATTGACAAGGTTGGGTAGCGCCAACCGAAAATACTAAGTATTCTATCCTGCTGGCTCAGTGGAATTTCTCAATTTTTATTCTCTATAACTTACTAATAAAATTTTCATGTTTCTTTACAATAAAAATAATTAAAAAGAATATGATATGATCTTAAAAAAAAAAAAAAAAAAAAAAAAAAAAAAAATCCTACTATACTATTCACTTACAAAATAACAGATCAACAATTCATAAAATTCCATTAATTTTTGTAAGTTTTAATAAAATTTGACTTAAATTAAGGAAAATTTTTAAACTACAATATTTTAAAGGAAATTTTGGATTAATTATTAGTTCATGCCGCGCGGGTCCCACCAAATACATCAAGGAAGTTTTAAACCAGGCAGCTTGTAAACCCCCTTAGAAATAATTTTCAAACAGATTCTGCCACTCCTTATATGAAAGTACTAAAACAGCTCAAGGATAGGTTAGGTTAAGCTGCCTGGTTAAAAAAGACCTCGCCTAGACCAATTAGGTCCCTAGCGTTACCAGATAAAAAAATCCCCATGTTAAGTCAGACAGGAATCTTATAATTTCGATTCTAGAGACTTCCTCCAGATACTAAAATCGCTTCTGGATAAGGATAACAGAAATTCCATCGCCTTAGAATTGTATGATTTCCGCAGTCTGCAGGTGTTGGTATCCTCCAAGACGCCTCTGTAGGTGCCCCCAAGACGCCTTGCCTTCTTCTATATCTTGTTTTAAAATCCACACTCAGAAAAAAAGTTAGTAGAAAAATTTGTAAACGGTTTTCAATCCCACTACTATTTTTGTACTGATTTTTAGTAAAAAAAATATTATTTATCAAATCTTTTTGCTATTTACATTTTACAAATTACAGAGTTTTTACAGACAGGACAGGACATTCACTTAAAATAGCACTAAAAAGTTTTTTTAGTTCTAAAAATCAGCCCTAAAAACAATTAAAATTTGACCTTAAAAATAAAAAGAAAAAAATTGACCAAAATATTTTTCAAAACAGAAATTACCAAATTAAAACAAAATTATTAATTCGTTTATGTTTTAACAATTTTTAGGATTTTTAAGCCTCTGATTTTTTTTTTTTAAATTTGTATAAAATAATAAAAAAAAAATTTGATGCTCGATAAAAAAAAGTTAAATTTTGTACTAATATTAATAATATTTAGTCATTTTTTTTGCTGATATTTGGAAATAGATTATAAATTCCACTTTACAAAAAGTATACTAAAATTTAGTAGCGGCTACTAAATTTTCTTCTAATTTCATTTTACTACACGTCAGCAGATATGTGTTGCTAAGAAAAGCTCAAATTAGCAAAATTTCCCGTAATAACAGCAAAATTTTCAGTTGTCATTACAGACTCTTTTTGGTGAGTGTAGAGTAGCACCCAAATGACCCTTGTCCTTTCGCCATCCAGCTGGGCTCCCCATTTCACCAGTTCACTCTCAATATCGTTACCTTCAATCCCATATTGTGCATATAGCCAATAGATGTGTACTCTCCTGTTGGTACAAAGTCCACCTTGCACTCTAGGATAATCGGTGCTTGACTATCAATATAGAAATTAACTTAAGAACCAATCGTCTCAGACTGCCTGAAAAATGTGGCAGTCATCGGGAAGTTTATACGACTTCTCTATAGAAAACCTAAGCCCCTACTTCCTCGCCCATCTTTTAGCAATCTCTGAAGAAATTAAAGGTTCTGTTGTCAGAGCGAAGACCTGCCAGACCATCCATACTCCCCTAATAGTGGCACATGGTCCCCACTAAAGACAAGGCCTTCTCTAAATAAAAAAAAAAACCTTTGAAACGAAACCATATTTGTAAAAAGTTTAAAATGTGAGAAACCATGAACATTCTTCCTTTCTAAATAAATATTATTTATTTATTTCATTTATTAACGAGGCCTTCGGCTCGTTGTAGTGAAAACAGTCCAGAGCCTCTGGTGGGAATTGAACCCACGACCCCCGCACTGATAAGCTAGCACGCTACCAACCTACCGGGGCGCTCAACTAAATAAATAAAAATGATAATTTTTGTAATAATAGAGAACAGAAAAAGTTATAAGAGCTTAGCGAAAAATAATGTATTTTCTGGTCGTCCAAGACCTCCGTCGTGTCTCATAGTGTTAATTGTAAATGTTGTAATTTTAGTCAAAGCTTTAAAGCAAAAAGCTGATAAAAACTAATCCCACATTGACTTATTAAGTTAAGATAAATTTTGTTTACGAAATATTTAAATTCTGCCGATTTCTTTTTCAATTTTAGGAATTTTAGATTATGAAGTTTTACATAACACCGTTGATTTATTAAATAAAGATGAAATCTACTTACGAACTTCGTCTGTGTTTATTAATCTTCATTAAATCAGCTGATAGCTGCTTTTACATTAATTTTGTTATTTTTAAATATTTTCAACAAAAGTTTTAATTATATAAAAATACTTAAAAATCTTCTGTAGTTAGTCAATTAATTCTTATTCCATACTTTGCCTAAAAGCAGTCTTTTAAAATTAAATTTTCAATTTTAATTAATTACTTGTATTTAATTATCTTCATTACCTTTATCATGTTGTTAGTTTTTATAACTTCCCAGCATGAAAATAAAGTATTGAGCCAATTAAAAGTCATTTCCCCTTTCTCCACTTGCCACCTTAATATGTTATAATGCAAAACATAAAAGGTTGAAAAAATGGAAGAACATTATTTTTAAATGTCAACACATAGTAAAATGTGGGATTTTCGTATGTCTTTTTTTTACCAGGTACATACTTACAGTTAATGAGTTTTAAGCAATTTATTAAAAGTAGTTAGTATTTAATTTGAATAACAATGTGTGCATTTTACAACTTTATTATACAATATTGTTTATGAACTAAAAAGTGGAGAAAGCTAATGGGCTGCTACCGCTACAAATAAGTTGTAGCGCTTTATTATTTATTTAATCTGGTGAATGATGCTACTTTTGTTGTTGTTTGCCAATAAAAATATTTGTACAACTTTCTTTGATTTTTTTCGGTATTTTTTGGTTTTTGTTTTATAATTATATTTGAGTTTTTTTTGTTATTCTTTAAGAAACATAAATAAAAAAAAATAAACGACAGCTGATGTATCACACTTTGATCACAAGTAGCATAAAATGTTTACGCTACCAAAATAAGGTAGCGTAAACATTTTACGTTACCTTATCCATATATTTTACAATAACAATATATAAAAATAGCTACAAGCTATACAATAACTTTAAGAGAAATCCTATTTAAATACCAATTTTATATTCTAACAACCATTTTCTTGTCATATATATATAAATTTGTAAATACACCGCTAAAAAAACTAAAAAAAAGACTTTCTAAGCTATCATTCAATTAAATATTTTGATCGTTTTGAAAAAGCATTTTATCTTATTCATTTATCAAGCAGTTAAAGTTTTAACATTCTATTCGACGAAATTTTATGAAAATTTTCACAATATTTGATAAAATTTTCCTTTCAGTGTATTTCAGTGTTTCATAAAATAGCTTAAAGGTTTAAAATTGTTTTATATTTTTGGCAATAAAACATCAAAAAAAAATTTAACTTAATTTTAGAACATTTTCTAACAAGCAAAGCAATCTAAAACACTTTGATTTTCATAAAATTCGGACACGTGATAGAAAAAAGCTATGATCGTTATGTGGCGACTTTTGGGACAACTCGGAATTTTCAGCGGTCAAAAAGTAGTTCAAAAATGTTTTTTTTTAGCATTCTAAGGTATGCAACCAAGGCCTTATTTCTAGTTTTTGTAAAAACTTGGCAACCCTACGATAAAGCATATGCTTTACTTACAAACTGGGGAAAAAACCATCTTCTGATTTTTTTTCGCTAAAACTTTTATTTAAATTGAAAACTCAGTTGGTTTTTAACCGATTTTATTTATTAGAACTTATAAATTTCGTTTCAATTAAATGTGGAAATTTATATCCGACAAATGGCCGCCGTCGGCGTTGATTGAAATTGGGGCTCTTTGGATTACACTTTACATGACTGTGCGCAGCAATTGTGTCAATTTCGGCTCAGATGTTGTTTTTAACTCCTCCAAGGAGCGGAACTGGTTCACGTAAACCGGGAACACTAAGCCACATCAACGATACGCTAGATTACATGCGCTGGGAGGCATCCTTAAAAAGCCGCATTGTGTCACGAGCAGTATGGCAAGTGACCCCGTCTTGTTGCAGCCACATATCCTCCAAACTGAAATCGTCAACTTCCGGTAAGAAAATTAAATCATCATGGTTCTATAGCGTTCGCAGTCACCATAATAGTGTCACCGTCGGGGTCTTGCAAAATATAAGGATCAATCACATATTCCAACATAACTGGACACCACAAAGTGACTTTGAGTGGGTGTAATGGTCCTTCAAGATTTCCATCCCCTATACTTAAAATAGTTTGTAAGTTAAAAAAATAGAAAATACAATTTAAAAGAAATGTTATTTCATTTAAAACGGGGTTTCTTACTTTTTATTTAAATCAAATTATTTTGGATATTTATTTTTAAATGTTGTTTCAACAACTGACATCAGTAAAAAACAAATGATTAATCAGTTAAAAATAAATGTTAAAACTTTTCCTACCAATTCCATTAAAAAAAACTGATAAATTTCTTTATTTTTAATCTACAAAATATTTACTCACACAGTCTATATACATATTTTGTGTGAATGTCCATATGTGTGTATGTATGTGGGTTTATGAAGTTCTTGTCATTTGAATCGAAATAATTTTGTATATAAACAAACAAAATAAAAACAAACTAGAATTTTTTGAATTTTTTTTTTTTTTTTTTTTTGGAACAGTCAAGCAAACATAATTAATTTATTTCTAGCTGAGCTGATAGCCTATGTAGCTAATGCTCCTTAAATTATATTAGATCTATAATTAATTATGAATCTAATAAATAATAAAAATATTATTTTTAATAACTGTAATGCAACAAATAAACCACAAATTTCCATTTTGTGGGTATATTTTCATTAAATTTCAAACAAGTGAAAAAAATAAATGAAACTGAAAAAATCGGTAAAAGACAGTAAATCATTTGGAACAAATGTATAAAAAGTTAAAATAATTATTTCTTTGAAAAATAAATGTATGTTCCTTTATTTTTAACTGAACTGAAAACTTTTTTTATTAAACTACAGTAAACTACATAATATTCTGAGTGCAGGACCAAGCATTTTGCATATTGACGTTGCCGAGAGATAATAATAAGCCCGTCGCTCAGGATCAATTCTGATGGAAAATCGATCACTTCATAAATTCAATGTTATTCACTATAAATTTCAAAACCAAACTAACATACGATGCCATTTGCAAAAATGGTACCATTTTCCAATAGAGTGATACTTATTGCCCCACCTTTTAAAAACATAACGCAGACAGAAGTAAAAAAATCATATATAAAAACAGAGAAAATAACAGGAAATATTTTTCTTCTGCTTGCGTATTTATGTATTTGCCTGAGTCAGCTTTAAAAAATAAATACATGTGATTTTGATTAAAATATTATTGTATTGTTATAAAATTTTATATTCCTTTGCAACAAGATCGAACAAAAATTGGAATTATTTATACAATTTTATGCCCTATATACCACATTTCACCAAGACATAAAAGAGAAACACAAAAAAAAACTAAAACCATAAAATTTGTTATATATCATACTAATGCTTGATTTGTAGGGGGAGCTTATTTTGACATTATTCGCTTTCATGTTTAAAGTTTTATATAAAAAAATAAAGATTTACAGTTTCTTTGTGAAAATACTTAAATTAATAGCCAGACAAATTGAAGTTAAAGTTACAAAGAGAACATTCGATTGTAATGTCTTAAGATATGTTAATATTTAATATATTTAATTAAGCCTATAAATAGGCAACATTATTTGTTTACTCATTGTTAAGAATAAATTGAGGTAAAGAAGTTATGCAAAAATTATTTCTTAAGAAAATAGTAGTAAATTTTAATAAATTTATATATTTTCAATAAATTATAAATTCATTTTTAAATGTTTCTACATTTGAAAATTTTTCTTTTTTGCATTAAGATTTCACAAATTCAAATTTATTAAGAAAATAGTAGTAAATTTTAATAAATTTATATTTTTTCAATAAATTATAAATTCATTTTTAAATGTTTCTACATTTGAACATTTTTTTTTTTTTTGCATTAAGATTTCACAAATTCAAATTTATTTTAAACAACATTACAACAATTTTTTTTTAAATAACATAATTTTCTTTAAAATAATTTTTATGCAAAAAATTTACACAAATAGTGAAAATTATAAATCTCCAGTTACATTAAATTTATTGTATTTCAAACAAATAACAGAAATTGCCGCCACAATTTTATTTCATAAATCCATTGATATTTAAAGAGAATTATAAAAAAATATACACAACCAAGATGTCATATACAACAATTTGTCTGCAATTAATTTTTATATTCAGTTATTAAAAAAAAAAAACAAAACTCACAGTTTTACCGATTTAATGCATCAAACTGCGATAAACAAATTTATATTAAAAAAAAATAAGTAAAAACATCAAAGTCAGGCATGGCGACTATAAGATACCCTATACTAAGTGTGATTCGGATCATACTCTGTGGAATGGTACGAATTTAGGGAAGGGATGTTGCCGAAAAAGCAGATTTAAGCAAATACCGAGTGGTTACCTTACATGACTACCAAGTACAATATCAAATATTCGAAGTCATAATTTAGGGTTTATATAACACTCCCAACACTAAATACATAAGAACTAAATATCAATTATTTTGTGTATTTTAAGAACAATGAATGTTGTTTTATTGTTATTTTATTTTCTTAATTTTTACAAGCCGTTTGTCCAGGACCAAAACAACCAGCAAATGCCATTAAATAAGGCAAAGTACTTTGCTCGTAAACACCACTAAAAAGATCAGACCAAGGTCCAGAGGCATAAACAGGAACATCTTCACCACCATGTGTCCCAGATTCTATAGGGGCTGTGGCCGGAAATTGTAAATCCATATTGTCACCATCAATAACATTCATTAAATCTAAGACATCACGAGGATCTTTACGAAGTTTATTTTTAGTATCATAAAATTGATGAAAACCAGGACCGTTAGCATAACTTAAGGTCATATAAGGTAATGCATCTTCAGCAATAGAAGCCAACCTCAAAATGCTATTACCGCGTGGCTAGAGAGAAGAAAAGGGATTGTAAGTGCACTTAAAGAAATAGCTTTATTAAAATTATAAAAGTTATCAAATATAAAAATTTTGTCATAAAAATGTTAAAACGTTTTAAAAATATCATCAAATATTGCATTAATACTCGTATGATCAAATGATTTGCAGATATTGTAAATCGTTTCATAAGACCAAATTTAATAAATCTTTTTTCTTTAACAAGGAAAATAGTCCAAGCTTAACTCTACGATTTGTACAAAATTTTGGGAATATCAGAAAGGAAATATATTCTATGCAGAATCTGTCACAATTTTTCGTCCAACTCAGTAATTAAGGAGATAAAATAGGGGAAAGAAAATGGCCCAGTTTTGTGGCCGCTTAAATTAAATAGAGTACACTCAGAATATTATGTAGCTTACTGTTTGTAGTTAAGTAAAAAAAGTTCAGTTAAAAATCAAGGAACATTTAAAAAAAAAATATTTATTTTTACTTTTTTATACATTTGTTCAAAATGATTTACTGTCATTAACCAATTTTGTTCAGTTATATTAATTTTTTTTTTTGCATTTGTTTGAAATCTTACCCACAAAATGGAAATTTTTGGTTTATTTGTTTCCGTTACAGTTATACACTCACAATATATTTTCCGTAACCGAATGTAGTTTATTTAAAAAGTAATGCGTAAAGTTTGTTTTTAAACGAAGAATCAATTGAAATTCATAGAAATATTTTTTTTTAACTATTTGAATCAGTCATTCAAAAAACAAACTATAAAAATTTACAGACATTCAGTAGGAGTTGATGTTTTCTGTTAAATGTAAAATTTCATGTTTTCTGTTTTTAAAAATTGAAATTGATATAATTCTTTTTTGTTTTTTTACCAAAATAGTTTGTATATATACAAAATTATTTCAATAAAAGTTACAAGAAATTGTACAAATATACATACACACGACAATAAAAAAATATATACATCTGTGGTGTTGTGTTTTGTAAAATTTCATAGAAATAAAAAACATTTCAATTTGAAAAACAAACCCAAAAATCGTTTTTTTTTCTACTTTTTGTCAGTTAAAAATTGATGGTTATTTTAAACAACTTTCTATTGTTTTTACTTCTTTTGTCGATTATAAAACAATGATTGAAAATAAACAACAAAATGGCCTGAATATAATTAAAAATCAGTAGTCCTCTTTTTGAATATATTTTTGATTAATTTAATATGTATTTTAGATTGATTTTAACGAAGTAATATTGTGAGTGTAAAAAAAATTTTAATTTTGTTTGCTGTCTGTTCAAAAAAAAAAAAAAAATCAAAAAAATTCCATTTTATTTATTATTTAAATTGTTTGTTTATATACAAAACTATTTCAATTCAAATGACAAGAACTTTATAAACACACACACATACACACATATGGCCATTCACACAAAATGTGTATATAGACTGTGTGAATATATATTTTGTAGATTTTTGTAGAAATTTATCAGTTATTTTTTTACGGAATTTGTAAGTAAAATTTTGACATTTATTTTTAACTGATTAATCACTTGTTTTTTCCTAATGTCTTAGTTGTTTAAACAACATTTAAAAATAAATAACAAAAACCATTTGATATAAATGAAAAGTAAGTAGAACGGTTCTTAAATGAAATATCATTTCGCTTAAATGGTATTTTCTGTTATTTCAACTTACAAACTATTTTAAGTGTATAAAATATTTGTGTGAAAAATTTCATTGAACGAAATTCTATAAAGAATTGTCATTTTTATAAATCTTTCATATATTTGATGGGCTTTTTTATGCCAATTTTTCATTATTTCTAAAAATAATGTTATCAATACCTTTTTAGGAAAAAAGTCCACTTTTTTGAGTGCTGCTTCTCAGAAAGTTCGTCTTACTAATTAGTCTGTTGCTTTCTTTGGAAAGGGGATAGAAAAGAGATGAAAGCTGGTGAAACATGAAGGGCTTCAAATCTGTAATTGCACAAGACGATAATTTTTAGGACAGTTGTTAATGCAGAGCTGGCGAATTTGTTGAAGTTTTTTAGTTCATAGCCCTATTATGTTATTTTACTTCGGTGAGGTTAAGTGCTATGGGAACACCGAAAGAGGGCGTTGCGATATGTATGAAGGATAGAAAAACTCAGACATATTTTTTCTAAATTGATGCTGCCGTCGCTGGTGATCAACACATAACATTCTGTGTAACATTCCAACGTCCCAGACATTACACCATAACGCCCACTATTTCGAAAACGGCATAGTAATATTTTTATGAAACAGTTTCATCATGTTTATGTTTCATCATAGAAAAATTGCCAAAACAAAAGATGTTAATTCAAGCAAAACTGGGAAGGTGGGTTTATATGGGGACTAGTCCATATGTAAACCAGCCTGTTTTGAGACTTGTTTAATACTTAGGTTTGATTTGTGTTAAGAAATATTGGCGTGAGTCCGAAAACAGGAGGGTGTTGGAAAAATTCGAACCTACATGAAAGCGCCGACATTCGGGCTTAAGTTAATGGCCTATTTCTGGTTATGAGTCAATTGTGAAGAGTATCTTTGATCCACATGTCCGATTTTCTTTAAATTTTGAAACATTATTTAGGTTCCATATCACATTTACAACCCATATTCAAAATTCCATTAAAGCCCAAGTCCCAAAGGACCCTGCTCTGGGAAGTTTGAAATTTTGACCGCTTTTAAATGAATTCAAAAGAATTCGTTCTGGGGCCAGTTCAAACTTATGAACCAAATTTCATCCAAATATCTTTTTGTTTGTGACCTGTAGCAATGTGCTTGGGGATGATCTATTCTGCGACCTGTAGGAAATCACCAAAATTGGAATTCTACAACTCCTGGTATCTGCTAAAAGAGTACGGGACACCTCTGGTGCCATCACATCTGACCGATATTTTATGCGGGTTATCGTATCTTATCTGGTAATACTAGGGACCAATTGGTATATTTAAGCATATATGGGCAAAGTGGGTTCATATGGGGTCTAGGTCCAAATATGGTTCGATTTTTTTTTAAAGTTGGTAGCATTATTTATTGTTCAACTCAAATTTCAATCAGATATCTCGAATTTCGGAATATGGACCGATTTTAGCTAAATTCAATAGGGTTTAGTCTTGGGCTAATAGGAACTTACGAATCAAATTTCATCAAATATCGGAAACTGTAAACTTTTGGTTAAAATACAAGGTTTAAACTTGGACAGACGAACGGACTGACATCATCAAATCGACTCAAAATGTAATTCTTAGTCGACTGTTATACTATGTGGGGGGTTAAGTCTGTTGATTTTGGTAGCTACAAACATTAGCACAAACTTATTTACCCTGACCACATATAAAAAGTGCTAGGAAATAGCCTTTAAATTCCCTTTTCAACGATACCACATTTGCAGATAGGTCCTTTGGATAAAATACAAAAATTCGAAAATAAGACACGATTTTTTTAAGCACATTTTGACTATTTAAGTTCCTGAAATAGTCCAAAAGCCGAGACAGGTTGGACTTAAAAATATAATTTCTACAACATTTTAAAATTTTATAAAATTCAAAGTATTTAGCTTGTAATATTTTCCCTATAAGTCATTTTTTTTTTTTGTTAACTTACTGCATATCCCGATATAGACATAGTATGCGAGTGATCTGCTGACACTACTATCAGCGTATCTTCAGTATTGGTAACAGTTCTAGCTAACTCTACTGCCATTGATAATTCAGCTGTCTCATCTAAAGCCAATTTAGCCTTGTTACTATGATGAGCCATATCAATTTTACCCGATTCTATAAAAAGAAAATATCCCTCTTCATTATTGGCCTCTAATAGTTCAATTGCCTTTCTGGTCATTTCGGCCATTGAGGGTTCTTTATTTTTCTTAGATTCTTCAGCCTTTAAATTATATTTCATATGACCATCATTGAATAAACCCAAAAAACGTTTTGTTGTTGAGACATCCACTGCCAACATATCATCTCTAGTTTCCACATATACATTTTGAGGATGGTCTATTAAATAATCTTCAATTAAATTGCGACCATCTTGACGATTACCTTCTTTATACAAATCTTGATCAATAAATTGTGTTTTACCACCACCCATTATGACTTTTAATTTTTGCCCCACTTCACCCTCCATTAACTGAAGAGCTATATCTGGGATTTGGGAGTTTTTACCACAATCACTTTTGATATTTTTATCATTTTCCCAATCACGTTCAGCAGTATGAGCATATAAACCGGCCGGAGTGGCATGGGTAACTCTAGTGTTGGTTACCAAACCAATAGATTTTTTAGCATCCAAAGCCCATTTAGCAATAGAATCCACCTGATAATTGGAGTTTTTAGAGGCCTCACAATCCCCACGTTTTACATGACCCGTCACGCCAATAGTACCTAAATTTGCTTTAACACCACATAAAAAAGCTGTAGCAGTACAAGCTGAATCGGGCACCAAATTATCTATAGCATACGTTTTAATTAAACCAGTATCGGGAAAAGATTCAAATGATAAACTTTGTTCTTCACCACCCAAATATACTCTCGTAGCTGCTATTGTGGCCAACGACATGCCATCTCCCAGAAAGAAGATGATATTTTTTGCTTTATTTCTTAGGGGTTTATTAGCCGTGGCATCTTTATAGCCTACAAACCGTTCACCATTATCTAACCAATATTCGGACAGCAATTCATTATTTAATATGGAACGGCGATTGGATGTAGGATCCGACATATCTGGATGCATAAATTCTTCTCTACAATCATCATCATTCTCCTGACATTTAAAACTTAAACTGCCGTCAAATGAGTTAACTACAAACAATGTTAATACTAATAAAGTATTTAATTTAAAAAACATTTTGATTTTAATACTAATACTGAACTAATTGCCAATACTTTTAAGCAACCTGCTTTTATAACCATTTCATTTCATTTTTTTTTTTTTTTGCTTTTCGAAAAAAACTAAACACATTTTTTGTATAAAAAAATATTGATTATTTTTTGTTTATCACTCTCTTCACGTGTTGTTTGTTTTAATTTTTTTTATGTTTTAAATTTGTTGTTATATGCTCCATCATACGTGATGAGGGTATATATGAATTTGTCGTTCCGTTGGTAACATGTCGAAATATAGGTCTTAAGACCCAATAAATTATAAGACAGCGGTATGATAAGTCTTTCTTTTTTGGCAAAAAAGGGTTGTATCTCCTTTTAGCTCGATACATTTAATTGATTACTTTGGTGAATACCTCTTCAATTGACCCAAATCTCTTACCGCCGATACATTTTTTTAAGTTTGGAGACAACCCAACAAAAAGTAGCAAAAGAAGAGAAAAAGAAGCAGTGGTTTTGATTCCGGTGTTGTGAAAATTTGGATCGGAACCAATGATTTTTACATAGGGGTGTCATAGGGTGAAAGTTTTCTTTTATGATCCTTTTTCATTGCATCTTAAGCAGTTTTTATGGTTTAGTGAAAAATGAGATATTTTGATTTTCCCAAAGTAATTTTGAATTTTTAACTTAAATTTTCAAGGGACATTCAGTTATCGGCCTTAAGCCTCATTTTCCTAATGTCCCATTAGTTTCTACCTGGGAATTTAACTCACAAATTTGTTGTTGTATAAAGTCTCAGTTTGACTGCTGGTAAAATTTTAACGGGGTATACATTAGTCGGTTCTAATTTTTTTTTAATTTCTATATTCGAAATTCGAAGTTAAAAATTTATACAAATCACTTAAACCTCAATACTTATTTAAAAATTACCAAAGTTTAGTACCTAACCATAGTTATGAATATCAAATTTATATGAAAATATCTGTCGTTAACGTTTAACTTTTATTATATTTGAAATAAGTTGCCGATCATAGATTTGAAAAGAGCTAAATTTCATTAAAAATCACATTTTTGAAAGTTTTGAAAAATAACTGTTTCAGAACGGGAAAATAAAAACTAAATGATACTTTAGAATCAATGAAAAATTGATACTTTAAGAATCACTTCCATTTATTTTTGCTGGGAAGAAATAGTCGCAGGGGGCTTAATCTAGGGAGTATGTTGGAAGGGGTAGCAGTGCGCTTACGGTTGAGTGTAAGCAATCGAAACACCCATCGCGCGGATAGCTTTTTTCTCCAAATATTCATATAAAATGTGATGTATCGTACCCTGCTCAGTTGAGATGCATATTGCCTCACAATATAATACCATGACCTGAATATTTGCTGTCACAAAATTTTATGAATTTAATTGGTTTCTGTGAAAATTATGCTTAGTGAGCACACAAACTTCATTTTCTTAAATGTTGAAGGCGAATTAAGTAATCAAATAGTTTAGATTTTTGCTCCAAATAACAATATCAGTAAAATAAAATTACGTACTGAAAATTGTTGATCAAGTGTTGTTATTTTAGAACTTACAGCGATTTTCGCGTTATGAAAATTTCGAAATAGACACTAAACATCATTAAATATTACAGAAATTGATTCCACTTACTACAAAGACTGAGTGTATTAGCTGCGATTAATTTAACGAAAAATCTGTTAACTGGTATTTGAGTTAGTGGGATGCTCGTAAAAGAAGTCCTGATGGTGTCCTGTGAGTCCTGTAGCAAAAATAGTAAAATATTTTGCAAGCAGACCCTCTTAGCTTCCTCAGTAATGTATGCCGGAGCGTAAATATATATTTTTTTTGGCGATTTTTTTAAAAATTTGTTCCTGTTATAAAAAGTAGTTTTTTTTTAAATTAACAAAATTTTGATCCTTCTCGCTTGAAAGGCAGAAAAAGTAGTAAATTTATGTTTTCTAACGATATTAAGTAATTGTTTTAATAAAAAAATTATTATTTAGCCCAAAGCTACTTAATATCTGACAACCACTTTAGGCATTAGAGGGTTAATAACGTTTGAAATATATCCAATATATTTTTTTTTAATAAAAATTTTTGTATAAAAATCTATTTTAAGACATATAACTTTTCTTATCCTCGTAACCATATAAGTAAGTACTTATTTTATCACCTCTAAAGTAATGAGTCCATAAAATAAGTACTTGAGCCTTATTGCCTGTAAAAATCGTCAATGATGTAAGGTATAATGTAATACATTGGTGCCTTTGGATATACATTACTTTACACATTATTTGGTAGTTGATTTTTTTTTTAAATTAAAGTAAAATCTGGTAAATTATTCAAAAACAAAAAAAAAATAACTACAAATTATCATGACATTTGTAGTTATTTTTTACAATTTACGTGAATTTCCGTTTTTTAAAACTACAAAATTTAACTAAAAACAACTACAAGTACAGTTAAATTTTCAACATGTTACTTTCGAATTTAGCATTTTTCACTCACTTTCTCAACTTTAAAATCTTATATTTTGTTTTATAAAAAAAGAACAAAACTAGCAGAAAAAATATTTTTTTTCTTATGAGCGCTTTAAAGCAAAAAAAAAAAAAAAATGTCAAGAAAGCAATTTAAAGATCAAAACTACTAAAAATAAACTACTTTTAAGCTTAAAACTGGAAACCCCAAAAAAAAGCAGAAAAAACAAACTACTTCATAAAAACGGAAACCAGAAAGCATTAAAAATCCAGAATTATTAAAAAGTGTAAAAACAACAACATATTTTAAATGTTAAAAAAAGGTAAATAAAAAAAACTGCAACCACTTTACGGCACATTTTATTGTCATGTAGTAACTGCAGAACTTTTTTGAATGTTCCTCGAAAATTCGATAAAAAAAATAATTACTTATATAATTATTAATATTTTAAGTATTTCTTTGTCTGTTTTATTATTGGATTAGATTTGATTTTCGATAAAAAAAATAAATTAATCAAAACATTTGACAGTGTTGGCATGCAATTTCGCTAAAATAACGATTCATGTCAAACCCCTTTCTACTGATTACCTTTATCGGTAAAATATCGTTAGCAAAAAAAAACAAAATACAGTTAACCCTGAAATACTGTTACCGCAATAACTAAATTATCGTTAGCCTTAAAATACCGATACCGAAATATTCAAAATAGCAATAGTAACGTTTCCGTTTTATGAATATGGTTCCAAAATCTTACAATAGAAAGATATTCACCTTCCCAGTAGTGCTTACCTGTAAGCAGGGTTGTAATGAAAAAAATGAGGGTATAATAAATTCCGTGCAGCCGAATTTAACACTTTTATAAATTAATAGTGCTACACTATCGTGATATTCACGTGCATTATGATTTGGCAAAAGTTTAAATTGATATTTAATATAATTAAGGTGACCAGGTAACATTTTCAAAAGTACAAAATTTCTATTATGAAAAACTCTTTTGTAAAGGGTGTCCCAAGAAGAACGCAATTTTTAAATTTTAAATAAAACACAGATATTTAAAAAAAAATCGTGAAACTTTATTATATCGTAAAGTAGACAGAATGAGGTTATGTATGGAACAATATATCGTGCAGATGGCCGCCGCGGCTTTGCTGGCATGCACGCGATCTTTTAATGAAATTTTCAATTTGCATGAATGCTGCGGTATTTCATGAATGCAGCATCCAATTTCTTCTTTTAAGGCTTGAGTCGTCGTCGGCTTATTCGCTTAAACCATCGACTTCAAAAAACCCCAAAGAAAAAAATCTAATGGTGTTAAATCGCACGATCTAGGCGGCCAATTCTGATCTCCAAAACGCGAAATAACACGACCGGGAAATGACTGATGCAGCAATTGAATTGTTTCTCTGGCTGTATGACATGTGGCGCCGTCTTGTTGGAACCACTTGCCCTCCACATTCATTTTTTCAATTCTAGGCAAGAAAAAACTGGTTATCATTTCACGATACCGAACACCATTGACTGTTTGCGCTTGACCTGCCTCATTTTCATAAAAAAAAGTCAAATGATTCCTCCAGCCCAAAAACCACACCACACAGTGACACGTTGAGGATGCATTTGCTTCTCGTGAATCACTCGAGGATTTTCCTCACCCCAAATGCGACAATTCTGCCTGTTGACGAAGCCATCAAGATGAAAATGGGCCTCGTCACTGAAGATGATTTTATCGGCAAAATCAGCATTTTCATGTTGTCTCTCCAATACCCAATTAACGAACTCCCTTCGCTGTCCATGGTCAGCTGGCTTCAGTTCCTGAGTCAATTGAAATTTGTATGCATGAAGATGCAAATATTTCGTCGAAATTCGCTGCAAAGTGGATTTGGAGACACCAATTTGCTGAGCTCGGTGTCGAATTGAGGTGGATGGAGTTTGAGCGACATCATCACGTACAGCTGCGACATTTTCGGTCGATCGACCTGGTCTATGGCGCGTTGTTGTCTTTACATCACTAACAGACCCAGTTTCGGCAAATTTATCCATTAATCTCTTTACAGTTGACTCTTTTGGAGCATTATTGTGACCCCAAATTGATCGCAATTTGCGAACTGTAGCCGCAAAACTTTCACCATTTTGGTAAAACAATTTCACAATGAGAATGCGTTGTTCATTCGTGTAGCGCTCCATTTTTACTAACCTCGTACCTTCTACTAGCAAACAATAACAATTGTTCAAATGTCAAACAATGACACTTCGAATGTTGCCAGGTTTAAAAATTGCGTTCTTCTTGGGACACCCTTTATAATCACACAAACGATACGCATTTAAATTTCAGTATAATATAAAATAAATTCAAATAAATAATATAATGTTTTAATAAACAAAATTTTTTGAAAATAATTCAGCTAATTCTGGGTGGTAGCATTACTATGAGTGATTCTGAGTTTTGACGGCCGGCCACATAGGTCCTTTAAGAGTTGCGACATTGGACACCTCGAGCATGTAAAAATTTTGAAAGGTTTCTATTTTTCGATCACATTAATAATCCTGGCATGAGCAAAAAAAAAAAAATATTTTAAAATTTTTTTGAAGTATTGGTTTCTAGACCTCTCAATTTTTGGTTATGCCAAAGATGGCAGATTTTGAAATCCCTAAATAAATAGCTGGCCTCAGATTTTAAAAGCTACAATGATGGCGCAAAATAAAAAACAGATTCTAGCAAATCCTATACATAGTTTCTTAAAAAGCATACGCCATTAAAAAATTTCACTTCTGGCCACCCTAATATATAGTACGAATTTCACATTGTAAATACATAAATTTATTAATATTTTATATTACAATAAAGTTATGTTTTTTTTTTTAATAAAACTTTGTTTAAATCAATTTATTTATTAGTTCGTTTTTAAAACATGTTAGTGAAATTTTCTTCGATGCTAAATTGATGAGATAAGATTAAAATAATGAATTGCAAAAAAAAAAAGTCAAACAACAATAAAAGATATTTTATAAAAACCCTAAAAAGTTCGATATCAAATAGCAGTTAGCAGTCAATATTCAATTATTCAACAACGGTGGCTTTCAAAAAAAAAAATTGCTTAAAAATCCACACACAAAATGTCAAACTTAATTAAATTATTACTCATTATTAGCGCATTGACATTAAGTTTAGCCAAATCAATAAGTAAGTGATAATTAAAAGTTTGCAATTAACCGAGAGACATAAATTTATTTAAACGGTTTTATTTTTTATTTAGCAGATACTCATTCTCATTTAAAACCGGTTAAATTATCTAACTCACCCACACGTCTGGAGGAATTAGAGCCAAATTATTGGTTTAAAAATGCACAAAAGTATTTAACACAAAAATTAGAACGTCAAGCGAATTTGAATGGAAAGAAAGCAAAAAATATTATATTGTTTTTGGGAGATGGTATGTCAATACATACAGTAACCGCAGCACGCTCTTATATACGAGATGCTTCGGAACAATTGTCATTTGAAAAATTCCCATACTTTGGTTTAGCTAAAACATTTTGTATTGATAAACAAGTACCCGATTCTGCCTCAACAGCTACGGCTTATTTAACGGGTGTTAAAGGTAATTATGGTACTATTGGTGTTAATGGTCAGGTTAAACGATTTGATTGTGATCTTGGACAAAATGAATCTTTACATACACAAAGTATTGCAAAATGGGCTCAAGATGCTGGTAAATGGACAGGTTTAGTAACCACAGCTCGTGTGACACATGCCTCACCAGCTGAAGTATATGCTCACACAGCCAATCGTGAATGGGAATATGATGCTAAAATAGTAAATAATAGTTGTGACCCCTTCAAAAATGTTGATATTGCAAGACAACTTGTAGAATGGCCAGTTGGTTCAGAATTACGTGTAATTATGGGTGGTGGCAGAAGAAGTTTTTTAAATGAAACCGAACTCGATGATACTGATTTACCAGGTAAAAGAATAGATGGTAGAAATTTAATTAAAGAATGGCAAGCAATTAAAACTCAAAAAAATCAGAAAGCCTCTTATGTCGCTAATAAAAATGATTTATTTAAATTGGATTTGAAAAATACCGATTACTTAATGGGTTTATTTGCCAACTCTCACTGTCCTTGGCATGGTGATTTAGAGAGAGAAAATTTAAAGGAAACTATACCCTCGTTAAGTGAAATGACTCAATCTGCATTGGAATTATTACAACGCAGTGATCACGGTTACTTTTTGTTTGTTGAAGGTGCTAAAATTGATATGGCTCACCATGACACCAGAGCCAGGCGTAGTATGGAAGAAACTGAAGAATTTAGTAAAGCTGTTGAAGTGGCATTGCGTTTGACATCAGAGGAAGATACTTTGATTGTGGTGACATCGGATCATTCTCATACTATGACTATAAATGGTTATTCGGTAAGTTCAATTATATAAAAATGGGAATTTATAATAACCAAATTTTATAATTTTTGCCCTGAGAGCATTATGTTTATCAAGTTAATATATTCCCTGCGGAAAAAAGGCGTCAGTTGAGAATTGGGGGCTGACCCGTGATATGTGAAAGCTGGACCGTTTCCGAAAATACATATCACGAGATAGATGAAAAGAGGACCGGTTCCTAAAGTACCTATCACGTGACCGATTTAAAAGTCATGACATGTTCTTTTAGACCAGTCCTGTGGCATGTCACAGAGGGCAATTGACCCCCTCCTGGGACAAGCCCATGTTAAAGTGACCGGTGCCTATCGCAATGAACCGGTGACGTGACGTGTCCAGGGATAGATCTTTTTCCCGCAGGGTTGTAATATAAAACAGAACTTTTCGTTAAACTAATGCAAATTCTTTATGAAATTTTATTAATAGTTCCATAAACTGAATGAAAAAGATTTTCTAAAGAATAAGTGTCAAAAAAATAATGAAGCTTTTCATTAATAATTTAGAAATTTTTCTTTTATTTTGTGAACAAAAAAATTTAATTATATTACTGAAAAATTTCATTACTTTCATTGGGCGAAAAGAGAGAGCTTTTGTTGACACAAAATTATTTGTATACGACAAGCTTATTGAAACATTAAGACAAATAATATTCAGAAGTAAAAGTCGATTTGTTGTTATAAAACCCCAATCGGTAAAAATCGGTATGAGCTATTAATCTAACCGATTTTTAAATGAAAATCGTAAAACTCTGTACTTGGCAAAAGTTATTAAAATCATTTCTTAGAAAAATTTTTTTGTAATTTTAAAATGTTATAATTGAAATAAGCGTTTAGATTTGAGTACTTGTGTACTGAATACTAAATAATCCAAAATTTACTTAATGAACTAAAAGTGCTAAAATATTTGGACGTTGCCAAACTGCACATTGCAATTAAGTATTTTAACCGGTTACCCGAATAAGTTTAATTAAATTATTACCTAAGTATTCAACTGTGAAAATACTTTTGGATTGTTTCTTAGCAATTGACTTGTCGGTATAAATAATTAAATTTAACTGGTTACCAAAATAAAATTTTTTAAGTACTCAAGTTACCAATTTTTTAAAACCAGTTTTTCCATATTTTTTTTTAATAACTGGTTATTTATTTTATTAAAATACAAATAAAAATTTGTAGAATATAAGATAAATTCTCCAATTATAGTCTTTACATTTTTCTAAAAATTTGTAATTAAAAAAACGGGTAACCGAATTAAAGGGTGTCCCAAGAAGAACGCAATTTTTAAATTTTAAATAAAAAACAGATATTTAAAAAAAAATCGTGAAACTTTATTATATCGTAAACTAGACAGAATGAGGTTATGTATGGAATAATATATCGTGCAGATGGCCGCCGCGGCTTAGCTGGCATGCACGCGATCTTTTAATGAAATTTTCAATGACCGTTTTGCATGAATGCTGCGGTATTTCATTAATGCAGCGTCCAATTTCCTCTTTTAAGGCTTGAGTCGTCGTCGGCTTATTCGCGTAAACCATCGACTTCAAAAAACCCGAAAGAAAAAAATCTAATGGTGTTAAATCGCACGATCTAGGCGGCCAATTCTGATCTCCAAAACGCGAAATAACACGACCGGGAAATGACTGATGCAGCAATTGAATTGTTTCTCTGGCCGTATGACATGTGACGCCGTCTTGTTGGAACCACATGCCCTCCACATTCATTTCTTCAATTCTAGGCAAGAAAAAACTGGTTATCATTTCACGATACCGAACACCATTGACTGTTTGCGCTTGACCTGCCTCATTTTCATAAAAAAAAGGTCCAATGATTCCTCCAGCCCAAAAACCACACCACACAGTGACACGTTGAGGATGCATTTGCTTCTCGTGAATCACTCGAGGATTTTCCTCACCCCAAATGCGACAATTCTGCCTATTGACGAAGCCATCAAGATGAAAATGGGCCTCGTCACTGAAGATGATTTTATCGGCAAAATCAGCATTTTCATGTTGTCTCTCCAATACCCAATTAACGAACTCCCTTCGCTGTCCATGGTCAGCTGGATTCAGTTCCTGAGTCAATTGAACTTTGTATGCATGAAGATGCAAATCTTTCGTCAAAATTCGCTTCAAAGTGGATTTGGAGACACCAATTTGCTGAGCTCGGTGTCGAATTGAGGTGGATGGAGTTTGAGCGACATTATCACCTACAGCTGCGACATTTTCGGTCGATCGACCTGGTCGATGGCGCGTTGTTGTCTTTACATCACTAACAGACCCAGTTTCGGCAAATTTATCCATTAATCTCTTTACAGTTGACTCTTTTGGAGCATTATTGTGACCCCAAATTGATCGCAATTTGCGAACTGTAGCCGCAAAACTTTCACCATTTTGGTAAAACAATTTCACAATGAGAATGCGTTGTTCATTCGTGTAGCGCTCCATTTTTACTAACCTCGTACCTTCTACTAGCAAACAATAACAATTGTTCAAATGTCAAACAATGACACTTCGAATGTTGCCAGATTTAAAAATTGCGTTCTTCTTGGGACACCCTTTATAATTACCCATTACTCAAGTAACCGGTTTATTTAAAAAACATTGTTTTAAAAATTTAATCGATTTAAAAATTTGTAAGTAACCGGTTACTTATAAAAATTTGTAATTCTAATCTATTATGAACAAGGATATCAACTAAGGTGAATAACGGTTGTGGTATTCAAACCGATAATATATTTCGGTATCACGTATTTTTTGGGACACAACTGAACTGTATTAGTTTGAAAATTCAACAATCAGGGTAATGCAGTAAAGAAACCGAAACCGATTAAAAAACGTGTCAAATTTAAAACCGTTTCAAATAGCATCAGTGTGCTCAAATCGAAGTATTGCTTTCAATAAACGGATAGCTCGCCGGGTGAACTTAAAAAAAGGAAATTTGACATTTTAACCCAAGCATTTTTATGTCAAAAATTTTCAAAATCAGTGTAGCGATTCCCGATTTTAAATTTTAACAAAGCACTATAATGTAGCATTTTGTATCCAAAAGTTTGAGGTGTCTATACTTATAGGTATTTTACACTGAACAACATCTTTGTGAAACGCATGAAAGATATTGAAAACGTGAAACAAGTGTTTCATCTTTCATCTGTTATTTATTCAGCTGTCAAAAAAATAAAAGAAAAAGACGCATAATTTTTGTTAAAAATAAAAAATTAATAGAAATAGCATTAATCATTGGAGTAGTTGTTGCTTTGCAAGAACAAACCCGAATTTAATGCAGTACATTGAAATATTTAAGGCCATTCTGGAAGAAGATTATGGTGAAAGAGAATTTGTGGTAGATGTAAGACTGAAATTCTTACATGTGCCGCTCATTTTCTTTTGTTGAATAAATTAGTTTGGTTATTTTATGCAGTGTCAGTTTGCTAGTGATGGCACAAAGAAAATCGATTTTTTGTAATTTTTTATTGATGACACTTAAATTACGAAAGATGTTAGATGGAACAAAATAAGAAAGGATCATCTTTTGTAGATGTAGAAAGATGTAGAATTTTTGGCCTGTATGAATCTTATGGGAAGATGTTAACATCTTTGCAAATATATGAAAGATGTAAAATGTAGCTCAGTGGAAAAAGGATATTACATTTTCACTCACAACTTTAGAAGCGCTGCATCCAAATGGAAACTTTTTAACGCAAGGCTGCTTGGTGGAATAACAAACAATCTGTGCCAAAATGAAGGTTCGCAGTTCAAATATCTTTATCTTAAGCACTAAAACAGAAAGCCATAAAGCACCACTTGACTTAGAATTAGATTTACCTGCCGGGTGCCCCGCTTAACGAAAAATAACTAGATAATAAAAAAAATTCCTTAAATGTTGCTGGTTTATCTTTTAGATAATAATATTGACAATAAAAAAAATATTCTTAAATTACGGATTTATCTCCCAAATGATAATTTGACAATAATAGATGTCTTAACATGACACGGATTAATTTTACATATGATAATTTGACGATAAAAATAGTTCTAAAAATGTGGCGGATTTATTTTCCAGACGAAGATTTGGGGATAATTATTGATATAAAATATCTTGAAAAAAAAATCTTGACGATAAGAAATTTCCGAAAATATTGCGGATTTATCTTTCAGATGATAATGGTGACACTAAAAAAATACTCAAAAATATTGCGGATACATGATACTTTAACAATAACAACAGTTTAAAAAATTTTGCGAATTTTTCTTCCAGACAAAAATTTGGGGATAATTATTGTCTTAAAACGTCGCGAATTAATCTACCAGAAGTTTTGTTTTTCTATTACTAAAAATTAATAATGATTGTTGTGCGCAAGAAAACTTTTCCTCCAGGCGATACGATTTAGAAACATTTTAGTATCGTAATGTTTGCAGGGTAATGGCTGTTGATATATGTTTTTAAAGTTTTTAGATATTAATATATATGTTTGGAATTGAATCATTAAAATGGTTTGTGGTTCGCTGAAGGTAAAAATAGGATAGTTTTCTTCAGTTTAAGGTAATATTTTTTATTCCACCTTAATTTGAGAAAGTGATTTATATAGATTTTTGTCTCCCAGTACCAAATCTCGTCTAGAAATTTTTTAATCCCCTCAAATTTTAGAAAATATAAAACTCGAGGTATTATTATCATATACTTCAGTTAATAGTAAGTTTAGTCAAATTTTGTTGAAGTTTCAAAATTTTTAGAAAATCCAAGCAAGAAATTTCCAAAAGTAATCGGTTACTTTTAGGATCGATTATCCTACTATTGTAAATAATCTTTCGAGTCGATAATCAGCTCGTTCGAATAGTTTATTATTATTTTTTTTTTTGTGAAAAGAGCATTTATTTTTCAAACTTGATATCCAGAGCTGAAGTTCTGATAACAAAATAATCTGTTACATTTTTGATAAGTTAACGATTTATTTAATATGAAAAATTCTTTATTAACCTCTCATTTGTCGATGACAAAAAATAATTAAATTTTTCTGACTGTTCTATTTGTGATATTACATGTCAATTTACTGTAGGTTTTGTTTACACACTTCTGTATTTTTATATACATTCTTAGTAGCTAACAGGTTAATTAATTTACACATAATTATTATATTTTCCAACTTTAAATATCTTTATCCTATTTTCAATTATTACAAAATTTTTCTTTGCAGTCTCGTGATTCCAACATTTTGGGTTTGAGTGATGAAGTGGCCGATGATGGTTTACCCTACACTATTTTATCTTATGCTAATGGTCCAGGCTATGATAAAACCTTTTCCCCAAAGAAAGGACGCAAAGATTTAACGGATAAAGATTTTACAGATCCAAAACAAAAATATATGGCTACCGTACCCCTGGAATCAGAAACTCACGGATCAGATGATGTTGGTATTTTCGCTTTAGGACCTTTTGCTCATTATTTCTCTGGCAATTATGTACAAACTAACATACCCATGTTAATGGCTAGAGCTGCACAAATTGGTCCATATGCTTAGTTTAATAAAATACAAATTAAAAATTTTTTAAACTTAGAAGGAAAAAAATGTTAAAGTGAAGAAATTATTTGAACTACCTTTTTTATTTATACAAAAGGAATATCCATAGAAAGTTGTTTTTAAAAATCCTTTATGTATTTCATTTTCTAAAGTTAGTTTTTAGTTATGAAAATTAATTTCAACCTGGAATTCACTTTTTTTTTCATTTTTATACTCTTTTGTTTATAAAGGAAAGTTAATTAATTCATAGTTGTTTTATACTTTTTTTTTCATGGATATGGTTATATTATGTAGCAAAAAACAAAAGAATACAATTTCCTTTTATCACTGGCCTGAAGTACGCAAAACACAAAAGTTTAAAACAAACAAAAATCATCAAATTTAGCAAAAGTTTGCTAAACCAAAAACAGGGAAAATATACATATAAAAGTTGTAGTACAAAGTTAAATGTAAATTTTTATTTACTTAGGATATCCTTTATATAATTTTTTTAAACTGTGTGATATAATTAAGCATAATTATGGTTAAGCGGATTCAATATGTATGGTGGGGTAAGAATGGGACTAAATTAAAAATTACCTTTAAAACTTCACTCGGCGTTTTTTCGATTTAAGAGTGATAAGATTTACTTCACAGGAAGCATTCCTTTATAAATGTGCAGCAAAATTATATTTCCAGCAGATGGCGTTTTTTTCATCGTGTATATATGCTGAAGCTAAAAACTTGAATTTTGCTATGTTAGTTCACCCACTAACGTAGACCTTTGTTAAGCCGTGGACAAAATAGGTATCAAAGGGCCGTGTCCCCTTAAGAGCCTACCAAGCCGCTTTGGCTTTGGCTTAAAACCTAAGAATTAATATATATGCAGCATGAAAGCTAAGGTACTAATATTTGCTAGGAACGTACTAAGAAAGTGGTTGAAAAGTATCTCTCTTAACGGCCTGCCCAAACCGAATTTACTAGATACCTGAAACATGTGCCTTCTAGGGTTATATACTAATAAGGTACCCAGCAAAAAAAAAAAAAAGTAGCAAAAGAAGAGAAAAAGAAGCAGTGATTTTGATTCCGGTGTTGTGAAAATTTGGATCGGAACCAATGATTTTTACATAGGGGTGTCATAGGGTGGAAGTTTTCTTTTATGATCCTTTTTCATTGCATCTTAAGCCCTTCTTATGGTTTAGTGAAAAATTAAATCTTTTGTTCTTCCCAAATAAATTTTTAATTTAGATTTCTACAGGACATCAGTAATCGGGCCTTAGCCTCATTTTCACAATCTCCCGTTAGCTTCTACCTGGGAATTTAACTGACACATTTGTTGTTGTTTCCTATACAAAGTTTGAGTTTTACTGTTCGTTAAATTTTAGCGGGAAATTCAGCCATCGGGCCTTCGAAATCCTTGCAATTTTTACTACAATATGTAAACTTTTTACTTTTTGTAGCGTCTCATAGATTTGAAAAGTGTTTAATTTCATTAAAAATCACATTTTTATAAGTTGTGAAAAAAAACTTCCTTAGAAGAGAAAAATCAGAACTAAACGATACTTTAGAATCAATGAAAAATTAATTCCTTAAGAATCACTTCCATTTATTTTTGCTGGGTACTTTTGGCAATAAGTGTATTCAAAAGTGGAAAAGTGACCACCTCCTCTCCTATTAACACAGTTTTGGCTAGGTAAGTTACTTTTATAAAATTTTCGCTACCCGAGGTAAAAAGATCATATCTGCATAGATCTCATTAGATGTAACTGTACCAGATCTAATTAGATAATAAATTGGGGACAAATTTGAGATCAAATTACATCTGACCTGGCGCATTATATACAATCAGATTCAATTTGCTATGGACATAAATTCCATATCTAATTAGATTAAATTAGAAAACATGCCTTTGAAAATGGCTCAAACGGATACGATCTGATACTAGATCTAATATCAGATATGAATATTTCCGGCATATATCTGGCCACAAAAAAAAAAACACCAAATTGTACACATCCCTTTAGATAAGATCAGACTGGCACTAGATCTGATCAGTGTTCACATATGTCATACCTTATCATATATCATCAGATCTGGCACCAGATTTAATAAGATTAAATTATGAGTAAGATTATGGGATGACCTAAATATGACTGGAAATCTGATGAGAAGTCTTGAATCTGACTGGTTTTGGTGTTTGTGTTAAGTATTGGGCTTTGGTGTGTAGTCAAATTATATGACCAATATTTTTGTAGAACACTTCATTCCCGCTCTCCCTATTCTTGGGGTCTTTTTACGATTTCTTAGTATGGAGTCAAAAATTACCATTATATGGGGAATTTAGAGGGTAAATATGTTCCACAAAAATATTTGCTTTAATATTATCTACAAAGTTGTTGAACATACCCTACACCTCAGATGTTAAAAACACATAGTTTCATATAGCGAAATATTGCACGAACAGGCCAAAGAGGGGAAACTTTAAGCCCCCTTAAATTGAAATTCCGATGTGAGGTTTTAAAACACCGACACACTTATATTTTTTTGTTGTCTCCTATACCAGAATCCATTGTCAGTACTCCCTAATTTTGGAAAAAGTTCGAAATTGTTGTACAGTGTAATCATAAATTAATATGTCTACTCAATTATTTAGTCTTATGTATGGTAGACATCTACTAAGACGAGATTTTTGGAAATTTTTACGGGTAGGTTAAATTTTGACGGGTTGGGCAAGACAAATGAGAAACAATTTAAAATATATATTCTCCAGCGAATTTTCGCCAGGATTGTGGTAAAATTGGTAGTTTAAAAGGGAAAAAGCACCTCCACTAAGCCTGCCCAAAACGCTTTGGCTAGAAACCTAAAACTTAAAATATTTATTACCTATGTATGGGTTCCTTTATAAAGCCTTTTTTGGATTTTTTCCCAGGAACGTCGCAAATACAATGGTTCAAAAGGAAAAAACCCCGCTTTACGTAGAATTTGAAATTTGAATTATATGCTTCCTGATAGTTTTCTCAGGAACATGGTAAAAATCGGGATTCAAGGTTCCTTATTAAAGGCTTCAAGACAGAATTTTTGGAAATTTTTACGGGAAGGAGCATAAAGAGAAAAAATTATTTCCCATAACATCCTGTCTAAGCCCGATTGGCTAGAAATCCGAAATTTTAAATATGTGTTCCCTAGAGTATCGGAAATTTAACATAAAATGTAAAAAGAAAAATCGCCAAAAATTAATTTTCTTGTTCATATGTTATCTTATTTAAAGCTACCGTTAACGAAATATTGGTCATCTAAACTAGTATTTGTTGTCTTCAATTAGCCATTAAGAATAAAATAAAATCCAATCCAATTTATTTTCATTCTTTAAATAGATATTGGATAAAAAATAAAATATTTTAACTTTAAAATAACACCAAATTTCTTATACAAATTGTTTTTTTTTTTAAGAAGACGTTGAATTGCTATTATTTGCTTTTGTGTAACAAAACGACACCGCATGTGTTTATAGCAAAACATACAGATGGAATGGTTTTTTATAAGAAACACAATACAAACAAATACAATTTATTGCGACTTTGTTACTGCATATAAACGTCGGCAATGATCTCGTGTGTGTATGGGTGATTCCGAAAAAAGCAATATCAATGTTTATAAGTATAAAAACTGCAATATACATATTGTTAACCCCATCTGTGATTGTGTTGACATTAGTATTAGTAAAAATGTACATTTTAGGGTGCTCCACCCTTGCACAGTAGAACATTTAACGAAATTAAAAAAAAAAAACATAGTCCATTTCTTACTCAGTGGTCCGATTGCCATGCAATCGGAATGTACATTTTAGGGTGCTCCACCCTTGCACAGTAGGAAATTTAACGAAATTAAAAAA
The DNA here is from genome assembly GCA_949748255.1 of Eustalomyia histrio. NCBI lineage: Eukaryota > Metazoa > Arthropoda > Insecta > Diptera > Anthomyiidae > Eustalomyia > Eustalomyia histrio. The sequence continues at coordinate 14,566,799 of OX456525.1, read as the reverse complement.
AAAATAGTCCATTTCTTACTCAGTGATCCGATTGCCATGCAATTTGAAACTGGCATAGATAAAGTAACATTGAACTTATGTTTGGACATTGGATCTCACAGACCAACGAGGGTGTTAATTTGACCAAATTAGGGTATTGTTTTAACAAAAATTTTAAAGTGGTCGTAACTTTTTTTTTGTTACTTATGCGTATGTTATTTCATAAAAAAAACATGCCTACGTGTGTGGATTATCTCTTACAATTCCAGATACTCTTTTTTTGTGAATTTTAAAACAATTTCAAAATAATCGGCAAAGGCATACGTATAAATATTATTGAATATATTCCCATTTAAAAATGTGCAATTCCAAATTTAGTCCGTCTAAAATAAATTCTCGATTAAAAAAAAAACAAAAATTAATATAATATCTTGTTCCAGTCAAAAACTATATTCATTAACAATAAATCATCAAAAAGCACAGCACAGTATTTTACCTCCAGATAAATATTTAATTTCTTAATATATACTGTGAATTATATTTGGAAAAATCTTTCCATGTAGAAGAGATTTGTGTTACACTCTAAAAAATGTTCGTAAAAGTAAATAAAAATAAAAAATGCCAAAAAATGTTTAGTACACACTTTCATATACAATAATACACACAAAAAGTATTTTTAGACATAATATGCTTAAAATTAAACACTTAGCGCCTAAAATTAGTATTTTTTTGTTAAATTAAAATTTTACACACAATTTTTGTAAATATACTAATTTAGAATGATAACAAATATTTGGACATTTGGAAATTGGAAAATATTTAAAAAATAAAAAAAGCTAAAAACGAAAATTAATTTTTTAAAAGTTTATAAATATAATATTTGTGAATATTGTAAATTTAAATTCAAGATGACCATCATGACAGCACATACCCATTCAAAATATGTTATGCCTTATATTTATAAATCATTATTATTAAAACATACATACAGTAATGTGCGAAAAAAATAGGGACAGTTGCATGTAACAAATTTAAAGTAAAAAAACACACATTATTTGGGAAGAAACTAATAATGTTATTTTCAGATAATAATGATTTGTTAGAGCAAATATCGCAATAACTCCTTAAATAATAACAGTAGATCCACAATTATTGATATGTAATTTTATTTAATTGAATGTGCTATCTTTAAAAAAAACCGAAACTATTAAACTATATTGCTTAAATAAAGTGGTAAATCAAAATTTTAACATCTTTGTCAAGCACTCTAAGAAATTAAAATCTAAAAACATTTTCTTACCGAAAAAGTCCAAAATTTCGAGTTCATTTTTGTTTGGAAAAACCTTAGATTCAAGGGACTTTTCCTAATAAAAAACATTGGATTAGATTAGCTTTTGTGGACTTTTTTACTGAAAATCTTAATATTTTTAAGACATTTCCCTTTTAAGAAAACCCCAGATTCTAATGAATTTTATCCTACAGAAAAACCATTAGATTTTAAAACGTTTTCCTACAGAAAAACTTTTAGGACTTCTACCTATAAAAATATACAAAGATTCAGGGAATTTTTGTAAAGATAAACCATCATTTTTTATAGGAAATCCTGAGATTCTAAGAAACTTCTACTATAATTTTTTCTGTAGATACTGCTAATTTTTTTCCTATAAAAATCCCTCAGGTTCAAGTTTATTCATGAATTATGTAAAAATCCTCCAAATTTTAGGGCTTTTTTTTAATAAGAAATAGAAATTAATGTATTAATTATTAATTAATTACGTAATTACGTAATAAAGTATACATGCCAATTAAACAAAAAATTATTAGAGTATAGTAAGTTGTCAATGCTAAATATATAGTATAGATATTATCGATATCAGAACAAAAAGCATTAGAGGGTTAACTTAACTGTTTTTTAACCAATTTATGTTTTTTTTTTTTTGCGATTTTAGAAATATAATCGGTCAATAGCTCACAATTTTTATTTTTCATACAAGGTTGGAGTCCCTAATTCAAACACAATTGTTTCTATGCATTCAAAATATTTATTATGAATTTTATTTTCATGTTTAGTGTTGTTTTCTATGGTTTCGAATTTTTATACTCCATTATACAACAACTTTCCCTTAAACATGTATCATTTTACACTTGGTTGGTTCCTAAAAAAAGTTTTCCCAAAAAAAAAAACAAAACAACATTACAAGTGTTGTGGCGATAGTACGAGTTCGAGGTATTTTCTACAAAAGTGTTCATCATTATGTGTTTAAATGTTCTAGGTTTTGCTTGTTCATTCCTTTGTTTGTAATTCTTGCATAAAATGTTCATTCTTTTGTATAGAGATACATGATGAGCAATACTGGTTTTCACATGTTTGATTGTGTGTGCGTGTGCGCGTGTGTGGGTGTGAGTTTTCCTTGTTGTCTGTGAGGGTCTATGGATGTGCTTGAGGTTATGTGTCGTGTCGTTCATATGATTATAGTATGTTGTTTATTGTTAATGTGACATTTTTATTAACCTTTTGTTTGCTTTTACAAACTATGTATGTAACTATATGTATAATTCATATACATACTTACAAAAGGGTCGTGATTTTATTTTTATCTTACTGATATTAATTTCAATGACATAAGTTTAAAAAGCACGCTCGCACACACACACACGCTCATATAAAGCTTTTAAAATTTCAAAGGGAATTTAAGGGATTTTCTATTTTTTACTTTAAAATCCTAGTTTGAGTTATAAATCCTAATAAAATTAATTTTTTGATATAATTGGCTTAAAAGACTTTTTAATATTAAATATTTTTACTTTCTTTTTAAATTGGCATGCGTTTATTCATCAAAGTTAATTTACTACTTAATTAATAGAATTTAAAATTCTTAAAATTTAATTCCAAAAAAAAAAAAACACATTTTAAATTAGTTTCATATTTCAATTGTTATTCTTTAGATTTTCGCCAGAGGTAATTTAACTTATTCGGGTTCTAAAGAAAGTTGAGAAGCACGTTATAAATTTACAAAAATAACAAAAAAAAATTAATATTTAGTTTTTCGAAATTAAAAAGAAAATTGTTTTTTAAAAATATCATGATTTCACGTTTCTACAATTACTAGAAAAACAGCCTGCCAACCCCACCGACAGCATCATTATACACACTCAGAATATTATGTAGTTAACTGTTTGTAGTTTAATAAACAAGTTTTCCGTTCCATTTAAAAATAAAGGAAGATACATTTATTTTTCAAAGAAATATCTAAATTAACTTTTTTTACATTTATTCGAAATTATTTACTATCATTTACCATTTTTTTTTTAATAAAAATTTACCCCAGAAACGGAAACTTGTGGTTTATTTGTGTCCCTAACAGTATTACAAATTTGAATTTTGTTGTCTGTTTCAAAAAAAAATATTCAAAAAATTTCAATTTGTTTTTTATTTAAATTGGTTGTATATATACAAAATGTTTCAATACAAATTACAAGAACTTCATAAGCACACATACATAACAAATGGCATTTAATTTAAATGAAATTTAAGTAGACCGGTTTTTAAATGAAATGTCATTTCTTTTAAATGATATTTTCAGTTGTTTTAACTTACAAACTTTTTTAAGTGCAGCAGTACTCTAACCACTCGCCTATTTTTGGTTGTTGTAGTGCATCTTATATTAGGTTTTATAATTGCCATCAACAGTGCTGTAGTCAACAGAAAATACACAATTTTCTACTTTCACTATACAAGAAATTTTAATTCTATTCAACTCTTTCTGTTTCTGTTTTGCTTTTATTTTTAGCTTACAGCTAATATTCAAATGAAGAAATTTCGAAATTTTAGCCAAATATGTTAAGGGCATTGTTTGCCTTAATTTATTGAAAATTTCTTCTACCTTGTTTAACATAATTGGTCAACCCAGAAATTTTTCATGTATTTTATAACTACAGGGTGCGGCAAAAACCATTATCTGATTTTCTTTTGCTATAACTTTTGTTTTAAATGGTAATTCATTTGATTTTTATTTGAAGATGTGTATTCGCACTTTTAATTTTTTTTTTTAAATCATTGTAAACAGTTATGTCCGACAAATTGCCGTTGTCGACCTTGATGTATATTTGCGCACTATTGATTACATTTTGCATAACTACATGGTGGCGCAAAAAAACCCTTCCGATGTTTTTCGGCTGTAATTTAAAAAAAAAATGAAAAACTTTGATTCTTCTTGTGGATTATTTTTATTTGGTCTTTTAATTTTTTTTACATCAAGTCGAGAATATGATGTCATGTAAATGGCCGCCGCCACAGTCGATTGTCATTTGAGCCCTTTTTATGACATTTTCCATCACTTTGGCCAAAACTTCCGGCGATAGGTCCTCACATTCTTGACGGATATTGTCTTTAAGAGCTGCAAGAGTCTGAGGCTTGTTGACATAAACCCGCGACTTCAAAAAGCCCCACAAAAAGAAGTCTGGAGCGGTCAAATCAGGCGATCTTGCTGGCCAGTGCAAATCGCCAAAACGGGAGATTAGGCGCCCGGGAAATGCATCCTTCAGCATATCGGTTGTGGCACGTGCAGTGTGTGGCGGTGTACCGTCCTGTTGGAACCACATGTTTTCCAATCCCAATTCATCAAGTTGCGGCAAAAAGAACTCGTTGATCATTGCTCTGTAGCGCTCACCATTCACAGTAACCGTTTGGCCCGCGACGTCTTCGAAGAAAAAAGGTCCGATGACTCCTCCAGCGAAAACAGCACACCATACAGTGACTTTGAGCGGGTGTAATGGCTCTTCGTGGGTTACACGCGGATTTTCAGTGCCCCAGAAGCGTAAATTTTGCTTATTTACGTACCCGCTAAGATGGAAATGGGCCTCATCACTCATGATTATTTTTGATGAAAAATCATCTTCATTATTGCTCAAATAAATAGTCACCAATATTCCGCGTTCTGGAGCAGTGTAGCGTAACATTGTTTATTAACGTGTATTTCACATGTGTTTACTACACAAATGTCAAAACAGAACTGACATTAGGGGCCAATCGCAAAATTTATAGCATTTTCTGATAGGAGGATTACTTTTGCGCCACCTTGTATGCCCAACATTTGTGGTGTCACGTCCTTAATTTTGACTGGAATTTTCTGTTACACCAACAACTTCAAACATCCCCAGAAAAAGAAGTCCGGGACAGTAAAATCCAGAGATCTCGCTAGCCTGGGAAGGCCTCTTGGGTATTTTACTTTATATCGCGTACAGTATGTAGCCCTATCTTGCTAGAGTCAGACTTCCGGAAATATAAATTCAGTCAGCAGGATTCTATAGTTTCCATTCCAAAAAATTAGAGAGTGTAACGGTGATTCATGAATTATGCGTGGAGTTTTATTTCCTATTAATGTTTATCCACTATATATTTTGCACGTGTCTACTTTACAAATAGTAAGAGCAAATTAACATACGATGCCATTTGCAAAAATGGCAGCACTTTTCAATTGGGTGATGCTTATTGCCCCACCTTGTATATACCTTGATTTATTAGTTGAAATATGTGGTCTTCGCTTAAGGTGGTATTTCCAGATCATGTTTTGCTTTAGACGAACGAAAATACAATAACGAAATAGTCACGTATTCCTCTTTGGACGAAAGCCTTGGGGAAGCCCCACATAAGTAAGTAAAAAAAATAATTTCATGATTACTATTCGCACTATCAATACCCTACACCATGACATGGAGAGCGTATAGTAAGTTGTTTTTTTAAATAAACACAAAAATATCAAGAGAGTTTTATTTAGCAAATGACCAAACCAATTTTAAAATGTACTAGTTTTTATGCTAGTAATTACAAAACTAGTTCTCAACGTGATCATCCTGTGTATCAGTTTACTAGTATCGATACTAGGACCTGTTAAAAAAAATTGCCTAATATAAAATACAAGTTTTGAAATTCTCGTTTTGTTTACATTTGCTTTTAATAATAATATCTGATTTTGCAAATATTTTGTAAATGGAGGTGCAAATTAACTGGTACATAATTGGTGGCATAGAGTCACTCCTGAACTAATTCCATAAATATTTCATTTGGTCGTCTGATTTAAAAAATATGCATAATCCCTATTGCATGGTGTCTATCAGAGAAATGCAAAATTAACTTTTTTCTTGATTTAATCATACACAAAAATTCTTGTTCACATTTAATAATTCAACAAAATTCACTGTAGAATAAAATCAGCATCATGTTACTGAACGCGAAATTGGGATCAGTGTGAATCATCTGTCGATTAAGTTGAATAAATCAGAGAAAACAACAAACGACGCGTATGAGTGTATTCATAATTAAAACGAAATAGAAATACATTTTATAAATGATATTGTTTACATTAGGGTGGGACTTAAATCCGCTTTTTTAGAATTTTTATTAGTTATAAAAATATTCTTCTTTGTGAAATATAAATATTTTTTTGGAAAAAAAAAATTAGGTCGATATCTCAGGCTTGCCTAATCCGGTAAAATTTAAATATTGTCTAAATTTTTTTTCATCTATTTTGATTGGAAAATTAGGCAATATTTAACTTAAACCGTATACGGCGAGCCTGAGATGTCGACCTAAAGTAAAAAAAATTTTTTCACAAAGAACAATATTTTTGGTATTCCTAATAAAAATTCTAAAAAAATGTATTTTAGACCCACCCTAATATACATATAACATTTATGAAATATGTTTTTTTACAAAACCACCCCCTTTTTTTTAGAAAAGAAACTATTTTGTTTTAATTATGATTACACTCATACACTTTGTTTGTTGTTTTTTCTGATTTATTCTACATCAAAATAATTATTGTTGGCTCGAATGAATAGAATAAAATCAATAGTTTAACAACGACCGATGATTATAATTATAAATCAGTGACAAAACAATTTGCACGTCGTTTGATTCATTTTGAATCAGCGTTTGAACGCAAACACATATTTATTCTTGTGTTGATTGCGTATGAAAGTTTTGCAATCAGCAAATGCAGTTCTCTGGTGTCTATTAATATACATAGACTTTTATTTAATACTATTTGAATTAGTTTTGTAACGTATTTTATATAAACTCTTTAATTTTACTTAATTTTCACATAATAATGAATAACAAAATATAAAAACTATTTAATTTTATCAGATTTTAGAAACGAGACAAGTGAGATTTTAGCACTAGTATGAAAAAATTTCCTTAATCTCTAGTAAAAACTACTGATAAAGTACCATTAATTCTCACTCTCTTAGTAAATAGCAGCAAACTAGTTAAAAATTGTCAGTTAAGTACCATATTCTTTTTTCCCACCGAATTTTTTGTCCTGCGGCTAGTAATGCTAAGCCTAATACTGCCACTAGTAATGTTAAACTAGTTCTTCAACTATTCCAAAGTGGTAGTTTGAAGATAATTGTCCCCAGCCCTATGACATCTCCATGTTAAATTCTACAGTTGTTTGTATGGAGAGGTGGTAGAACTCGTACTAGTTGTCTGGTTGAAATAAACTAGTACATAACTGGTTCTGTACTGGTAATGTTTGCTACTGGGTACTTAAACCAAAATAAAAAGTTTACTAATTACTAGGGCTAGGAAGTTCATGTACGTAGTATATCTTTGTTGTCTTTAGCTAAAGGAGAATATTAAACAGATATCTGTGTAAATCAACAAATTTTCCAGAAAATGTTAATGTATATTTTTTTTACATATTTTACTATAAAAGCATATTTATGCAAAACGAAAATATTTTAAATTATTGCAGCAAATGTCAACAAAAAAAAAAATCATTATAGAAATTATTTTTCAAATTTAATTGGAATTTAATGAAATTTGTATACCTAAAAAAACTGTTGCTTAAAAACAAACAAAAAAATAAACAACAGTTGCACAAGGAGTTCTGAAGAAAAAAAATTCCCTTCTTATGGCTGAGTTTTAAATATCAAAAATAATTTTTTAAAATTTTAGATATAATATATTTGAAATATATTGATTTTCAAATAACTCAATTACTAAATTTATCGCTGGGTTAATTTAACAACTTTTTAAACAAATAATATTTATCTTTTACTAAAAATAGATACAAGCATTTCAACAAGATATGAATAATTTTTATTATTAAGAAATAATAAACCTGTAAAGAAATATAATGTACCTAAATTAGGGCGTTACAAATATTGGATCGCATTTAATATTAACAATTAACCGATGTGATACTTTAAGTTGATTAAGGAAAAATAACTAAATTTTCTTTTTGTTTTTTTTGTAAAATATGTCTGCAACCTTTTGTAAAATGAAGCTTATTAAATGAAATGTTCCAAAAAATTTCAGAAAATCAATTTTGTTTCATAACTGCATTTTTAGATTCTAAGCAGAAGATATTTTTATAAAAACTATAAACAATATATCGTCTGAGTGCTAACAGTTAAGGTGATTCGCAAATTTGTGTAATATCGGGACACCCTAAGCTAACATATATTAAGTCTATTATCTGCTAAACTAAATCAACAAAATAAAAAAAGTAAAGATTTATAGATGTTTTGGTTTTTGGTATAAATACTACACATTTATAATGACACAATTAATCATCCTCAGTATCTGATTACAAAGAAACTCAAACAACAACAACAAAAATACGCTTTTTGACGTCAACATTCAATTAATTTGTAACTAACCATTAGTAATTGGTGGTTACGGGTCAATTAATATCAATTTAATTAGAGATAAATAAAATTGAAGTTAAATAAATAGAAAACATTTCACAAAAAATAAAATTCGATATTTCCAAATATTAACCAAAAAAAAAAAATGTATTAAAACCAAGGTTGGCAACAGTTATACCAATACGAAAATTTTATGAAAAGTTTTAATGGACGAATTCTAGCAAAACTTCATTCAATTCGTTTTAATTTTCTTATTGTACGGCAACAGATAATTTATTATGAAAATGTTATAGTTTTATAATACTGGTACATACTGGTATTGATGTTTCCTACACTCAGAAAAAAAAGTTAGTAGAAAAATTTGTAAACGGTTTTCAATCCCACTTTACAATTTTTGCACTGATTTTTGGTAAAAAAAAATTATTATTTAACAAATCTTTTAACTGAATATTTACAAATTTTTGTTGCTAATTTCAGAAAACATTTTATAAATTTTTAAAAACCGATTTGCTAAAATTAGCAAAATAATTTACTAATTTTAAAAAAACTTACACCTACAAACTTAAATTGCATTAAATTGTTACAAAGATTAAAAAAAGGGATCGGAGGTGAAGATTCCGCCTAATGTCTAAAAATAGGACATGCACTTAAAATTGAACTAAAAAGTTTTTTTATTTTTAAAAATCAGCCCTAAAACAATTAAAATTTTACCTTAAAAGTAACAAAAAATAATGGACTAAAATATTTTTCAAAACAGAAATTTCAAAATTAAAACAAAATGATAAATTCGTTTATGATTTCAAAATTTTTAAGCCTTTGATTTTTTTTTAATTTTGTTTAAAATATTTTTTGAAAAAAAAAATAAAATAAAAATATTTTAATGCACAATAAAAAATAAATAAATTTGAAATTTTGTACTTATATTAATAATAGTATTTTTTGCTGATTTTAGCAAACAGATTTTAAGTTCCACTTTAGAAAAAGTTTACTAAAATTTAGTAGCAGCAGCTATTTTTTCTAGAAATTTCATTGTACTACATGTCAGCAGACATGTGTTGCTAAGATTAGCAAAAAATACCGCTGGGTTCAAATTAGCAAAATTTCTCGTAATAACAACAACATTTTCAGTTGCCATTACAGACTTTTTTTGGTGAGTGTATCGGTACCGATACAAATAAAATACCGTTACGAAACAAACAAAAAAAATTATGCCGATATCATAATTCGTTTCATTTGCCAACCATGATTAAAACTATCAATTTTTTAATTAAAAACAGGTTGATACACAGTTTAAATATAAAACAAAAAATTCGAACGAAAACTATTTAAATATTTATTTTACACATGATAAATGTATATAAAATATTTTTGTGGTTTTTATTTAACAATTATTTTTCCTGTTTTATAACATGATACATTTCACATTTAAATATTTTACATGTTGTTTTAAATTTATTAATATGATTTATTATTAATTTTTTATGAAACACAAAAATATAAATAACGAAATATAACAAAAAAAAAATTACAGGAAAAAACTACATATTTTTGGGCATAAAAAAAGTTTTACAGATATATTAAAATAATTAAAACAAAAAAAAATTTTTCTCAACAACAACCAAGTTGGAAAGTTAAAGTCGGGCATGGAAACTATATGATACCCTACACAGTGGTACAATTTGAAGCACATGGGCAAGATATAGTAAAATATATAATAATAGGTGTAGTAAAAAGTGGATCTGCATCAAATACTTTTGGTACGAGTAGTAACAAGCAGCAGCACAAAATTATTATACGCTATATCATTTAGTGTGCGGTATAATTCTGTAAAAAGCGATTAAAAAGTTAAAATTTGTCTGCAACATTCGAATGTATCAGGTTACCGGACTATATGCTTCCCATTGGATCAGATATTCTAGATTCCGAATTGGTACATCATGTAAATATCGGCTCTATAGTTTCTGCTTTATAGTTTGTGTGAAATTTTCGGGGTCTTCGGTTTTTATGGGAGGGCATTAAGTTTCGTCAAAATTTTGGCTTTCTAGCTGAACCTGCAGCACAGGCACAGGAATTCATCGAATGCAATAAAATTTACGTAATTTTTCGAATTTTTCAGCATTTAAAATACTGTAAAACGAAAACCGGAAAGAACTGAGCCAAAGTTAGAGGCGGATTTTTTTACCCAGAACATGCACTACCTGTTTAATCAATAAGATTATATAGGTTCCTTGCAAGAAATTGCTTAAAATCTCTTTTTTCTAGTGATACTATTTAAGCTCATTTTCATGGCTACTGGGTTAAAACATAGACAGATTTAAACCATTTTTAATATGGTTTGTCCAGGCAAAAATGCAAATGAATGTAACAAATTTCATCCAATTATCTTCAGAATTGAGATCTGTACAAGGGTTGTTCATTTTATATGGACAGCCGAATGGACGGACATCGCTAAATTGGCTCAGAAAGTGAATAAACATTATTTAAGTTAATATAGTAAACATTTGATTAACTACCCTGCGGGAAAAGCACCTATACCAGAGGGTCAATTCTCGTTCTGTGAAACGGTGAAATGAAAAGTTTTTTCACGTTTTCATAGTACTTTTGATTCGCGTTCTGTGAAAAAATGTAAAGAAATATCAAAACGTTTTCATATGAAAAAAAAAGTGGAACGAAACAAGATTTTTTCACGATTGCACAGCACTGGCGATTCTTGTTTTGTGTAACAGTGCAAACAACTGTCAAAATATTTTCATATGAAAAAATTGTTTACACAGACTATTTATAAGTGAAATAAACATGGAGAAGATTGTAAGAGGAAAGCGTGCCAGCGAAAGCCAAAAGGAGTATTTAATTAATTATTAAGAAAAGCATGTGGACATTGCAAACGATAAGTAAGTAGCTTAATAACCATAATCACACTTTTATTAATCCGATATTTACAGATTTGTAACTGCAGATGGTTGCAAATTTAGAGACGAAAAGTGTAACGAATTAGCGGCGAGCATTAACAGTTTTAGTGGGACCCAAAAGGACAGTGAAAAATGGCAAAAGTATGGCATATTTATTTATAGTTTATTTATATTCTTTATGAAATTTTTTTTAAGTAATATTAGACTTCATATGCGCACCAAATATAGTTCACTTAAAGTAAGCCGATATAAACCCATGAGGTGCTTGTCGGTTGTCATCTCGAATGGATTGTGGTCAGCACGAAGTATGCGTCTCAGCACTCTCAAAAAATTCCTATAAATTATTAAATTATTTACTGCAATGAAATGCTTGTAACATCATTGTCTTACCTTTGTTCATCCGGAATTCTTTGCGTAATATCCAATAATACAATTAATACAGATATTTTTATATAATTATTTAAAATAAATTTTACGAACTTAATTCACATTTGTTTACGTTTTTCTCTGTTTTGACATTTGCTTTAAATTTTGGATAACACAGTTACAAAATTTTCATGGGTACAGTGCGAATGAAACATTTTTTTCATAATACATACGAGAATCGCAATTAATGTATTTGTGAAAAGTTCGAGTGAAAAGTGCTTATGAAAACGAAAATGAAAAGTTTTTTTTCACTTCACATTATCACAGAACGAAAATTGACCCTAAGGACTGTGATAGGGACCGGTCACGGGACCGGCCCCGGAGTCAATAGCGCTCTGTGTTATGTCACAGGAATGGTCTAAAAGAACCAATCACGTGGTAGCTACTTTAGGAACCGGTCCTTTTTTCACCTATCTTGTGTTATTTATTTTTGGAACCGGTCCAATATCACCTATCACGGACAGATCCCAATTCCCAACTGACCTCTTTTTTCCGGCAAGGTACCTAATTTCAGACCATTTATTAGTTGTTAATTGACTTTTTCCTAGATTGACAATAATGTCAGACAAAATCTTAATATCGAACTAATTTTTTAATATTTTTTATCCATTTATTGAAAAATATTGATACTCGCACAAAGAAAAAATATTTTATCTCATAAGAACTTCGAACCCAAACATAATTTGCCTCTCAACCCTAGCTGGTGTAGTGTATCCTAAAGTCGGCATGGCGTATTTTAACATTTTTATCATGGTTTAAAAATTGAAACTTAGCGTCAATGAGGGTCAAAAATATAGTGGTTGTATTTTTCCGTTATTTTGGTATTCGTGAATTTTTTTTTTTTTAATTTTATAAGGTGGCGCTAGAAGTATCAACCCATTGGAAAGTGCTGCCATTTTTGCAAATGATCGTATATTAGTTGGTTTTTGCAAAAAGTATATAATTTACTATAGAGTATTTTTCCCGCTCTACCAGAAATTCAACATGATACAGAGTTCAGCGGCAACATTTTTAAATGAGAGGGCAACATTTTCAAAGTTGCTAAAGTGTTGAAAAACATTAAATTTGGTGTATGCAGTGCTGCCACATAAACAGTGTAATTTTTATCCCATTTTTTGGGATTCTTAACTGTTTACCAGTTTTTTCATAAAAATGATTTTTTTTTTCAAATTATTGCATTTTTTATAGGTTTTTTTAGTTATATGTTGCAACAATTAATAGCATATTTATTTTCTTTATTATATATTTTTACCATAAAAATGGGAAATAATGGATATGAATAGACATAGTTGATCAATGTGTGTGTACACACTTTTATACTTTTCATGTCACCATGTTATGTTTGAATTCTAATTTTATTAAAAATAAATAGTATATTGAACAAATATTATATTTTTATATGAAAAATCTGAAAAAATACATGAATAAAATAAAAAAACATATTTTTTTATGAAATAATCTGAAAAATCTTTAGCATCCCAAAAAACGGCAAAAAAAATAGTTAAAATTGGTTATATGGCAGCACCGCTAAACACTACTAAAAGTTGCCGACCAAAACTCACCTTTGTTGCCGCCAAACTATGTTCGTCTTCTAAGAGAGTACTAAAAAGTTCGTGAGAGAGAAACATACTCTTGAGATTATATACTTTTTGGTTTTTGACATTCGTGATGTAGACAGCTGCGAAATATATAGCAAATAACAACGAAACGGTATACGGCTTAAGAACGCGCGATAATTGTGGTTGGTTTTTTTACCATCATAATTGATTATGAACAAAGAGGTTCATTTTCATCTCACCGGCTACATCAATAAGTTAAATTCTTGGTTCTGGAAGACGGAAAATCCACGCATAACTCATAAAGTACCATAACATCCCCCCAAGGTTATCGTGTACTGTGCAGTTACGTCGGAGAAGGTGATTGGATCTTATTTTTTTCGAAGCTGCCTACGGTAACGCTATAATGCTTAGCGGCGATCGCTCGAAAGTTGACAATTTTGATTTGGACAAGACAGGGCACAAAGCGTATTTTGAAGTGGCCTTCCCAGCGCTTGTAATCTCTCGTTTAGGTGATTTGGATTGGCCAGCCAGCACGCCGTTCTTGTATCTTATGCGAGAAGTTTTCGCTCCGAGAAATGCATAGTCACCCTACTTTATAAAGGGTAACATAATACATGATCGAGTTGATTGTATTTTTAGTGGAGAATTTTTTAGAGCTTTAAACTTGTAAATAAATTAACATATAAGATAGATAAATAAATAAAATGAATACGGCGCATTATTATCTTTCTTATATTAAAAAATATTTAATCGTATGTGACCCACCCTATAGAAAGCAGAAAATGTCTACATGTTATATTTGTTTTGCGAAAGCAGGTCTCCCGATTCGATTGTCCCAAATCTCTTCCTGTGGGAATATTTAAAGTCGTTGGCGTACACGAATAAGCCCTGTACCTTGGTGGAGTTATATGACAACATGCGAGCCGAAATTCACAACAATTCCATCAACGCCGACGAAGGCCTTTTGTGGAACAAAATGTTTCACAAGTAATTGAAACAAAATTTGCAAGTGATAATAAACATAATCAATTAAAAACCAAATGAGTTTGCACTTTAAACAAATTTTAAAGCAAAAGAAAATCAGATGATGATTTTTGCCATACCCTGTATATGGAAAATTTTTTCATTCTCCGCTGGACCGATTTAGCTTATTTTTAATGCCATACAGCTCGGAATATTACTAGTAGCAATCTGGCTAAAACCGAAGAATTCTGCTTTTGTCTTCACGAAGTGATCACCATTTTAACGGACAGATGAGTGGATATTGTTAGATCGTTTAGGAATCACAAAAGCATCATAAATATAGGATATTAGATCAATATTTTGATGTGTTGCCAACAGAATGACAAACTCATTTATGCGGAATGACAAACTGATTTATGTGGAGAAAAAAAAACAAGGAATATAATAGTAAATATTTTGGTGTTACACTTTTTCATAAAAGCTTGAAAGTAAATTTGGAATTTAAATTAAATTTTTATATGATATTTTCAATTGATATATTATAAACAATTGATGCAAAAAATTGAAAAATTAATTCAAATTCAATTAAATTTTTAATTGTATATACAAATATTTAAATTCAACCACAATTTTAAGTTTTTTTCTCAAAGTTGTTAAAAGATTAAAAATTAAAAGTTTTTGTTATTTTACGATATGCAAGAAAAATTCAAAAAAAAAAAAAAAAAATAAATAAAAACGAGTGTTGGTTACAATCTATTTTGTAATTAATATTTTATTTGACTTTGCAACTATCACGTAAATTATATCAAACCATATCAATTGAAGAATTAATTGAAAATTTTTATTGTATTGAAAAAAAAAATGTGTAAACAACACGTTCGTTCATATATAGTTTTGTATGTATTCAAATGCATTTGCTTTTATAATTTACTAAAATTTTTGTATTTAATCATACAGTTAAAGTAACTGTATGTTAAGTTTTAAAAAAACATTTACTGGAATATTTAAAAGTCCATTAAAATATTAATGAATTCAATTAAATATTTGTGAAAAATTAAATTTTATTTCTGTGTAAGCAACACTTTGTAATTAAAAATGATATTTAACATTTGTAAAAAGTTTTAATATAATGTCTGTTTTGTGTACAAACAAAAAACTTTTTTTTTAAATATAAAAAATACCTCCCACTAAGAAGGTCGCTTTTATTGCACCCATGCTAATAAAAATGTCAAAAGTTTTAAATATCATATATTAAAAAAAAAAAAAAAACAAATACAAAATAAAAATAAAAATCTTTTGACATATTCTATGAAGCATAAAATTTATACTCAGTATGGTGCCGTAGCAGGAGTTGACATGTAGAAAATTTAAAAATGTAAAAAAATATACAAAATCGATTTACATATGTACATAAATCCCTGTATGAGTTTTAGGATGAATAACAAAAACATATAAAAAACATACATTATTCAAATTTAATCCATTCCGTCCGCAAAAGAACTTCTGTTTCTAAAAAAAATCTATTTACAGGTAACTTGGAAAATTGATTTTAAGATTTTTCAAGCAGTTACATAGAAAATTTTTTAATATTATTTTTTAATAACTAAAAGGATATTTTTATGAAAAGTTTCTCAATGAAACTTATTCTTTAAAAAAAATTTACTCTGTGTGCAGAGGGGTGATTTAAAATTTTAATCGGGATTTAATATTAAAATTGTTTTAATTTCAGCCAACCCTATTGAACATGCTGGTTGACCAACATACATTTGTTATATAAATATTTTTATTTTTTATTCTTAAAATAGCAAAAGTTTTAACCAAAGTTTGAAATGTGTAAAAAAACAAAAACTAAAAATTAAGTTTCAATTAAAATAAAATGTTTTTAGTGACAAATTGTTATTTCCAGAGTGATACTATCCATTTTTAATTTTTTTTTTAATCAAAATTTAAAATCATATCAAGTGTATAGTCCGGCATGCCGACTATACACTCAAAATATTTCTAAAGTAAATAAAAAATGATCCGTACATTTGTTTTAAAATGATAGAAGAGTTAAAATGCAAGGCAATATATTTTTTTACTTTTTGACATTTATTTAAAAAATAATTAAGCACGGAGTTTCTGTTATTTAATTTATTTTTTTTTTTGTTAAAAAATTTTTTTTTGTTTTTGATGGTTACTTTCCTGTTTATTTTTACATACATTGTAGTCAATTTATTGACAGTTAAAAAAAAGAAATAATGAAAAGCAATTACTTTTTACGGATTTTGTAGTTAACTTTTAGACAGTTAAAAGAAATAAAGAATGGAAATAACATTTGTAAGTAGGTAACAGTTAAAATAAATGAAAAAGTCCTATATTTTTTACTGGCATTGTAAGTTGATTTATTATTACCTAAGGGTCAATATTATAGTGAACACTTTAGAAAAACTTTTTTGCTAAGATTTTAAAGTGGTTTGAGCATTACTTACGATTGAGATACTATTTTTAATACCACTGACCTTAAAAAATTGTTTTAACCTAAGTAAACAAATTAAGTCTTCACTATAAAATTGGCCCTAAGCCTTATTTTATGATCAGTCATGATATATCTCGAAAAATCTTAAATTTGCATTTAAGCAAATATCGTAAAGGTGGTTTAAATGGAGATGGGTTTAAATATGGTCCGATTTTCTTTAATTTTAGAGGCATGATTTATTATTCCAAATAACATTCACAACCAATCACAATTCATAATCGGATTTGAACTCGAAATTTTCTAATATTTTTTTTTATATAAAATATCACTCAACCCAGGCTTGCTCCATTCCATTCCATTTCCCTTGTTTAGTCTATTCCACTCATTCCCCGTTTCAGAACAATTCCACTTTTTCCTCATGTTTAGTACGAGTATTACAATTACACTCATTTCTTGTTACTTTTCATATCATTTCGATTTGGAACAATATTTCATTCCATCCATTCCATGACAGCCATAAAAAAATTATGCCAAATGGTTGTTTGTTTCATATCTCAGAATTTTTACTATCATTTGTCAAGTTTTTCTATTGCAAAATAATTTATTAAGCATTAAAGAACAATAAAAATGTATTCATTGCCATTCGTTTCAATTAATGGTAATAAATTTTCAATGGTAATGATAATTCTTATAAAAAAGGTACGAAGGTGGAGCAATAAGTCAGTGACTTTTAGAATGAAACACAGTTTTTTTTTGCAAACAAAAAAATCGTTTTTCAAAATTATTAAAAAATTATTTTTCAACTGAATATCCTTTTAGCTCAGTACACTAAGCCCAACGTTTCTCCAATTTTTGTATCCCTTCCAAAAAATATGATTTTTCGAGATCCAAAAATAGGCATTTGTTTGATCAATAATTTCATCGTTTGAGCTAAATCTCTTTCCACCGAGCCATTTCTTTAGGTTTGGAAATAGTCACTGGGGGCTAAATCAGGAGAATATGGCGGATGAGGTACCAATTCATGGAATTTTGACATTGAGACTACACACGTCATACGATTACGTTTATGGTCAATTGAGAGCAAACGCGGCACTCGTCTTACAGACAACTTTCTTAAATCTAACTGATCATTTAGAATCGAAACCACACTGCCATATAAAATGCCTTTGGCATCAACAATCTCACTAAAAGTTCGATCGGCCACCAATATATCGTAAATTTTTTCGACATTTTCGGGTGTATTGACCTCAATTGCATTCCAGAACGTTCAGCGTCATTTGTACTTGTGCGATCACAACGAAAGTCAGTAAGCCACTTTTTTACCATTGAAATCGTTGGTGCAGAGTCCCCATAGTATTTATCAAGTTTTTCCTTGGTTTGATTGATGGTTTTTTTTTTGCAAAAAATAAGTTTAATGAGCACTCGAAATTCACTTTTTTCCATTTTTAAAAAAAAAATCCACGAGGTTGTATGTTTTGAACAGCTGTTAAACGCAAAGTAAAGGAGGGAACCTTGACAGTAGTCCTTTAACAGGTGGTACTTGATGGGAGCTGTGTTGCATTTCATATAACTACGTGGGAAGTTTAAAAAGTCACGGACTTATTAATCCACCCTCGTATTTATAAGCAATTTTATTGAAAGTTATTCAAAACAAATTTCTGCAACTTTAACTATTTTTTAGTTTAGTCTGCTTGCTTTAGGCAAACATTCAATTTGCCTACTTTAAGCGTAATCTTCCGTTTTATTGTTTTATTAAGAAATTTCTTTTTATAAATTTCATGAAACTTCTTTTTAAAGTTTTCAATAACAATTTTTTTATTGAAAACTTATTGTAGGATGTTCATATCGTAGAATACCTACAGTTCACAGTTAAATATTTTTCCATTTAAAACTAACAATAATACGAGTAAGTTGCAGGAAAACTAAAACACAATGCAGAGATTATTTTAAAATCACATTTCAGCATCCCCACAACAATATTGATTTCTTTTCACACTCAGAAAAAAAAGTTAGTAGAAAAATTTGTAAACGGTTTTCAATCCCACTTTACTATTTTTGAACTGATTTTTTGTTAAAAAAATTATTATTTAGCAAATCTTTTTGCTTTTTACATTTAACAAATTACAGAGTTTTTACAGAATATTTACAAATGTTTGTTGCTAATATCAGAAATCATTTTACAAATTTTTGAAAACCGATTTGCTAAAATTAGCAAAAAAAATTAGTAATTTTAAAAAGTGAATATTGTATTAAATGTTATTTTTAATTAAAACTTACACCTACAAACTTAAATTGCCTTAAAATGTTACATGGATTAAAAAAGGGATCGGAAGTGAATATATCGACTCATGTTTGACAATAGGACATCCACTTAAAATAGTTTTTTTAGTTCTAAAAATCAGCCCAAAAAACAAACAAAAGTAAAAAATATATTGACTAAAATATTTTTCAAAACAGAAATCACCAAATAAAAACAAAATGATTAATTCGTTATGTTTTAACAATTATTAAGATTTTTAAGCCTTTGATTTTGTTTTTAATTTTGTATAAAATATTTTTTAAAAAAATAAATAATATAAAAAAAATTTGATGCTCGATTAAAAAAATAAATTTAAAATTTTGTACTAATACTCACAATATTTAGTAAACTTTTTTGCTTAAATTCCGCTTTACAAAAAGTTTACTAAAATTTGAAAGCGGCTACTAATTTTTCTACTAATTTCATTGTACATGTGTTGCTAAGATTAGCAAAATTTTCAGTTGCCATTACAGACTTTTTTTTTGGTGAGTGCACAGTTTAAACAATTTTGACAGTTAAATTTGTTTGCTATTTAAATTCCCAGACATATGCTCAGTATGATAGCGGATATGAGATAGCATTTCAATATGTTTATGGTTCACATATTACATAACATACCTACATCTATTTGAAATTAAAATATTTGTTGTTAAATGCAGAAAATTTCAGTTTTATGATATAAAGCGTGTCCCAAGAAGAACGCAATTTTTAAATCTGGCAACATTCGAAGTGTCATTGTTTGACATTTGAACAATTGTTATTGTTTGCTAGTAGAAGGTACGAGGTTAGTAAAAATGGAGCGCTACACGAATGAACAACGCATTCTCATTGTGAAATTGTTTTACCAAAATGGTAAAAGTTTTGCGGCTACAGTTCGCAAATTACGATCAATTTGGGGTCACAATAATGCTCCAAAAGAGTCAACTGTAAAGAGATTAATGGATAAATTTGCCGAAACTGGGTCTGTTAGTGATGTAAAGACAACAACGCGCCATCGACCAGGTCGATCGACCGAAAATGTCGCAGCTGTACGTGATGATGTCGCTCAAACTCCATCCACCTCAATTCGACACCGAGCTCAGCAAATTGGTGTCTCCAAATCCACTTTGCAGCGAATTTTGACGAAAGATTTGCATCTTCATGCATACAAAGTTCAATTGACTCAGGAACTGAAGCCAGCTGACCATGGACAGCGAAGGGAGTTCGTTAATTGGGTATTGGAGAGACAACATGAAAATGCTGATTTTGCCGATAAAATCATCTTCAGTGACGAGGCCCATTTTCATCTTGATGGCTTCGTCAATAGGCAGAATTGTCGCATTTGGGGTGAGGAAAATCCTCGAGTGATTCACGAGAAGCAAATGCATCTTCAACGTGTCACTGTGTGGTGTGATTTTTGGGCTGGAGGAATCATTGGACCTTTTTTTATGAAAATGAGGCAGGTCAAGCGCAAACAGTCAATGGTGTTCGGTATCGTGAAATGATAACCAGTTTTTTCTTGCCTAGAATTGAAGAAATGAATGTGGAGGGCATGTGGTTCCAACAAGACGGCGCCACATGTCATACAGCCAGAGAAACAATTCAATTGCTGCATCAGTCATTTCCCGGTCGTGTTATATCGCGTTTTGGAGATCAGAATTGGCAGCCTAGATCGTGCGATTTAACACCATTAGATTTTTTTCTTTGGGGTTTTTTGAAGCCGATGGTTTACGCGAATAAGCCGACGACGACTCAAGCCTTACTACTGTCTACTTTACGATATAATAAAGTTTCACGATTTTTTTTTTTAAATATCTGTGTTTTATTTAAAATTTAAAAATTGCGTTCTTCTTGGGACACCCTTTATTTCTATTTTTCTTTTTTCAATAGAATCACGTTAACAAAAACAGTTGAAATGAATTTAAGCATTAATTTACTACCAGTTGTATATAGTACATACGTACTTTAGAATGCTTTAAAGTTAGTAACTTAATTTTTGTTAACCTTAATGGTTTACTATAAAAGTTACAAAATTAATTCCTTCAGTTTAAACAAATTAAACAATCGTTAGAAAGTTTTTTTTTTTTATTTTGTAAAAATCAATTAACCCTCTAATGCATTATTGAGGTATTGCATTGAAATTTTTACCATAGAATTAAAATGGAGAACATGTAATAAAGAATAAAAATGGCCATCCTGAAAAATATATAGAAATTTTGATTCGTTATGTATATAATTAAGACCATCTAACACATTCAAAAAGTCAACTCAATTAAAAAAGATTTAAAATATTAACACTATCAGCATAATTTAATGTAATACCGAAAAATAATGATCAACTATTTATTGCAATCCGAGACTCCCTGTTTCAATGATTCAAGGTTGGACCTATTTGCACTGGTTACGGGACAAGTGTTCAAACTTCAACTGACCCGTTTTTCCTCTTGCGACATATCATTTCTATATAATGTTGGTATGCTGATCACGGTCCAATTTTGAAAGGAACGTGATAAAACAACATTGTTGTTAACAATAAGTATTTTTTTTAATACATGTTTGCTTTACGGGGTTAATGTCAAATTTATTCTTTTTATGTGTTTTTTGTTCACAAAGTAGGGTGGATTGTTATTTTATTTGATAACAGAACACCCATAAAATACTTTTTGTTTTAAGCTCTTTATTTTATTTATTTTATTTTTTTAATTTTAAAGTAATACATACACTGACGGTCATAAAAATCGCACCATTGACAACTTTTCAGCAATTTCGATAAAAGTTCAAAACACCGCATACCTCCTTTTCTTTTTATTATAGGTATTTGCCTATTTACCGTTTTGTAATAAATCAATTTTTTGCCGCATCACTTTGGTTATAAATCCATTTTTTCTAAGAACGTAAAAAATGTCTACACGGTATAAGCAATTGACACGTGACCAAAAGGTCGAAATTTGTGTTTTAAAGTATATGGGAGATTTTTATCGTCACATAGTGCAGACGAAAGACGACCGGCTAAAAAGCCATTATTGAAGAAGCGGATGAAATACAAACGCTTGGCTTAGGCCAAAAAGATCGAAAGTGGACCCTAGGCAACTGGAGGTTTTATGGTCTGATGAAAGTAAATTCAACTTGTTATGCGCAGATAATCTGCCGTATGTTCGTCGTTCAGATAGTGAAAGATACAAGGATAACTGTGTAGTTAAAAGAGTTAAGTTTCCAAAAAGCCAGATGGTGTAGGGTTGTTTTTCCTACTTTATCCGGGGTCCCTTATTCCATATTCAAGGAACCGTAAGCGCTGAAAAATATGACCAAATTATTACGAACCGCCATTTCTTTTTTTTTCTTTTCTACAAATTTCTGTTTTATGACCGCCAGTGTATAATACTTTGAAGAAGAAAATATGAAACTAAGGAACTCAATAACCAACTTAAAAGGAAAGTAAGGAATACAAAAGAAGCTCTGGTTGTGTAATACAAGGTGGGGCAAAAATTATCGTCTGAATTTCCTTCATTGTAACATTTGTTTAAAGTGGAAAAATCATTTGTTTTTTAACTGATTATTGATTATGTTGAGACGCACTTATAAATTTTGTTTGAATTAATTTTAAAAAATTATGTCTGACAAATAAACACTGTCGGCGTTGATGCAAATTAGTTCTCTTTTTGATTACATTTTGCATAGCTGTTCGTAGCATTTATAGTTTGACGTTGTCAATTTTGGCTCGAATTTTGTTCTCCTCCAAGGTGTGGAGCTTGTTCGCGTACACCAACGACTTTAAATATCTCTAAAGAACGAACTCCGTGACAGTTAAGCCAAGCCAAATCAAAGAAACGCGTAATTCCACGCGCGGGGGAGGCAACTTGCGGTAAGATAAATTCAGTCAGTCTGGTTCTACAGCGGTAATAGCGTTAGAATCGTTTCCTTCAAAAAAAGTTAAATCACCGTACGTAACTGCTTACAACATGGTGACTGTGGTGAGAGAGTATAATGGTGCGTGGCTTTTACGTAACTCAAAACTGAGAATTTTTATGGAAAATCTTTCACTTCGTCGCTGAGTTTTAAAATCGCGATTTAAATCCAAAAAAGTGATTTATTGTTATTCAATATAAATTTCCCATGTGTCTACTTTACGCATATCAAAACCAACCTGACTTACTATGCCATTATTTACAAAAATAGCAGCGTTTTCCAAAAGGGTGATATTTATTGCCCCCCCCCCCCCAACCAGGAATTTTTAAAACAATTTAAATCTGTATTTATGTTTTAGAGTGGGCGTCGTGATGTAATGATTAGTAGCACAAAAGGTTGCGGGTTCGATTCTCAGAGATGGCAAAAGCAAAAATATATCCTTCACAAAAATCGCAACGTTCTCCTTCGGTGATACCATAGCACTTAACTCCACCGAAGTAGAATACCATATTAGGGCTATAAACAAAAAATCTTCAACTATTTCGCCAACTTTCCATCAGAGAGCGAGCATCTGATCACATGCAGTGTTGCCTTATTTGCCCACCTCATCTATCACCACCTGCTCATTTCTCCTCTATTGCCTTTTCAAAAAAAAGGCAACACAATAATTAGTAGGAAGAATTTCCCAAGTGTTGGTTCTCTTTTGAAAAAAAAAAAGGAATAAAAGGAAATAAACTTGTTAAAGAAAAAGGAATAAATTTGCTATTCAAAGGCGTTTACCTTTTTGGTAATTAGAGCTTTAAAAAAGGTGAAAAAACAACATACAAAAGTTGGCTATACAATATTTTATTCATTTTTAATAATACCTCCACCTTACTGTTGTTATTCTATAGAATTTTTAATATTTTCAAAAAAGTTAAACTGTATTTGCAAAAAAAAAATATATATATTTATTTAATTTATTTATTAATTCAAAAACGAAAAACCAAACAAAAAAATCGATAAGAAAATTAAATAATTTTTGCAGGTAAATATTAAATAAATATTAATTTAATTTATTAAATGTGTATTCAAAAACACAATATGGTAAACAAAAATTTTTTTAAATTTTTATTTTATTAAAGTGACTTCTTTTTTTTACACATAACAAGAGAACAGTAAGGAAGATTACAAAAACTCACATTATTTTCAGGTTTTTGGTTTTGAAAAAATAATAATGCACAGATGTTGAAGAAAATGTTTTAATTTCCTTAAAAGGTTCTAGATATGTCCATAAGCTTCATACAGAATACAAAACTTTAGAGAATAAAACAAATCCCCAAAAACTGTTTTTCTTAAATAGTTTTCGTTTCAGGTTTTACATATTTAGGTTTGATATTTGTTTTTACTTTTTTTCCTATGGATTTGTTATGGTAGTTTTATTTCCGTTAAATAAAGATAATCTATGCTTATGGAACATATGTACATATTTTAATTTTATTAAGGCTTACTTTAATGCAGGCTGATTTTAATAAAGGTAGCTAGTCATATTAATTAAATTGAAATTTATATTTCAATATATACCATCAATAAAATCTATTCCAATAGTTAAAATGACTTAAAATCAGTAAAAACAAAGATTGGGTTGGTCATACCGACTATAGAATACCATACATCACAGTGTGATTTGGATCATAAAGCGGATAAAAAAAATCCAGTAAGAAATTTCAATCGGAATGAATCGGAATGATATCAAATGGAACGAGGTACGAGTAGAAATAAAGCACTTAAAATGGGGAAAGGAATATATCCTTTTATATTCCTTTTCTTTCCCCATACCGCCACGAAAGTGGAAAAAAGGGTACCCAAATCAAAGTCGAACGGAGAAGTAAATAAAACTAAGATTTGAAAATTTTTAGACTATTTTTTTTCCACTTCAGCGATTTTTCTCCATTTTTAAATACGGGTTAGTACTACATTTAGCGTCAATTCTAGATAAGTACAAAATTAACCCCTTAACGCAGTTTTGCTTAAATTTTCGCGGTCTGCTTGAATTTTGAGCTTTGGTGTATTCAGAGACTTTTTTCTCATTTTTTAAGAAAATTACAGAAAGTATAAATATACATAGAGAAGTTAGAGGGTTAAAATGTTCCTCAAATTTGTTAGGGTCACATGTTTTCTTATGCCGATCCCCATAAGAATGTGGAAAAGGGGGAAACTTTAATCACTCCTAAGCTAAAAATTAAAAGTAAACTTTCAAAACTTCGGACGTATAATTTTTTTTTGGTCCACTCTACCAGGATCCGTTATAGGAAACTTGATATTTTGGAAAAAAAAATTATTTTGTTGTACAGTGTTAACTATTATTCACTATAAATTTAGCAGGTGTCTACACTCACTAAAAAAAAGTCTGTAATGGCAACTGAAAAATTTGCTGTTATTACGGAAAATTCTGCTAATTTGAGACCAGCGGTATTTTTTGCTAATCTTAGCAAGACATGTCTGCTGACGTGTAGTACAATGAAATTAGTAGAAAAATTAGTAGCCGCTACTAAATTTTAGTAGACTTTTTGTAAAGTGGAATTTAAAATCCGTTTGCTAAAATCAGCAAAAAAAATTACTAAATACTATTAATATTAGTACAAAGTTTTAGATTTATTTTTTTTATCGAGCATCAAAAATTTTTATTATATTTTATAAAAGATGTTTTATACAAAATGAAAAAAAAAATCAAAGGCTTAAAAATCTTAAAAATTCTTAAAACACAAACGAATTTATCATTTTGTTTTAATTTGGTAATTTCTGTTTTGAAAAATATTTTAGTCAATTTTTTTTTTTTACTTTTAAGGTGAAATTTAAATTGTTGTTAGGGCTGATTTTTAGAAAAAAAAAACTTTTTAGTGCTATTTTAAGTGGATGTACTATTTTTAGACATGAGTCGGTATCTTCACATCCGATCCCTTTTTTAATCCTATGTAACATTTTAGGGCAATTTAAGTTTGTATGTATAAGTTTAAATTATTTGAAATAACATTTCCATCAATATCGACTTTTTTAAAATTAGTAATTTTTTTTGCTAATTTTAGCAAATCGGTTTTCAAAAATTTGTAAAATGATTTCTGAAATAAGCAACAAAAATTTGTAGATATTCTGTAAAAACTCTGTAATTTGTAAAATGTAAATAGCAAAAAGATTTGCTAAATAATAATTTTTTTACTAAAAATCAGTACAAAAATAGTAAATTGGGATTGAAAACCGTTTACAAATTTTTCTACTAACTTTTTTTTCTGAGTGTACTTCACAAATATCAAAGCCAAACTGACATGGGAAGCCAATTGCAAAAATAGCAGCATATTCCAATAGGGTGATAGTTATTGCCCCACCTTGTATTATAAATACAGTATTATAAAAATAAACTTCTATATGACATTTTACCAAAAATAACACTAAAAATTTAAAACGCTATTTAATGCCGGTGTTTAAGCATAGCGATTTCAGAAAATAAGAAAAATTATGCAAACTTCTGCAGAAAAGATCATAAGGATCTTCTCAATTGTATTTTTTTTACTCCAAAACATTAGGCGCTGCATAGTTAAAACTGGATTTAACCTGAATTCATCGTCAAAAAAATCTATAAGATCCCCCTTAGTTTTTTTACTGTCACTAACAAAATCGTATTATTTGCAACTCCATAAAATATGCAACAATTTTGTATTTATTTTAATTCCTCAAAGCAAACAACACATTTTTTAAGCTTTTGTATTTATTTTTATAACAAAAAATAATTTATATTGATTTACTAAAAAAAAAACAACACACATTTGTGCTAAAAATATGTTTTGCATTTTATTGCTAAACTTTCAGAGACTTTATAAGAAAATATTTGTATTTTAACTTAAAATAAATATTTTTATATTCAGAAGTTATAGAAAAATATAAAATATAACATTTTAACTGCCATATTTATTAAAGCTTCTGTTTTTATTTTATATTATTAAAAATTTGTACCAATAAATCGAGAGTTAAAGCAAAATAAATTTATTCTATCGATTTAGTCTCATTTTCGAAATGCTGCGCTAGCTGCTAATTAACTAAAACATTGTGGCTGTTTATCATCTAAAATTTTAATTGTACTGTTTGTTAGTTTTAATTGGACATTAAGGTTTTTTTCAAGATGCTTATAATAAAAAAACGTTAAATAATATAATTTGTATTTGCAGAATTTTTATAAAACATATGCAACATATATGTTAAGTGCCTTGAAGCATGCAAAACAATTTTAAAAATTAATTAAAAGTAAAAAACAAAAAAAAAATTTATTGATTTATAAACTACAAACTGTTTCGTAAATCGTTTGTCATCAATTCTTCATAAATTAAATGAAGTGTCTTATAAAAATTTATCACATATATTTAATAAAAAAAGTAAATCTATCAAATTATTTATTGTATTTCGGTTCTAAAAATGCTGTTGTTTGTAATTCTCATTAAGTTTCCATTTTATTTACCTATATAATAAAAAAAACTTAAATTCGAAAAACTTCTTCAAAAATTTTATAAAACTTCTTCATTAATATTGATAAAACTTCTTCATAAATATGAAAAAGTATTTCCTAAATCATACTAAGTACTTTTAAAAAAAACTTCATTATTTTTATAAATATGAAGAAACATGCCATCAATTTGCATTTTAATGAAACAGCTTCGTCGTATTTATGAGGTATTACATTGGACGAATATAAAGTTTTTCATCATATTTCTGAAGTTCTTTATCCCTGACTCTAGGATAAGGCCTTATAGCGGAAATATATAAAATCTAAAATATTTTTTTTTTCTTTTTCTCTGGTTTTGCGATTTGAATTTCTGCACTGCGTGTACATTTTGTAAATTGACTAATTTCGATGGTCATACATTGATATGCTCAACTTAAGTTGGAACTTAACCGTCAGTTACGAGTTATTTATACACACACAATATTATTTCTTTAAATCAATCAAAAAGAGAACTACTGATTTTTCATTATATTCAGCACATTTTTTAACATTTTAACTGACAAAACGTTAGAAAAAACGATTTTTGTAGATATAATAACAAAACACAACACACGCAGAGTCATATACATTTATTTTTTATATCTGTATTTATATTTGAACAATTTCTTGAATTTGTATTTAAACAAACTATTTAAAAAACAAAAAATAATGATTTAAATATTTTATTTTTAGAAACAAACAACATCAAATTTTACATTTAATAGAAAATATCAATTACTACTGAAAGTCTGTATTTTTTTATAGTTTCTTTTTTTTTTTTGAATGACTGATTCAAATAGTTAAAAAAATATATTTCTATGAATTTAAATGAATTCCATATTTAAAAACAAACGCTACATATTACTGCAAATATATTGTGAGTGTATTTGCTAATTTATAAAATGCAAAATTTAATTAAATATTTCATTAAAATAGATAATTTTTGGATTATTGAATATTTAAACCGGTAAAGCCCCTAACTAGAAGTTTTATTTCTTTAGAGAAGATGGAAAAAGCTTAACAAAATCTCAACAAATTTGAATTTCATGTAATACTAATAACGATTTTTATGTCCTTCTCTTCTGAAGGCCAAGTTATGGCCTCTTTTCATTAAACCATCGATATATTATATTGATGTATACAAAATAATACTTTAAAAAGTAGCTTTATATGTGCATTTACTATAGCCAATATCAGGGTTGGGACTTTCATGTATTTATTAAATAATTTTATCGCAAAAACACACAACACCATATTTTGAGAATCTACTATTAATATGCTACGAAACTTAAATGAAAACTTCAAATAAGTTGATGCATACAATAAAGTCACTGCCTTGGATATCATGGAAATCATTGCATAATTGAGAGGAGAACAAAAAAATCAATAAAATTTTGCATATTTTAGGGATGTTTAAAAAATATAAGCAGCACAAATTTAACTTGTGTTACACAGTAAAATAGTTTTAATATACAAAAAGATAAAAATTTAAAAACTTAAAAAAATTTATATATGGGATATTTATAGATTTTCAGCGTATAAATATTTATAGGTTAGGTTTGGTGTGTATTATTATACGATCTGTGAGTTTTAAAAGTTTTTTTTTAGAATTGTTCGGGATCGATATCGTAATTTTATTTAAAATTTATTTTAAATTATGATCTCTTAGTTATGCAATAACTCGAGAATAAAATTAATTATGATTTCGAGCCCGAATAATTCTAAAAAAAATCTTATTTACTATATTTTTATATTTCAAGTTTCAGACACAAAAACTATATAGGTTATTTTTTATCGAACATTACATGTTGTAGTCGGTGAACATCTATGACAAATAAATTGTGCCTTATTAGTATTTTAAAATTAAGTTAATAAAATTGTTTACTTTTATATTTTTTTATAGTTTTATACTTTATTTTGTCCGATAGTGTTTGTCTTGCCTACTAAAAGTATACTATATTTTACAGTTTTATTTATAAACTTTTCAATAGTTTTTAGTGTTTATTTCATTTTTTTTTGTATTGTTTATTCTCTTTGTTATACTTATGACTTTTGCAACCACTAAATAGTTTTTTTTAGTGATTTTAATATTTTTTTAGACTTTATTATCGTTAAAATATTTCCTGTTTTTATTAGTTTTGGCAGATAATAGTTTTATTTTATATTACTTAAGCTTTGGCAAGGAAGTTAATTTTTACTTTTCCACTTAAGTACTGTAATAATAGAAAACTTTCTTTTTTCTACTATACACTCAGAAAAATACAAAGAATATATATATACTTCAACATTTCAAAGATATACATAGAGGAGGCTCTGATAATGTGGAATGCCCAGTATACATAAGCAATAATTGCTTAGACTGTGTGCGATTGAGCTCTACTGACTCCCAGTCGGTTTCTGCAAATTCTTGTGCTTCACACAGACGAAGGAATATTAGAAGAATGTTTCTTTTTTAGTACAGACGATAGAACCAAAAACGAAACCAGTTAGGAAACATCAGTTCTGTGTGTTCGAATATACTACACTCAGAAAAAAAAGTTAGTAGACAAATTTGTAAATGGTTTTCAATCCCACTTTACTATTTTTGTACTAATTTTTAGTAAAAAAATTATTATTTAGGAAATCTTTTTGCTATTTACATTAACAAATTACAGAATTTTCATTTTACAAATTTTTGAAAACCGATTTGCTAAAATTAGCAAAAAAATTTACTAATTTAAAAAAAGTGGATATTGAAGGAAATGTTATTTGTAATTTAAACGTACACCTACAAATTTAAATTGTCTTAAAATGTTACATAGAATAAAAAAGGGATCGGAAGTGAATATACCGACTCATGTCTAAAAATAGGACATCCACTTAAAATAGCACTAAAAAGTTTTTTTTAGTTCTAAAAATAATCCCTAAAAACAATTAAAATTTTACCTTAAAAGTAAAAAAAAAAAAATTGACTAAAAATTACCAAATTAAAACAAAATGATAAATTCGTACATGTTTTTTCAATTTTTAAGCCTTTGATTTTTTTTTTAATTTTCTCTAAAATAGTTTTTGAAAAAAAAATAAAAAAATGTTAATGCTCGATAAAAAAAATAAATTTGAAATTTTGTACTAATATTAATAATATTTTGTACATTTTTTTTGCTGATTCTAGCAAACGGATTTAAATTCCACTTTACAAAAAGTTTACTAAAACTTAGTAGCGGCAGCTTATTTTTTTTTACAAATTTCTTTTTATTAGACGTCAGCAGACATGTGTTGCTAGGATTAGCAAAAAATACCGCTGGGCTCAAATAAGCAAAAATTTCCCGTAATAACAGCAAAATTTTCAGTTGTCATTACAGACTTTTTTTGGTGAGTGTACTACTTAAAAAATATACGCGGGAGAAACCCAAATTTTTAACATTTTTTTCATAAATGTTTCTATATTCTTTTTGTTAATTTTTCATATGCTGCTGTTTTTACTTTTATTTTTACAGATATCACATTTTATGTCCCATAATTCTCATAAATTTGTATATACATTTATCAAATTTATCCAATTTTTATTATTTTAAATTGTCACCATTTTCGTCTCTCTTTTATTTTATTTACTCCGCAAATTACAAAAGCACCGTACAGAACGACTGCTCTCATCGAAGTAAGATAAAAAAACAGTAAACATCAATACATGGAACATTGTGTTTGGAAACATAAAATATCAAAAAAAAATTAGTATTTGAGGAACCAAAAACAAAACATGAATTTCAACAGGAAACATTGTTACACACTATGGAACATTAAGTAGAACATGCTCATGTTTCCACTTATGTTTCATAGTCTGTGGCCAGCATTAAATTTGTAATTGTGTGAAAATCAAGTGTTGTAATATGTTCTTTTGTTTTACACCTGTGACAAGTTTTTTTACGTCAGTCCTGTGACATTTTATAAAGTGCATGACAACTCTATATTATGGTGGCCAGTTCCTTTCACATAACAGAATTTGTCCGAGGACCGGTCCAAATAGACCAGTCCCGTGACTTGTCCTTTAATAGGTCTATTTTCCACAGTGTATATAAATACATTTGGGTGCAGCGCAACAGTGGCCCCGATATATTGGAACCACATTCCCTCCAGATCCAGATCATTAATTTCTGGTAAGAAAAATTCGATTAATACGGCTTTACGGCGTTCACCCTTCACTGATAAAATCCAATTAGTTTTGAGAGGGCGTAATCAGGCTTTATGAACCGAAAAAAAATATTACGTGTCCGCTGACATAAAAATTGATTGCTCATGATCATTTTCGATGGAAAATCATCAACTTGGTCGCTGAGTTCCAAATCCTTACGGCTTTGGCGTAGCGATTATTGTTGTTCACAATAAATTTCAGACATATCTACTTCACGAATACGATGCAATTTTCTAATATAGCAGCACTTTCTAATAGGGTGATATTTATTGCCCCACCTTGTATTTACCAAACTGTCACTAGTTTTCTAGATAAAGGTGATAGTCCGAATCACCCTCCTATTCCACATTATCCGATCTCACTCTATTAAGAATACATCATTTAAAAATATATACTTTTTTTTCTACTTTTTAAAGTTTTTCATTTAAAAAAAGAAAATATATTATTTAAGTAAAAGTTTTCCATGTTCACTTCGAGAGTTGAGTGGTTTAAAAGGAAAATTATTACTCTCTCTGTTATATTTCGCAAAGATTTTGAAACAAAAAAAAAAAACCAAACATTATTTTTATTTTAATTTTTAGTCAGGGATTTGCTATATTAACTCTTCTTTTATTTAAGGATTTTTACAAAAGTCATATCAAATTGTGATAGTGTTACAATGATAAATGAGCTTTTAAAAGATTTCAAATGATAAAAGTGATGAATGGATTTTTTATGTTAATTTGTGGAAAAAGTGAAAAAGGAAAATGATTATAAAATAATTATTGCATTCACAAAAGTTACAAAGGGTTTTTTACAAAAAAAAAAAAAAATTAAACCTTTTAACTTAAAACTAAAAACCTTAATAAGTTTATAATTAAATTTTTTAAATACATAAATCTTATTATATTTTTAGCCCTTAAATTATATAATGTAACAAGAAACCTAAAATTTTTACTATCGACAAAATATCAGCAATATATTGTTGTATACATATTTTCTGTAAAATAAACTTGATTTTTGTTTTTTATTTTCGGAAATTTTAACAAAACAATTGTTTTATTAATTTAAGTAAATGGTTATTGTAATGCAATGTTAAATAAATACTTTTAGCATTCATAGAAACAAAAATTTAGCATAACTTAAGGCATTTTATAAAAACGAAAACTTTCCTTTTAAAACTAAAACTAAAATTTATATCTTATTCCATTAGCTTCAGTAAATATTTTGCAAGTTTTTTTGTTTTAATTATAAAACACGTTTTAAGCTGAAATTAAATGCTTTTATATGAAAAACATTAATTAAGACTATATTTTGCTATAAACAAGAAAAAAAAAATTGCATACTTTATGCAAACGTAAATGACACAATATTTGTAGTATATTTTAAGGCTTTTTTTAAAAAAAGACTTATTTTATATTTACTAAAAACTTAAATAAGAAATAGAATTATAGTAAAAATACTTAACAAAATTTTTCTTTTCTTACTCATATGGCAGATGCCATATTTTAAAAGGGAACTATTAAAAAAAAAAAAAAACAAAAATAAATTATATACAAAAGTAAATATACACTTAAAATTCTTTCTGTCATTCATATACTACATAAATACTCTGCGAGCACAAACAGAAATATGAAATTTCATTTAAAAATATCTTCAACATGAGTATGTTATGTATATTAATACATTTTGTTAAGTTTAATAAACGAAAAATTTACAAAATTGAAAATTGCGTGAAATACTTCAAATGAATATATACATAATTTTTACCCTTAAGTCTAGAGATGCCATCACAACAAGTGCAAATTGAAATAAACAAATAATATTAAGAATACTTACAATGAAACACCTAAACATTTTATACACTTTTTTTTTTGGCATTTTACCAAAAATAAAAACAAAATTGAAAATTTGTGTAGCACAAAACTAACCAGAACCAAAAATTATGAGGTTTAAAACAAAATTTCACATCATTTGTCATTTTCAAAAGATCATCATTAAAAGAACATTTTTGAAAATAGTATATACAGAATACACAAAGTCGTCTAAGATAAAAAAAAAAAACAGGGTTAAATTAAATGATGTATTATATTTTATTTAATACATTAAAATCAAAAATTGTAAGAAGCTGCATTGAAAAAAATATTTAATAGAAATTTCTTATTCAATCATAAAAAATATGTATGTCAGATAATTTAAATAATTTTCAAAGTGTAGTCTTTGTAGTTGGTAACACTAGTAATTTTAGGCATTCATAGCTTTAAACTAAAGGGAAGGGGCAAAAAGCATCATCTTATTTTTTTCCGCTATAACTTTTGTTTAAAGTGAAAACTCATTCATTTTTTAACTAATTATGTTTATTAAAACTTACAAATTTTTTTTATCAATTACACTCACTAAAAGAAGTCTGTAATGACAACTGCTAATTTTGCTGTTATTACGGTAAATTTTGCTAATTTGAGCCCAGCGGTATTTTTTACTAATCTTAGCAACACATGTCTGTTGACGTGTAGTACAATGAAATTTGTATAAAAAATTAGCTGCAGCTACTAAACTTTAGTAAACTTTTTGTAAAGTGGAATTTAAAATCTGTTTGCTATAATTAGCAAAAAATAATTGCTAATATTTAGTACAAAATTTTAAATTAATTTTTTTTTATCGATCATAAAATTTTTTTTATTTTATTTATTTTTTTCAAAAAATATTTTATTAAAAATTAAAAAAAAAAAATCAAAGGCTTAAAAACCTTAAAAATGTTTAAAACATTAACGAATTAATCATTTTTTTTTAATTTGGTAATTTCTGTTTTGAAATATATTTTAGTCAATTTTTGTTTTTTATTTATAAGGTCAAATTTTAATTGTTTTTAAGGCTGATTTTTAGAACTAAAAAAACTTTTTAGTACTATTTTAAGTGGATGTCCTATTTTCTGACATGAGCCGGTATATTCACTTCCGATCCATTGTTTTTTAATCTACATATGTAAATTTTAAGGCAATTTAAGTTTGTAGGTGTAAGTTTTAATTAGAAATAACATTTCCTTCAATATCCACTTTTTCAAAATTAGTTATTTTTTTTTTTTTTGCTAATTTTAGCAAATCGGTTTTCAAAAATTTGTAATATGATTTCTGAAATTAGCAACAAAAATTTGTAAATATTCTGTAAAAGCTTTGTTATATGTAAAATGTAAATAGAAAAAAGATTTGCTAAATAATATTTTGTTACTAAAAATAAGTACAAAAATAGTAAAGTGGGATTGAAAACCGTTTACAAATTTTTCTACAAACTTTTTTTTCTAAGTGTAATTATGGAAATCTACATATTAAATTAATCGAAAATACAATCAAAAAGAGGACTACTGATTTTTCAGCCTATTTCGTTGTTCATTTTCAATTATTGTTTAATAATCGACAAAAGTTGTGAAAGCAATTAAAAGTCGTTTAAAATAACCATAAATTTTTAACTGGCAAAACGTAAAAAAACGATTTTTGTGGTTTGTTTGTCAAATTGAATTGTTTTTTATTTACATGTAATTTTACAAAACACAACACACACACAGATGTTTATATTTTTATTTTCTATGTGTGTATTTATATTTGAATAATTTCTTGTAATTTTTATTTTAATAATTTTGAATTTAAACAAACTATTTTGGTAAAAACTTAAAAAGGAATTATATAAATTTCTATTTTTAGAAACAGAAAACATAAAATTTTACATTTAACAGAAAATATCAACTCCTTTTGAATGTTTGTTAATTTTTGATAGTTGGTGTATTAAAATGACAAATTCAAATAGAAAATATATTTCTATGAATTTAACTTGATTCTTCATTTAAAAATAAGCTCTATTTAAATAAACTACAGTCGGTAACGTAAAATATTTTGTGAGTGTAGATTTACTAGAAAACTATACATAGAAAACAGATACGTGCTGACAAACGAATTTGTAGTCAAACGAATTGTCAGCACAAATCTAATTTCTGGATGTATGGTTGATATTTCGAATTTAATATTGCTTCAGTAAAAGGCTTAAAAATAATTAAAAAAACTAGAAAAATAAAACAATCTATTGAAAATGGTTCATTGAAAATTTATTTTGATGGATTAGGCGTACTACCATAGCTAATGAGAAAATATTTATTTAATAAATGTATCAAATTTGTTGGACAGTGTAATCTTTATTTGAAATTTAAATAACTATGTAAATGTATTGTAAATATTAAATAACTTGTTTATGTACAATATGTTAAAACATATTATAAATATTTATGTTTTTGGCATGGAATTTATTCAATTAAAATATTTCTGCTTACAATTTAGCAACATAATATCTTGAAAAACCTCCCCCAAAAAAGTATGCTATATAATTGTGGTACAGATAGTTTAAAGTAAAGTTAACATTTAAATTAATTAATGAAAATTAAAGTGAATTTGTGAATATCAAGTAAATATCAAAATAATTTTTGCAAAAATATTTTTACAGAATTTCTAGGGTTGTATAAAGTAACGAAGCAAATCATCCTCTCAACCTTAACTTTCCATAAAGAATACTTATTAAAAATTTTTAAATCTGGCAACATTCGAAGTGTCATTGTTTGACATTTGAACAATTGTTATTGTTTGCTAGTAGAAGGTACGAGGTTAGTAAAAATGGAGCGCTACACGAACGAACAACGCATTCTTATTGTGAAATTGTTTTACCAAAATGGTGAAAGTTTTGCGGCTACAGTTCGCAAATTGCGATCAATTTGGGGTCACAATAATGCTCCAAAAGAGTCAACTGAAAGAGATTAATGGATAAATTTGCCGAAACTGGGTTTGTTAGTGATGTAAAGACAACAACGCGCCATCGACCAGGTCGATCGACCGAAAATGTCGCAGCTGTACGTGATGATGTCGCTCAAACTCCATCCACCTCAATTCGACACCGAGCTCAGCAAATTGGTGTCTCCAAATCCACTTTGCAGCGAATTTTGACGAAAGATTTGCATCTTCATGCATTCAAAGTTCAATTGACTCAGGAACTGAAGCCAGCTGACCATGGACAGCGAAGGGAGTTCGTTAATTGGGTATTGGAGAGACAACATGAAAATGCTGATTTTTCCGATAAAATCATTTTCAGTGACGAGGCCCATTTCCATCTTGATGGCTTCGTCAATAGGCAGAATTGTCGCATTTGGGGTGAGGAAAATCCTCGAGTGATTCACGAGAAGCAAATGCATCCTCAACGTGTCACTGTGTGGTGTGGTTTTTGGGCTGGAGGAATCATTGGACCTTTTTTTTATGAAAATGAGGCAGGTCAAGCGCAAACAGTCAATGATGTTCGGTATCGTGAAATGATAACCAGTTTTTTCTTGCCTAGAATTGAAGAAATGAATGTGGAGGGCATGTGGTTCCAACAAGACGGCGCCACATGTCATACAGCCAGAGAAACAATTCAATTGCTGCATCAGTCATTTCCCGGTCGTGTTATTTCGCGATTTGGAGATCAGAATTGCCGCCTAGATCGTGCGATTTAACACCATTAGATTTTTTTCTTTGGGGTTTTTTGAAGTCGATGGTTTACGCGAATAAGCCGACGACGACTCAAGCCTTAAAAGAGGAAATTGGAGGCTGCATTAATGAAATACCGCAGCATTCATGCAAAACGGTCATTGAAAATTTCATTAAAAGATCGCGTGCATGCCAGCAAAGCCGCGGCGGCCATCTGCACGATATATTGTTCCATACATAACCTCATTCTGTCTACTTTACGATATAATAAAGTTTCACGATTTTTTTTTAAATATCTGTGTTTTATTTAAAATTTAAAAATTGCGTTCTTCTTGGGACACCCCTTACAATAAATAGTGTGTTTTTCTTCTGTAAAGCATATTAAAATCATGATTTGGAAAATAAACAACATGATATTTAAATTATGAAATATGTATCTGTCACAAAATAAATGAGATTTCGGTTTTTATTATTATTATTGTTATCACTTTTTTGTAAGAATGAAATTCTAAATAATAATATGGTTTATATCTTTGCATAGCAATGAATAATTATTTTTTTAGAATTATCCTAAAAACCCCCTCCAAGTACAACATAATACATGCTTAACATATATTTCCAGACTTGAAAATAAACTTCTTTTCAAATTGTGTATTTATTATTGTGTGAATCGCAATTAAATTAATTATTATCAATTCTTAAATTATAAAATTTTCTATTAGACACTTAACTTAATTTGTTCTTAACTACAAACTTTAAAATTACTTTGTATACCTTAATACAATTTTCATTATCTTATCTTGTGTCTTAAAATAACATTGACGCCATTGGTTTTATTATGTTAAAATATGTTAAACATTAATAATAACACAACATTTAAAACACATGTTTTCAAATTAGTTATTTAAATACAAATTTCAATTTCTTACAACACTTATACTACAATCAATTTGTAG
The DNA here is from genome assembly GCA_949748255.1 of Eustalomyia histrio. Classification (NCBI taxonomy): domain Eukaryota; kingdom Metazoa; phylum Arthropoda; class Insecta; order Diptera; family Anthomyiidae; genus Eustalomyia; species Eustalomyia histrio. Next base: position 14,528,558 of record OX456525.1, on the reverse strand, counting down.
AGATCTTGACAGAAGTGTAATAAAAATATATTAATTAAATTGGTAAAAATTTTAATATAATATAATTTTTTTTTTATTTTTTTAACATATGACATATCATGTATTAAAATTGAAAGACATTTTCAAACATTAAATCAATTTATGGTATTATATAATATTAATAAAATTTATATTATTCAAATATACAAAAAGTTTAACTAGTTAGGTTTATAAAAATAGCACAAATACAATCCGACTCAAATAAGACATTTGGAGATTTACCAATAATTTTATTTAAGGCTTAATATGCTGCATTTTTAGCGGTTTCTATCAGATTTCAAACCTAATGGAAAAAAAACGTCAAATATAAATTTATATAGTCATATAAATGGTGTTTAAATTTTAAAGGCCGATGTTGAATGTAAACCACACCTAAACGTCAAGTTTTTTCTGCATTTCATTTGACATTTCTCAATTTCAGACTAACTCAATTTGAACCATGGAAAGATACACAATCGAGCAACGTGTTAAAGTTATTCAGACTTATTATGAAAATGGGCGTTCAAATCAAAATGCATATCGTGCACTTCGTGATTTTTTCGGTCAATTTAATCGTCCAAATGTGCGTACAATCAGAAAAATAGTGCAAAAATTTGAGCAAACCGGGTCTGTAGGAGATGTGTAAACACCAGTGCATGCTCGTACAGCTCGTACTGCTGAAAATATTGCTACTGTTGGCGATAGTGTGGTTGAAGACCCGTCCACCACAACTCGTCCTCGTGCTAACAACTGCACCTCTCACGCTCGTCATTGATGAACATTATGCATAAAGACTTACATTTACACGCTTACAAGGTGCAACTGACTCAAGAACTAAAGTCTCTTGACCATTCCAAACGTCGTCAATGGTCAGAATGATGACAAGAAATGGCAACAGTGGATGATCAATTTTCGAAGAAAATCATTTTCAGTGATGAGGCACATTTTCACTTCAGTGGGTTCATCAATAAGCAGAATTTCCGCATTTGGGCGAATGATAATACAAGAGTGATTGTAGAAAAACCACAAAGAGTGACTGTTTGGTGCGGTTTATGTGCTGGCGGCATCATTGGGCCGTATTTTTTCCAAAATGAGGTCGGTTAGTCAGGCAGTTACTGTGAATGGTGTTCGATATCGTAAGATGATAACGATTTGAAGATATGGATGTGCAGGATATGTGGTTTCAACAGGACGGTGCCATTTACCACACAGCTAACGAAACAATGGCTCTTTTGCGCGACAAATTCAATGGCCGTGTTATCTCACGTGATGGCGATGTCAATTGGCCGCTAAGATCATCTGATATAATTTGATTTGAAAAATGCGTTCATCTAATTTGATAAAGTTATATATAATTTGTTTCATTTTGTTATAACTTTATATAATTTTAGTTTTGAGATATCTCAGGCGCTAGCCTAAGAAATATTTTTCAAATCTTTTATTTTTTTTTTTCAAATTTGGATTATTTTTTTTAATTTGAAATTAATGTTAAGGGTAAATTCGGCAATGCACATTTTTTGTTCCCGTGTTATACAACAGCAAATAATATCGGTTTTATGTAACAATATTTGTTGTATTATTTCTCTACCAAAATACAAAGTGGTGCAATAAGTATCACCCTATTGCAAATTGCTGTCATTTTTGCAAATGGTATCGTATGTCAGTTTGGTTTTGACGTTTATGAAGTAGACACATGCGAAATTTATGGTGAATAAAAATAAATCGCTATACGTCTCAAGAACGCTAAATTTTGAAACACAACGACGAAGTGGATGATTGTCCATCAAAATTTGTCATGAGCGATGAGGCTCATCTTTATTTCAGCGGCTATATTGAGTGAAGTTGACGATCTGGATTTGGGGGAAATGTGGTTCCAAAAGTGTGTATTTTGAAAGATGTCTTTCCAGCGCGTGAAATCTCGCGATTCGGTGATTGACTATCCCGGACATCTTCCTTTGGAGATTTTTAAAGTCGTTACGCACCTTGGAAAAGTTGAATAACAACATTCAAGCCGAAATTTACAACGTGACACCACAAATGCTGGGCACAGTTATGTAAAATGTAATCAAAAGTGCTCAGATTTGCATCAACATCTATACTGATAGATTTTTTCTGTTCGAAGTATTGACTATCAGTCAAGTGACTAAAATGAGTCACTTTACGCTTTAGCAACATTGGAAAATATTCCGAAATCAAGCACCCACCGCACGAGCTGTAACAAGTTTTTGCAAAAAGTTCTTGAAATTGGCTTGTTAGTGTACAACACCCATGGTCCTTGTCGTCGTTCGGTACGTACCGATGAAAATTTGGCTGCTGTAACCGAATGCGTGCCACTCAATCCAATAACATCCACTGGTCATTGATATCAAGAAGTCGGCATTGCATGATGAGAATTTTGCACAAAAGTTCGGGATTATTCGATAACAAAGCAGGATGACGCACCATGTCACACAGCTCATCACACAATCGATCTTTTGTAATCGAGTTATAACGATGATAATTAGCCTCATAGGTGTTGCGATTTAACCCCTTTAGATTCTTTCTTGTGAGGCGCCGTTAACGACCGATATTTTGCGAATCATTTAGAAACGTTCTTCACCTTTAAGGTTAATATCGTTCGAGCCATTCGTGAGATAGAACCAGAAACTGTCAACAAAGTCTTGGGAAATTGTATGTAGGGTGAGCTATTGCGAAGCCATCCTCGTCAGTCGCATAATTGAAATCGTGTTTCATATATAATGACAATATTTGTTATTTTTAATTAAAAAAACTACTTTTATGTAAGAAATCGTTTAATTTACTGTAATAAAAAACCATAACCCATGTAAAATCGAAATATATATAAACATACATGATCATACATGGGCTTGTATATGATCATACATGGGCATACATGGTCATATACGTCCATACATGATCTCATATATGACCATATATCTTCGGATCCAAAATTTGAGGGTATATTGTGATATATGTGCATATATTATCATACATGCTCATATACTATTCATGTATGCTCGTATATGATCATATACGTCCATATACCCTCAAATTTCGGATCCGAAGATATATGATCATATATGAGATCATGTATGGTCATATATTGAACAATGTATGGACGTATATGACCATGTATGATCATATACAGGGTATATGATCATACTGATCATGTATGCTCATATATATTTCGATTTTTAGATGGGAATTGTAAATTTTCCCGGAATTGTAAATTTATATTTCATTCCCAAACTGTTCAATCACATAAAAAAAACGAATTAATGATTGATTGAATTTTCAAATTCTATCGAATGAGTAATAAATCGAATGCATTCCTAAGGATTAAATTCAATATGATTAAATTACTTAGAAGTGAATTGCAAAGAACAAATTCTCTGTGTATGTTTAAAAGGGAAAATATTAAAATTAAATATTCAAAGCTCTACTTACTATACATTAACAGAAAAATTTTCATTCTGGTATTATAAAATCCAATATGTTTGTCATATGTTGTAAGTTTTCTTTTATAAAACTGTTGGGAAATTTAACAAAAAATTTTATAATTTACAACAATCTGGTATATTTAAGTTTTTATAATACAATTTGGTCTCCGCTATATTTTAACTTACAACTGTGTCTTTCGTGGTTTTATGTCATAAACCAAAATCTGTTTGTTTGGATCTGTGTTAAACATTAATGAAGAAAATTTAATTGCCCAACATTTGTCGTAGGTTTGGTTGTTTTTTCTTCACCTTCTGTGTTATCTTTGGATTTTCTATTAATGTTTGATGACACAAACAATCTTGTACAACATGTTTGATTAGATATAATGGCTTAAGACTGACATATAAAAGTCGTATGAATACATATAATAAAATAAATTTGTTTGTTATTTTTCAAGAGATACAACTCAAATATAATTTTATTCAAACTACATATTTATAATGTATGATTATAATTATTTTGATTTTGGCAGTTTTTATATTCGTTATTTTTTTTTTTTTTTGTTGTGTATGATTAGCTATAAAATCTAATTGTTATCTTCAAGTGTGTTGTTGACTGGTGTGTTTTTGTACACTTAAATTGTTGTCATTTTATTGATTAATTCATATCATAAAATAATTAATTCCAAGTTTTAGACAGCTTGGAAAACAATTTTTGATTGTTTTTATTAATTAATTTATGGTGGATTTGAAGTTTTCATTTTTTTTTAATGGATCTTTTCTAAAATTTAAATTTGTTTTTAAAAGGTATTTTAGTTTTATTAGAGTTCTTAAGTACAATAAAATATTTGTTTTTAACAATTAATTCTCTTACACAAAGTTGCTGTAAACCTTGTGTTTATTAATAATTTAAATAGGTTTTATTTATTACAAAAAACATGTTGTTGTTGCAATAATATTATTTAGTTTACTTCCTTTGTTATAAAATAAAAATATTACTTGAATAATTGTCTGTTTGCGTTAATAAAACAAATACAAATAGAAAAAATATACCCTTATTTGTTTTGGTAAAACCACTTGTATAAATAACATATTTTTTTTTTTTATTACACTGTGCAACAAATTTTCGGTCATCTCAGTTAGCCTCAATGGTTACAATACAAAATGAAAGTACATTATTGATAAAACTTAATTCCCAAAAGATAGAAAAAAGTTAGATAGGCTTATTATTTTATGGCCTCCAGGAATATCAGTAGCAATCACGGCGGGAGAATGTAAGATAAATTTCTATTTTTTTACCAACATAGTTTGTTATTCTCCTGAGATATATGATATGGATATTATCGACATCGATCTAGAGGTTCAGAAGTTGTGAGTACAAATTTGATGTTACCTTAAATGTACACTAGACCAAATATAAAGTATTTTAACAAGAAAATTTTGAAAATGATTATTTTTTTTTTTTTGCCGAACGTAGGGGTCGCCATTTTATATTTTTCGTTATATCTTCGCCATTTACCGTCGGATCTTAAAGTGTTGTATATCAATGTTTTTTGTCTCGCGGAGACCGATGTTTTCCTCGAAGGAGCCATTGACCTCAAGTAACCCGTTCTAGTATTAACCCACCAGATCTCAGTTGCCACCACCTTAATGTACTACCCTAATATTTTAAAATGAAAGCTCGCAAAAAAGCAAAAACTTTTGCTAGGAAAGTATTAAAATAATTCTAGCGGAACTATTATTTTATTTTTATTTTTTTTAATTTTTTTTTGTTGCCGAATGTAGTGCATTTTTAATTTTTTGTCATATCTTCTGTATTTACAGTCGGATCTTAAAGGGTTATATATCAATGTTTTGTCGCAATGATACCAATTTTTTACATCAAAAATCATTGACCTCAAGCACCTTTTTATACTACATTGATATACAACACTTTAAGATCCGACGGTAAATGGCGAAGATATAACGAAAAATATAAAATGGCGACCCCTACGTTCGGCCAAAAAAAAAAACATTTTCGAAATTTTTTTCTTAAAATACTTTATATTTGAGGGTGTACGGTGTACTTTTTTTTTTTTTTTGCCTGTAAGGTGGTACGGTCTAATGTACTCATAAGGTTACATTTTAGCAAAGCGGTATCCTTACATTTTCACTAATAACTTTTGAACTGCCAAATTCATTTTGATAACTTTTAACACCAAACTGCTTAAGAGAATTACATATAAGCAACCCGTGTTAAGTCTTTGCATTGTGAACGCCTTTAAAATATACAGATATTCCAAGAGGCCATAAAATATAAATTAGATTCATTTGTTGGTATAGTTTCATTGCGCATTAAAATCATTAAGTCTAAAATTTATTGTTGCACTGTGTTCTAGAACAGAATACTTTACAAAGAGTAGAAAAAGTATATTAAAAATAGTATGTAAATTTTAAATAATTTAAAATATTATCTTTAGGCTTAAATAAAATGATTTTGCTGTTTTTGTTTTCTGTACCAAATTGGTATACTTTATAAAGCCTGAGCAAATAGGGGAGGGAGGAGGGAGAGGCAAAAAATAATTAATTTTTAAAGATTACTACTGATGAGCAAATGTTATAATATACATACAACTTAAATAAGGTGGTAACTTTTGAATTCTTATAGAACACTTTTATAAAACCATCATCTGATTCTCCTTCGCTATAACTTTTGTTTTCAGTGAAAACTCATTTAGTTTTCAGCCGATTATATTTATTCGCACTTATAAAATTTGTTTTAATTAATTGTCAAAAATTATGTTCGACAAATGGTCGCCGTCGGCGGTTGATGCGAATTTCGGCTCTTTTGATTACTTTTGATATGTTAAGAGAAGCACTTGTGGTGTCACTTTGTCAATTTCAACTCAAAGTTGCGGGGCTTATTCGCGTACACCAGCGACTTCAAATATCCACAGTGATTAAAGTCCAGGACAGTCTAATCAGGAGAGATTACACACGCTGGAAAGGCATCTTTCAAATTACGCATTGTGTTGCGTGCAGTATGATAAGTGTCCCAGTCCTATTGGAACCACATGCCTTTTATATACAGATCGCCAACTTCCGGTAAGAAAACTTCAGTCAGCATGGCTCTATAGCGGTCACAGTTCACCGTAATAGCAATACCGCAAGTTCCAATCACATTTTCCTTTGCACACCACACGGTGACTTTAAGAAATTGAAATGTTACTTCATTAATCGATAAGTTGGCTTAATGCAGAGGACGTTGAGATAAAATAGAGCACATCGCTCATGATCAATGTTGATGAAAAATAAAATTACTAAAATTCTAATACTAATTTACTTATTTTCTTCCTAATCTTAGCTGCATTGTTATTCACTTTAAATTTCGCACATGTCTTTTTCACGAATCTCAAAACCAAACAGACCTACGATGCTGTTTGAAAAATAGATATATTACAGACCTTTAAAAAATAATATTTTAAACTGAATAATTTTGTATTCGCGAATTAAAATGGTTTGTTAGTGATTTTCGAGTTAAGGGACTTTCCGTTTTTTTAACCCCTGATCAAGGAACATTTTTTTAGGACTGCATATTGCGACTAAGTACTACAAAATATTTTAATTTTTATAGACTTAGTTTAAAATTGGATCGTATAACATATAGTATGTTTGGTTATGAAATTTGACGGTCTATGCTGTATTGTATGGGCATATATGAATATATATGATTATTTACTATTAAATTTTGGAGCTGGATTTTTGTTTTTGCCCAGAATGTGCACTATATGTTTAATGAATTATTTTTAAACTCAAATGAAAGGTAATTTAATATGGTATTAAAATCCACTTTAAAAACCTTTAATATTTTAAAACTAATCTCCCTAAAATTATGCCACAAAGCAATTTTCTCTGGCTTAAGGATTAAAAAAAATGTTAAGAGTCTTCCCTGGAAAGCATAAAAATAAAGCAAATATAAAATAATCCCCACATTTAAAGATAAGTGTTTAGATAAAAATAAAAATATATTTTTATTGCAATTTAAGTAAAATAATCCTATAAGAACACAAGCTATTATAAAAAAAAAGAAACTCTCTATTAGTTTGATAATGTTTATAATAATTAGTAAATAATGTATTTTTAAGGACCATTACACATTTACTCACCATACTAAATGAAAATGCATTATTTCTACCCAAAACACACTGAATAAACTAAACTGATAAAAGCTTAAGTAGAAATGTAATCAATATTATAGGTTAACTATTGAAGACGAACAAAAAAAAAAATAAATAAAAAAGTCATCCATTATTGAACAAACAAAACTGTAAGAAGAACAACAATAACATTTCTCAACATACATAACATATTATGTTTAAAAAGATTCATTTAACATATGACATACATGTAAGCATATACATATGTTTGTCTATTTCTATGTAAGAATGCCTTTGTAATCCAATACAATTCAAGACATTGTTATTATAAATACCCTGTGGGAATAAAAAGCAGTCACAGGGTACGTTGGTGACAGGGGCCGGTTCTCGAAACGATTTTTTTATATGAAAGGGAGTAGTACTGTAAATTCCGCATAATTTTTTCGGAGTTAATTTAACATGCCATAATCTAACAGGCTGTAAACGCCTGCAGTCGCCATGCTCATTTCTATAGACACATGTCACCCTAGTTGCCCAAGTTAAAACTATGTTTCTTCTCAAACATATTTTGGTACTTTATCTAAATTCCCAACATCACAGACACCTTGGTCCGTTGCCGTAAACGGGACAACACTTTTCCACTTATATTGCTTTCAAGTTCTTGAGGATAACCTTAAAGGTCCTTTTAATGTCCTGGAATGTCCTGCGAACATCGCTGAAGGTCCAATGAATATCCATTATGGTCCTGCGAACATCCTTAAAAGTCTTCGGAGATAATTTTACTTATTCGAAGTCAACAAAAAAATCGAACGGGGACGTTCATAGTCCCCCTCTAGACATGGTTCAACAAGGGAAATGTGCCGTCTCAGATTGTTGTCTTCCCCTGATCAAAGTCAACAGAGAAAACGTGCCGTCTAAGATTGTTGTACTACACTATTTAGTCTACAGAGGAACTGCGCCATCCCCGCTCACTGTTCTCCCCTATAAGTAGTTCAACAAAGGAAATGTGCTATCCCAGGTTGTTGTGTTCCCGTAATCGAAGTCAACAGAGAAAGCGAACCATTTAAGGTCACTGTTTTCCCTTAGATGCTGCTCAACAGAGTATACTTGCCGTCCCAGGAGAAATCCTCTAATCAAAATCAACGGAGAATGTGTGTCGTTCCTGACCGCCGTCCTCTCCTAGACGCTGCTCAACATAGGAAATTTGCAGTCCCAAGCCAATACAACACTCACAATATATTTTCCGTTACCGACTGTAGTTTATTTAAGAAGTAATACGTAAAGTTTGTTTTTAAATGAAGAATCAATTGAAATTCATAGAAATATATTTTTTAACTATTTGAATCAGTCATTCAAGAAACAAACTATAAAAATTTACAGACATTCAGTAGGAGTTGATATTTTCAGTTAAATGTAAAATTTAATGTTTTCTGTTTCAAAAAATATAAATTCATATAATTCCTTTTTGTTTTTTTACCAAAATAGTTTGTATATATACAAAATTATTTCAATAAAAATTACAAGAAATTATTTAAATATACATACACACAAAGCCAATAAAAATATATACACCTGCATGTGTTGTGTTCTGTTTCGTAATTACATACAAATAAAAAAAACTTTCAGTTTGAAAAACAAACCACAAAAGTAGTTTTTTCTAACTTTTTGTTAGTAAAAATTTAATGGTTATTTTAAACGACTTTCTATTGTTTTTACTTTTGTCGGTTAATAAACAATGATTGAAAATAAACAACAAAATGGGTTGAATATAATGAAAAATCAGTAGTCCTCTTTTTGATTGTATTTTCGATAAATTTAATATGTATTTTAAGTTGTTTTTTTCAGGTTGTTTTCCTTTATTAAATGTAGCCCAACATAGAAAGCCTGCCGCCCTGGTAGTGGATGCTATTCAACAAGGGAAACGTGCCGTCCCAGGTCATTGCCCTTCTCTAATCGAAATCAACAGAGGGATCGTACCGTCCTCGGTAGCCGTCCTCCCGTAGACTTAGATTAATAGAGGAAACGTTCCATTCTTGGTCGTTTTCTTTCCGTAATCGAAGTCAACAAAGAAAGCGTTTCGTGTCAACAGAGAAAGCGTCTTCCGCTAGAGGTAGCTAAACAAAGGAAATGATGTCCTCGCCTAGACTTAGCTTGACAGAGGAAACGTATCGTTGTTCCCCCCTAATCAAATCCATTAGAGGAAGCATGACGTCCAGGTCGCTGTACTCTCTTGAGAACCATCTAGAAGGTGTGCCGGCCAACGTCACGATAGAATGAGGACCTACGAAATCTACTCTGCCACGATCCGAGCTGGCTCATTATTTCTGTATTGATTAAACTTACAGTCTGAATAAATGAATAAAGTTTTATAATGTCTTAAATCAAGTCTTTCACTCACAGTAACTGAATCAAATAAATTTCTGTGACGATCCCCAGCTCTGACAGCAACACACGGAGGAAAGTCCGTCGTTACAAGACTAGTGCTATTTTCAAAAACCACGGGACAGATCACAGAATATGTCCTTTTAGGCTTCAGCTGTTTGATTCGGTCAACGGACAGATGTTCGAATTTCAATTTACCACAGGGTATGTTGTAGTATAAGTATATGACTATTACAACTACTGATCACATTTTATGCTTAAATGGGCACAAAATTGCCTTCATAGTATTTGTGTGTGGTTTAAAAGATAATAAGTGTGTGTGTGTATACGTTTGTGTTTTGTATATAGATATAAGCATATATATATATATATATATGCTTTAATATATATATTTTTATTTTTAAAGTCTTATTAAATGTCTATTTCGCTTTTGTATGTATGTATGTACGAGTATGTAAGTATTTGTGTGTGTATATCGTGTGTTTAATGGTAATTTCATTTAAGTGAAACCCTACTGAGTATAACAGAGTATGAAGTATATTTATCTTCCCGTACAAGTGGTTGTAAATAGGTGTATATTTATGATTTTATGAGAAGAACAAAAAAAAAAAATACCTTAAGGGTCGTTGTAACTAATGTGCGTTTTGTTACTATGTCTTGTTTTCCGTTAACAATTCCTTATTTTCTATTTATTGTTTAATGTACCGCACTATGGGCCATTTATTTAAAGAAACTTAAACTTTCTCAACTTTAAATATAAGCTTCATTATAAACTTTTTTTTTTTTTTTAATTTGTTAAAATTACAGCGCCACCTTGCAAAAATACATTCAATGTTAATCAAAATGCCTATTTTTGTTTTTCTATCAGGCCCATAGTTTATCTTTTTTTATATTAGTTTGTTAAAAGTTGTTCCTTTAAAGTCGTCTACTGTTTATTGTGATATGCCTTTTGAAGTGCAAATACGTTTATTCTTAACTGGTTTTTGATTGCTTTATTCCTTTTGACTATTTTTTTTAAATATACTAATTTTTCTTACAATTCAAATAAATATTTTTTCCCCCTTTTTCATTATTGACAAGTGAAGGAGACTGTTAAGAATGGGGTGCTTTAAGAAGGGACTAAAAAATGAAAGAAATATGGTTTTGCTATTGACATTTACAATTCAAACAAACAAACTGAACATTTAAAGCATAAGCTATTTGTTGTATGTATGTATTTATTTGAAGTTTTCCTCTTTATTGTAGTTGTAATTAAAATTGTTGTGACAACACCATGAATACTATGTATAACCAACAATATAAAGTAAAACACAGTTATTATTTTGTTTATTACAGCTTAAATTTAAATATGCATTAGTGAGTATATAAACCGTTAGATAATGAAGTAACAGCACATACTTAATGGTTTTGTTTAAACATGTTGTTTTGTGTTTATTGTCATCTTAAAAACTTGTGATAATGATAATTTAAATTAAAGATTAAACTAATTTAAATTTCATTGAAATAATAATAACAGTATTGGGTGCAGCTGTTTAAAGAATATTATTAACTGAAAAAAACTGTGTTTAATTTTATTTGAAATAATGTCTGTATAAAGGTATTAGAATAAATAACAAATTTAAGTTAGCTTAACTACAGCTGACTCGAAAACCGGAATTTTTTTTTATCATTTAATTTTCATTATTGACAAAAACAAAAAAAAAGATTCTTACAATCTACGTAACCGATAATCGATAAATTAAAGGCAGCACAACCAGTGTTGCTAAAAGAGCGTTTTTAAGAATACCCTATTTTTAATAACCTATTTTTAAAATGAAACAGCTGGTAAATTAGGACGGATGGAAAATAATAAAATCTGTTTTAAACGGATCATTCCATATGCACTCAAAATAATCCATGCATAAAAAGACGAAATTAATATCAAAACAACAAAAGCTTTGGAAAATATACCAATTTTCGTTTATTTTACGAAAGTTTTTGTTTTTTTTGACGTTTTTTTTTTTTTTTTTTGTATTTTTATACATCGATACTGATTACCTACTTTGTTTTTTCAAAACAACAATAATTTCTTAGAAATATTAGCCCTCAAATAGGATCAAAATAGCAATTTTTAAATGTTCAAAATGCAAAAAATCAAAAGTAGACCAAATCTAGAAAATGTACATTTTCGGATCCCAATAGCCGGAGTAATAAAAACCGGAACAAAAATCTGTGTTACCAAAAGTGTTGTGTATGTGTGGTACCAGCAGAGTTTCAAAGAAAATAATTCCCTTATTATTATTATTTTTTTTTTTACTAAATTTATCACTTAAAATAGTTTGTAAGTTAAAATAACAGAAAATACAATTTAAAAGAAATTATATTTCATTATTTTTAAATGTTGTTAAAACAACTGACACATCAGTTAAAACAAATGATTATACAGTTAAAAATAAATGTTAAAATTTTAAAAATATATGAAAATTCATTTATTTGAAATTGTTTTGGTTTTTTGTATTTTTGTTTGCTTTTTATTTCTTCCAAATGTAGACTCACACATGTTGCGTGTTTATGAAGTTGTTGTTAGTCGAATTGAAATAATTTTGTATATAAACAAAAAATTCAAATAAAACACAATATTGAAATTTTTTTTAATATTTTTTCTTTTTTTGAAACTGACACAGCGAACAAAAATTTAAATTTGAAGTAGCTGTAACGAAAACTAATAAACCACAAATCTCCGTTTTGTGTTTATACTTTCAAAAAATTTTAAACAAATGAAAACAAAATCATGAATTTAAAAAAATTGGTAAATGTTCGTAAATTATTTTTAATAAATGTATAAAAAAGCTGAAATTAATATTTTGTTCAAAAATAAAATGTATGCTCCTTTATTTTAAACGGAACTGAAAACTTTTTTCAATAAACTGCAGAATATTCTGAGTATTTTAAAAGAAAAGAAAACCCCCGATTGAATGAATTGCTTTTTCTCGCTTTATTCCTTAAAAAAAAATTTTTTTTGTTCAATTCTCGGAGGGAATCAATTTTTTAATCCTTGAAGAAGAAAAAAAAGACCAAAAAATCTTAAAATTAATTTTCTGAAAAATGATTGTATCATTATTTTATGTTTTGCAATAATGCAATGCTTAACCTTTTTATTATTAGCAATTATTTTACAATAAAGAATGATGCATTTTATAACTCTCATAGGAGTTAAATACTTATTTAAAACCAAGCTCAAAACCAGTTCATCGTATTTAATTTTTTTATTTTTAAACAACGACCGGTTTCGGATACTTTTAGATACTAATAAACTAAACTCCGGGTGTTTTTTGTCGATTAACTGATTTTTTTAGTTAAAATATTTGTTGCAGTTTTTGCATGGCAATTTTTTTTTATAACTTTCAAGCCAAATTATTTAGTATAAGCGAGTTAGTCGAAAGATTTTTGAAATCTTAGAGTCGTCATATTATATTCCCACGGTGGGCAATTACGTCCCATGGTCAATTTTAGTGTGGTCCCCGTAAAATTTGAAATTTTTGTCTTTTACATTTCTTGTAGTGTTTGTAAATTTAGAACTTTATGAAAAAGTTAGTGCTTTAATTAATCAAAAAACACTTAAATAACTACTAAAATCTCTTTGCTTCCAGAGACTTCCAAACGGAAACTTTTCCAAACAAAAATTTTCTCATGACATAAAATGAGTTAATTTAATATTTATTTGGACTGTTATTATTAAAACAATAACTAGTTTAACCCTTAAATGCATAGGTTCTTAGATTTTTGCGAAAACTATATATTATATGTAATCCGACAAAAAAATAATAACTGCGTTTAAATTTTCCAAAAAAAATAATTTTTCTTGATTTTATGAAGAAAAAACTAGTTGTATATTTAAAGATACACTATGCACTTCCCGCTATGAGAAAAATACATAAGAGAAACAACGACTGGTTTCGATTTTAATGACAAAAATTTATTTTTCATATGTTTTGTTACATTTATGTATATGTTTATATAGATATAGGTAAAAAATATATATGTAAGTAATTAATATAGATATAATTAAGTATAAAAATATATATAAAAGAACTTATTTCTATTGGTTATGATAATTATAAAAACAGTTTTTCTCCGTCGTAAGACATAAATTTAGTTCACATTTACGGCAAAACATCTTCGTCTGGCCTGTACAACCCGGCATTTTGCACCTTCCTTTTTTACTTACCATGATCCAATGTTGAGTTCCGTCTAGTCTTACATCTTTGGGAGGCGGTATCTGCGAATTCGGCTTACGTTTTTTCTTCTGGATTTCAGTTTCAAGATTTGATCGCCGACGAAATGAAACATCCTTTGATGAATTTTTATATTTAAATAGTGAATCCGCCACTTCTAATTTGAAATCTATTAATCTTAAATTTTTTGTTCCTGCTTGGAGTTGGTTAATTCTATTATAAAGAATCCAGGCATTGATGCAAGTCATGTCTAATAGATGGTAAAATAATCTATTTGTCCACTTCCTGCTTTTCAGTGTTATTTTATGGCGGCTCATGGAACTGTCCAATAGATCTACGCCCCCCATATTTTTATTGTAGTCCTTAACAATCTGTGGACAAGCGACCATTGTTACTTTGTTTTGCTTTTTGTCAAATCTACGAACAGAATCATTTTCATTCGGAACAATTGAGGAAAACGCTGGCTTAGTTCCTATATATGTCGATACCAGATTGACAACTTTTGTATCTTTCCATGAAATAAAAGTAACATCCATTCCATAGACACTAGCTACGAATTCTCTGCTTGTCCCTCGTTCACACTTCATCATGGTTTTTTCTTCTGGAAACTTGCAATTTTTTATCCTGTTCCGTCGGATTGTACCAACAGAAAGAATTCCCAGGGTTCTAAGGTATATAACTAAAGGTATTGTGGTATAGTAATTATCAAAGTAAATGATGTAGTTTTTAAACCTAGGAACTTCACGAACTAACCTTACTACAATGTTCGCAGATGCTTGAAGATTTGGCTCTTCTGAACGTAGAATTTCGTTTGCTCCCGTATAAATTTCAAACTTGTACGCATATCCCTTAGTGTCACATAATACAAAAAATTTAAATCCCCACTTTTTAGGTTTATTTGGCAAATATTGTCTCATATAGCTATTCATTTTTGTAGAACACATTTGCTCATCTACAGATAATTTTGCCATTTTGGAAATAGAACCAAATGTACAATTTAGAGAATCAATTACAGGCCTAATAAGGTAAAGCCTGTCACATGTAGGATCGTTGCGTGATGGCCTTTTCTCTTTATCATTAAAATGTAGATATTGTCTTATTTTTTCAAATTGGTTCACAGTCATTTGAATTTTTATAACGTCCACTGACCGGTCATTACTACTTGACCAATAATCCCTGGTATTTGGTAAATTGAAATATGTCATATAAAAGGTAATGCCTATAAACTTTCGAAGTTCTGTATTGCTGAAAGAAAACTTTTCATCTAATCCAGCATAACGTAGGGTTTCTTCAACTATAAGGTTTTCTAAGCGCTCAGGAAATAAGTAACTCCAAACTTGATAAGGAGTTACTAGTGACTGAATTTCTTCAGGTAGGGAGCTATCTCCTCTAAACTCAACTTCTTGACCGTGAAATTGTAAGTTACCCTGTTTCCATATTATTTTCTCAAATGCTGAGGATTTGGGATCGACGTTTATATTTTGAAATTTTGAAGGAAATAAATTGAATGTGGAAGTACTTTTTAGATAGTCCAGCGAATGTTCTGGGGAAAGAGAAGGGCCTGGTATCAATAGAGAACTTTCTTTAGAAACAGGAGATGTCATTTGACTGGATACTGGAGTATTAGAAATAACTAAATTTGTGGTAGGACATTTTGACTTCAATGAAGGAAATTTTCTCAAACTAGAAATTGGAGTACTTGTTTTAGTAAATGTTGTAGCAGAACATGATGCTATAATAGGAGACAGAACAGGGGTTGTGGACTTGTTATCATCGTTCATTAAAGCAATAAACGAGTCATGAACCGAGTCATGTCGAAGCTAAGTTCAGTTTCTTCCTCAGAATCGATATTCTTATCAATGAGTAAAACACTTTTATTTTTAGTGGATCATATTTTTGGAGCTTCCCTTTCATCATCACTGCTTTCATCAGTGCTGTCGTAAGGAAATTCTTCACTATTGCAAAGTATTTTGCCTATTTCATCATCGGTCATTTTTGTTCTTCCTATACGAGTAAATGATTTCATAATTATTTTTTTATATGCAATTAGAATAAAATAAACTTTGCGCAGCAAATGAAAACAACCTTTCACATCAAATGACTGAATTATAATAAACAAAAGACCTTAGTGAGTACACACATGTAAACAAAGGCAGCCCGTGCAAACACATTTTTTTTATAGAAAATTTGTCTTTAAAAAAAACAAAAATACACGGTGTAAAAAAAACCAATGAACATTCGCAGCTAGTGCGGAGTGCATAATGTATCTTTTAAGATACAACCACTAAAAGTGACATTAAAACCAAAGTTAAGGTCGAATTCGTTTAAAACTTTATAATTAATTCAAATACACTATAGTCAACAATACATACACTTTTGGTTTAATTAAAAAGAACCGTTACTTATAAAATCCGACTAAAAGTTACCGTTTTCTAAAAACGTAAGAATTTTGAAATTTTAATTTTCCCGTTATATAATTGCTCTAAATGAAAAGCTGTTGAATCAAACTTGATACTATATGATAGCAAAAAGGGTTATTAGCAGTAGTTTCCAATTTTGCTTGATTTCGTCAATAAATACAGAAATTACAATGTTTTTCCTGGTTGTATCTTTAAAGATACAGTATGCATTAAAGGGTTAAAAAAAACCCCCAAAATTGCCAAGTTTGTTTAAAAATAAAACAGGAAAATATGAAGCAATTTTTAGTTATTAAAATTTTGACTGAATAATTCAACAGTAATGATAAATAAAAATAGATTATATTTAAAGCGCTTAATAAACATTTATTTAGAACCCAACAAATTATTCTCCTCCAAATAAAACAACAACCTCTTTTCTTTATAACTAGTGTAGTAGTAGAAGTAAGTAGTAGTAATTTTTCTTTATTTTCAATAAATTAAATTTTTACAATTATAAAATAAATGTTCCATTAAGAAAAAGAGAATATCGACAATGTTTTACAAAAAAAAAAAAAAAAAACATCTGCCGATTAAATTAAAATATTTAACAATGTTTTAACAAAGGATTTAATAAAAAGTTCCTATACTGTATAGTTGTTTTCAGATATTGGATCAATCTTTCTCAGTCTGTTGTCTTAGCAGCGTTCAGTATTTGTATCATTTCCAATTTTGTTAAGATGACCTTCCCAAAGCTTATTAGACTAAACTCCATTAAAACAGGACAAACGCATATAACTAGTGTTTCCAATTATCCAAGAAAATTGATTATTGGTTTTTCGGGTCGATTAATCGGAAAAATTGGCGATTAATCGATTAATCGTTAATGCAAAATATATGTATTTCTTTCATCAATAAGAACACAAAGAGCTGCTTTTGCTGAAATATCAAGTTAAGTCTAGTGCATTGTTTTTAAAAACATTTTGAGATTTTTTAAAGAATCCTGGGATTTTTTAGAGGAGATCTATCGACTCTTTAAAAAAAATGTCAGATGTGTTCAGTGGAAGTAAACTCTTAAAAATGCAGTGTAGATAGTGTTTTACCGAAGTGGGACATTTTGTCGATAAAGTTGGTTTTTATTTTCTTTAACATACTGTCCAGAATAAAAACAAAAAAAAAATTTCAAAATAAACAAAAGCTGCCTTCAAAAAAATCCAATAACAAATTCTTAAAAATATGGTATGAATAGTTTTTTGCGAAATTCAAAAAGTTTGATAGAACTACCACTGTTCCCTGAATCTTTCACTACCTGGTTTAAGCTTTAGGTTAAAGGAGGTTATCTATTAGAACGGATATAAAAATCACGCATATTCCTGACAAGTCCTCACCGTCTTTTCTGTATTTGCGCAATTAAGAATTCAAATAAGCGAATTCTTAAATATTTTTGACTAAACAACTTAATTCTACTGAAGTTCGTACTTTATCAAAATTTGTTGATAAATCAAATTAGAAACAAAATTCTGTGTTATTCTTTAGTTTTTATAAATTTTTTCATAGAATTTTAAATGAAACTTTTTTTTTATAAAATACAATTTTCCAATTTAAAGCAATTTTATATTATTATTTTATAACATAATTAACGTCTTTTGTCAGCTCGAAATACATGTATACGGAGGTTGAAAACTCTATTTCAATTTATTAGATATGAAAATGTAATTTTGTTTTATTTAAAATTTATTTTTTAAATGAATTGAAACAAAAATAAAAATTGTCTATCATATTTTCAAAAGAATTTGATTGTATTTTGGTTGTTGTTAAGAAAATTAGAAAGCTTTTAAGAAAAATAACAGAAAAATTTATATTAAAAATTTAACCGATTAATCGAACTATTTTAATCGATTTACCGAATTGGGAACACTATTTATAACCCTCTAATGTTAGTTTTATATCATTAGTTGTGTGTGAAATTATCCTAATGCCTGGTTTTCATTATGTCATATGAACTGACAACAAAAACTGACTCAAATGAATTCTCGTCATTTTGTGTCAAATGCGTTTTCATTACATCTTAAAAACTGACAATAAATCGATAAAGCAGAGCGTATCAAAGACATGTCAAATTTGGGTGTGAGTTGACTGACACGCCAATTTCATTACAAAGGTCAAATGTGATGCGTAAACTTTTGGCGAGCGAACAGCTGATTAGAAAATATTAACTTGAGTTAAATAAAAAGTGGAAAAAATATAAAAATAATAAAAAAAGAAACAAATGGCTGTAGCAAGTGCGTCAATTTGAGTTATTGAAACACTAAAGGGCTTGGAAAAATAAATGGAAGCATTGAAATTTATTTTTCCAGCAAAAAAAAAAAAAAAAAATAACAGATTTGCGATCGCCAAACAAAAAAAAAATTGACAACTAGTTTTCAATTTTATTTTAGATAAAAAATGCTGCCATATCTGCTGACAAACTGAAATTTAACGTTTTCACTTGTCTGTCATTTTAGACGGCAGTTAGTGTGCATAACTGACTGCAAACTCAGATGACACCATATGACAACCCGTTTTCATACTATTGTCAACAATTTAGACGAATTGACATTAAAAACAAGTAAAAAAGGGCTAAATTCGGCTGTGCCGAATCTTTGAATACCCTCCACCATAGGGGCTGAAGATGATATACGTTTTAGTAATGTTATTTACAGAGGTCTGCTCTGTTAGCGACTTTAACATTGTTGCTTTTAGCATTAACTTAGTTATTAAGAGTAACACACATATAGCTATAAAATGATATTATTCTCATAGTATGTAAGACAGTAAATGTAATCGAACAAGAAGAAGACTTAATAACATTTTTACTTACTTAACAGAAAACAAAAATAAATGCAGAAAAATTGTACAAATTTGTATGGAAAATTTAGAGGTACCTTCACATTTTCACTCATAACTTTTGAACCGCTTAACCGATTTTGCTCATTTTAAATACCAAACTGCTCGGGAGGATGTTCAATAATCTGGGTAAAAATAGGCACTACCGCTTGCGTCTTCGCGTCGTGATCGCCATTTCAACAGACAGACAGACGGACATCGCTAAATCGACTTAAAATTGCATAAGGATCACGAATATATATACTTTATGGGGTCTTAAACCTATATTTCGACATATTACAAACGGAATGACAAACTGATATATACCCTCACCGTATATGGTGGAGGGTATAATGACATAGTGAAACCCATGCATAAAAGTAACCGATTTTATTGCTTTAAAAAAAAAAAATAACAGGTTCTCCCAAAACCACTTCAGCAAATGGTTCCCTGTCAGTTATGTTACATTTAATATCCGCGGAATTGTTTTATGATATCGTTTCCTATGGAATCAGTTTTGGAATAGACGAGGTTGGGAACCAATAGTAAAAAATTTTCAAAGCAAATTTAAAAAACTGAGTAATTACATATTTTGCTTCTTTGATACAAACATAAATGTATCCTGCGGCCCTATATAATTTATGAAAACAACGATATAGCCTTTGGGGAATACCGCTGTTATATTAAATTGTATCTTTCAAAAAGTATACATTTTTTACTTGCTATTTATAATTATTTTTTAAATAATCAAAGAATTTCAAAATATTTTAAAATTTCAGTTTTCAAACATAAAAAATCCTATAGAAATATTGAGTAACCAATATTATAAAGTAACCGAGCACTGCAATCTACTATAAATATTTAAGCAAATATTTCTGTTGATTTTAGCAGAATTGTTTGATTTTTCCTTACAACTAAATTTAATTTGAAAGCAACTAAAATTTTCTAAATATAACAAATATTTTTTTTGCTATATTTGTTTACTAATATTCAAAAAGAAAAAATAGACTGATTTAATTATAATATTCAATTAACTTGAATTTAACTGAATTAAACATTTTTTTTTGTATATTTAATAGTTTAAATTTTTTTTGTCATTATCTTACTAATATTTAACAAAATAATTTGCTAATTTCAGCAGAATTATTTATAGGGTAAAATTTTAATTTTTAGTAGCTTTTTGTGTTACAGATTAATTTCAATGAATTTACATTATTTAAAAACTATTTAATACATATTTCATATAAACAATTATTAAACTTTAATTGTTTTAAACATAAAAACACTGCAATAACCTACAAAGCATATACAATTTTTTGTTTGTGTGGTTGTTTTAAAGTATAAAAAAGAGACATTAATTAATTATAATTACGGGTATGTTATTAAAATTAGAAATAAATATGACAACTCACCTTTAATGCTAATTATAAAACAATCATTTAGAAATATTGTGATTAATAATTTTTCTATAAATCAGGAACAAATTTTAAACTTTTGAAAAAAGTTTAACAATACTTAAACAATATTTTTTTTTTTAAGATTTTTCCTTTTTATTTAACCTTTATTTAATGGAATTATATAAATTTATAAACTTTTTGTTTGATTTTTTTTTTTTTTTGGGTTATTTATTTTTTATAATTAAAATTTCGTATTTAAATTTTTATCTTGTTGCTGCTGTTAAAAATGATGATAAATTTTGTTGTTGTTATAAATAAGTATGTAACTCTTCAGGGTATATATTATTTTAAATAACACCTGCTAATTAAAAAATAATTATTTCTTTTGAATATATATTTTTTTACATTTCACTTTTCATTACACAAGCCACAATAAAGTAATAAAAATATATAAAAAAAAAACAATTTCACTTTCATTTAAATTTAAATTTAAAGACCTTAAATAAAAATTATGTTTATTTAACAATTTTTCTTTTGTTTCATATTTTTCTATTTATATTTAAAGTAGAATACTTTTTACAGTTATTGAATTAAATTTTTTACTTCTTATTATTATAATTTTTTTTATTATTATTATTATACACTTCACTGATTGCTTGTGCTGTTTTCGGTATCTGTATTTTTTCCTGCTCTCGATTTGTTAATAAATAAATTATGATGAGTGATTAAACAAAATATAATGTAAAAAGGACAAGAAATGATACTTAAATCTATTGAGTATAAACCAAGTGGGAGTAAAATAAAAAGTATTACAGAAACATCAGTGGTTGGTTGTTGAGCTTGTTTCGTAAATAGAAAATGAAAGCAACATTATGAGTACTACCCAAAGACGTGCTTGGGTTTTTGTTGTTTAAGGTTTTAATGTTAAGGTAAGTTACTACTGCTACTTTTTTACTACTGGAAGACCTGCTGCTATATTTTTGTTGTTGTTGTTGTTGTTGACTTTGTTGTTAGATTATTATAAATAAAATACATATATTAAAGTTAAACACAGTGGAACTTGGGGACAAATTTTATATCTATCAAAGATAAAAAATAAATTATATAAAATTTACAAGTAAATTTTTTTAAAAAAATTTCAAATTTGGATTAATTCCACTAAGACCTCCACAAAGACCTTCATCAATATTATCAAAAAAAATATTTCGGTTTCCTAAATCTAAATTTGACAAGGTGGGGCATTAAGTATCACCCTGTTTAAAAGTTCTGCCATTTTTGCAAATGGCATTGTACGTCAGTTTGGTTTCGACACTTGTGAAGTAGACACATGCGAAATTTATAGTGAATAACAGAGAATCATTGTACGCCTTAAGAACGCGAGACTTTGGAACTCAACGACGAAGTGCAGGATTTTCCATAAAAATTGATCATACACTCACCAAAAAAAGTCTGTAATGACAACTGAATATGTTGCTGTTATTACGGGAAATTTTGCTAAATTGAGCCCAGCGGTATTTGTTGCTAATCTTAGCAACACATGTCTGCTGACGTGTTGTACAAATTTGTGGAAAAAATTAGCTGCCGCTACTAAATTTTAGTAAACTTTTTGTAAAGTGGAATTCAAAATCTGTTTGCTAAAATCAGCAAAAAAAATTACTAAATATTATTAATATTAGTACAAAATTTGAAATTTATTTTTTTATCGAGTATTAAAATTTTTTATTTTTTTATATATTTTTTTTTTCAAAAAATATTTTAGACAAAATTACAACAAAAAATCAAAGGCTTAAAAATTGTAAAAACATAAATGAATTGCTTTAATTTGGTAATTTATGTTTGGAAAAATATTTTAGTCATTTTTTTTTTTTTTACTTTTAAGGTTAAATTTTAATTGTTTTAAAATTAAAAAAAAAAGAAACTTTTTAGTGCTATTTTAAGTGGATGTCCTATTTTTAGACATGAGAAGGTATATTCACTTCCTATCCCTTTTTTTAATATATGTAACATTTAAAGGCAATTTAAGTTTGTGGGTGTAAGTTTTATTTAGAAATAACATTTCCTTCAAAATCCACTATTTAAAAATCAGTAATTTTTTTTTTGCTAATTTAAGCAAATCGGTTTTCAAAAATTTCTAAAATGATTTCTAAAATTAGCAACAAAAATTTGTAAATATTCTGTAAAAATTCTGTAATTTGTAAAATGTAAACAGCAAAAAGATTTTCTAAATAATTATTTTTTTTACTAAAAATCAAATTTCTCTGTTCTGGAATCCTGAAATCTGAAAATTCATGAAGCACCATTGCACCCTCTCCAATTTACCAAATGGTGTGCAGTTAGGTCGGAAAAGCAGATCGAAGCCCATCCGAGTTTGTAAGACATATGGTGTTAACAGGACCTTGCCTTAAGTAGCCCCTGTCATACTGCGCAATGCGTATTTTGAATGATTCCTTCCCAGCGCGTATTATTTCGCGTTTGGTGGTTTGATTTGGCCAGCCAAATCTCTCAAATGACCAGTCCCAAATTTCTTTCTCTTGAGATACACTATTTGAAGTCGTTGGTGTACGCGAACAATCTCTGCCCCTTGGAGAAGTTAAAGAACAACATTTCGAGCCGAAATTGACATTGTGATACCACAAATGCTGCGCACAGTTATGCAAAATATAATCAAAAAAGCTCAAATTTGCATTACCGCCGACGGCGGCCATTTGGCGGATATAATTTTCCACAATTAATTTTCACAAAATTTTTAAGTGGCGAACAAACAAAATCAATTAAAAATCTAAAACAATTGAAAAAATTCACGATATGGTGTTGGCCGATCGAAAATTGAATGTGCGATAGATTGTGGAAGACACAGGCATCTCTCATGACTCAGTGGTTTCAATTTTGAACGATCACTTGGGTATGAGAAAGCTTTCCGCAAGATGGCTGCCGCGTTTGCTCGCAATCGACCACCAACGAAATCGCGTGACAGCTTAGTTTCCATGGCAAAAATTCCTTAAAGTAGACTACGAATTGCCCCCTCATTTGCCTTATTCTCCGGATTAAGCCCTCAGTGACTATTTCTTTGGTAGAAAGATATTTAGCTCCAACGATGAAATTATTGATCAAACAAGTGCCTAATATATGGACCACGAAAAATCCTGTTGTTAAACGCAAAGTGAATGACGGAACTTGCTCAAAATTTGACGGTAGTCTATTAAAAGGTGGTACTTGATGGGAGCAGTGTTGCATTTTATATTACTTCGAGGGAAGTTCAAAAAGTCACGGACTTATGGAACCCTCGTATAGGGGCCAATCTTTACAGTTGAACATTGGGTAGAGGTAGTTCAAAAACACATTATTTTAATGTTTTTGAATTCAAGATAAAATTACCTTCCATTTGAGTATAATCATAATTAGAAGTTTTAAAGTGTATTTTAAAATTTAGTTTATTCTTTTTTTTTTTTTATTTAGTTTTTTGTGTTTTCATAAACCACGAAATTTTTTCTTTGATATTTTTATTTATTTATAAATATCTTTCAAACTTAACTATTTTTAGCTAGGCTGATACATGTATTTCGATCCGGCAAAGCTTAAAGAAAAAATATTTTTAGCAATAAAAAACGTGGTTAAGGTGACTTCCTAATAGGCACAATGACGTTACTAAAATGTTATATTTTTTTTTTTTTGGAAGAGGAGCAACCCTCAGGAAATTCTTATAACTAATTAATGTGTTGCTTTCTTTGGAAAGGGGATAGAGAAAAGATGAAAGATGAAGGGCTTTAAATATGGCAACACCGTAATTGTGCGGGATGATAATTCTTAGAACAGTTGTTGCCCGCCATAGTTGATAACCCTGTTTTGTTATTTTGCTTCGGTGGGAACACCGAAGGAGGACGTTGTGATATGTATGAAAGATAAAAACTCATACATATTATATTTCTAATTGATGTAGCCGTCGATGGGGATCGAACCCGCAACAGTCCAACGCCCTAACTATTACACCACAACACCCACAAAAAAAAATTGTTTGTCCTTACAATGTTCATAGTTGCTAAAAAACTATTGGACACATTAAAACCTTATTCATACTAGACACCTAATCCGCATCTATAAACATTTTAAAAATAAAAGAAATGTTATTTTATTATTTTTTGTGTTATTTTGTGTATTTTTGCAAATTATTATTATTTTAAAAATTACAACTCTCAGAATTTAATGCCCACTGTGCAGTAGTTTTCGTTGTGTTTTGCAATATTAATATGATAAAAAAAAGTAAAATAATATTAAATGTTATAAACTTTTATCCCATATGGTTGATGAATAAATAATTTAACAGACAAATGAATTTATTAAATAACAAAAAAAAAAATAAAAGAAAATATATTGAAAAATATTTTACTATATTTTCCTTATCAAAATCATTTGCAGTATATCCTGCAGGATGGCATAATAAACAAATATTTTAAATGACAATTATTAAGATATTTTAAAATTGTTTTAGAAATTTATAAAGTTTTTAAAAATTTTTAAAGTTTTTAAAACAATATGTTTTTGCCCTTTAAATTTTTATTAACATTTCTAAATAATTTATTTGATTTAAACAACATGTTGTTCATTTTGTATTTACGTGCATTGTTTTTTTTCAGTTTTTACAATTTATTTCTATTATTTTTTTTAAAACTCATCAAATTCAAAAACAATTTTACAGTACTTAATAAATGCTTGAAAATACACCCAAACAAGCAATTGTTGCCAACAAAATATTAAAAAATATATATTTTTTAGAAAAAATGACAAAAACACTATAAACACAATAACGAAAAAAAAATAGATTTTCATTTTATTATATTTATATTTTTTTACTCGTTCATTCTTTTAAAACATAAACAAATATAATTGAAATAACACAATTCAAAAGCTAAAAAAAATATATATATATTAAAAAACATCACAAACATTTTTTGGCACATTGTTTTATATGAAAATGATTATAAAAGAAGAAAAACTGAAACAAAAAACTTGAAAAAAATTATATTTACATAAATGTTAGTGAACCTAAACAATAATACACATAAATTTTATTTGTTATCAACAAAAATATTCCCAAAAGACATAAGTTGTCAATCAAAATGAATTTTAATGCAGCATTGTGAATAATAAAAAATAGAAATTTTATAGAAACATCATTTTAAGGTGGAAAAATATTTATAAAACCATTAGCATATTAAATTTTGTTTAAAGATTTTCCTAAAACTGAATTAACTTAATAAAATACATTTTAGAGAGAAAAAAAATTAAAATTAACCCATTTTGATCCTACGTTTGAATTTTATATAGCACAATATGTGGGTTGAATTTAGGCTCTATGGCATTGCATGTAGCTCCAGCGGTTTGGGATTGTTCATTAAGAGGGCACTTATTCCCTTTTTAACCCATTTTTTTCACATTTATATTGGAAATTCCAAAAAGTGTTCCATTTAACGACTTAGTCCGCACCCCTGGGAATATATATTTTAACCCCATTTTAACCACTTTATTATTGGATATTCCAAAAAATATCAGCCATTTTAAAAGTCTGATATCAGATATTCAGCGACTCCCAAAACTCTCCGGTTATTTTTTAATAAATCATTTGCCATATTGGATCCGACATATTGAATTTTGAAAATCTAATTTTAATCGTAAAGGGTGATTTTTTTAGCAACTTTCTTTTTGGCAACACTATTTTTAGCAGCTCAGCTGTTTTCGTGTAACATGTTACTGTCAAACATGTTAAGTTTGGTCTATAATTTAAACATGAATCGACTCAGAAACGAACAACGCTTGCAGATTATTGAATTTTATTATGAAAATTCAGAAATTGTGACTAAATTTCACTCCAAATTTTCGTTATTGTACATAAAACCACAAACACGCATACGTAGAGTGCGGACAGAGGAATATTTCTCCGCTGTATCCACCAGTGTTTTTGATGACCGTGAATTATCGATTCGTCGCCACCGTGCGATGATTACTAACTTTTTTGTTTCTTTAAAATGAGAGAGCTGGAATTGGCTGACATGTGGTTTCAACAAAACGGTGCCACATGCCACACAGCAGGCGAAACAGGTTTGGGACCGGCCTAATGGCCGCCTACATCGCGCCTTTAGATAATTTTTTGTAAGCTCATGTCTATAGGGACAAGCCCGCAACGGTTGACTCACTGGAAGCCAATATGTGGGATAGAGTATGCCAAAATTAAACACAGCGTATGAACCAATTGAGGCGTAGCCGCGGTCAACATTCAAATGAAATCATTTTTTAACATTGAATTATATAGACCGTGCTATCGACTTAAAAAAAGATTTCATACATATCTCTAAATTTTATGTTTTTTATTTTAAATTAAATCCGAAAGCTCTTAAAAAATTACGCATTATTTATGTCAAAGTTTTGAAGTTAAGTTACTACAATATACGCTAAGGCGAGTTTTTTAAATGATATCTTCTGCACTAAAATCCGTTTAAATGATAAAAAAAAATTTTCTGCGAAAAATGTTTATCTCGTGCAAAGAAATTAATTCCGTACGAAAATCTTAACGAAAAGGGGCTTCAATTGGTGTTGGACTACACTTACCAAGTGGAATGGGTGGCAAGGGGTGGCGGTTAAATTATTAGGTCACAAAAGAAAGCAAGAAAAATAGCTACCACAATGTTTAGCGAGTAAAATACAAAAAATATTTCCTATGAAATATTTAGGCGTGAGAGAAAACTTTTTGAGAGAGACTTTCATGAAGTTTGGTCGAAAACTTCGCAGTCATTAAACGTGTGTCGTTATTAAACGAATTGAACCAATAACGGGAACAATGCTCACTTCAAGCAAAAAAATTATATATTTTTCACCGGATTTGAATTCAGAACTTTCTATTAATTTCTAAAAGTTCAGCATTAAAATCCAAATTGGTCTTAAAAAGAGCAAACTTGACTGCTATTTTTTTTGTGATATTAGTTTGAATTTTAGGTTTGTATTATAGAATTATTTTTATTCAATAAGAAAATAATAAATAACAATTTTTAAGACTTGTACAATATAAATAGTTAACAAAAATCTAATAATAAAATATGCGATCAAAAGAACTGTCATATAAACAATTAAACGAAAGTTTTCAATGAGCGATGGAACTAGAGGACCGAACTTGTTTATTAAAACCAATTGAACTAGAAAACACTGTTTACTCATACGAATTAAAATGTCTAAGTCTACACTCAGAAAAAAAAGTTTGTAGAAATATTTTTAAACGTTTTTCAACCCACTTTACTATATTTGTACCGATTTTTAGTAAAATAATCATTTTACAAATTTTTGAAAACCGATTTGCTAAATTTTGCAAAAAAAAAATAACTAATATAAAAAAGGAAATGTTATTTCTAATAAAAACTTACACCTACAAACTTAAATTGACTTAAAATGTTACATAGATTAAAAAAATGGGTCGGAAGTGAATATAACGACTAATATCTAAAAATCCGAAAAATCCAATCAAAATAGCACTAAATAGTTTTTTTAGTTCTAAAAATCAGACCTAAAAACAATTAAAATTTCACCTTAAAAGTAAAAAACAAAAATTGACTAAAATATATTTCAAAACAGAAATTTTGTATTTTTTTTTTTTTTAGTTTTGTCAAAAATATTTTTTGAAAAAAATAAAAAAAAAATTGATGCTCGATAGGAAAAATAAAATTTAAAATTTTATTTTTTTTTATACTAATGTTAATAATGTTTAGTAATTTTTTTTTTTGCTGGTTTTAGCAAACTGATTTTAAATTCCACTTTACAAAAAGTTCACTAAAATTTAGTAACCAAGGGTAATTTTTTCTACAAATTTCATTGTCACGTCACCAGACATGTGTTGTTAAGATTAGCAAAAAAAAAAAATACCGCTGGGCTCAAATTAGCAAAATTTCTCGTAATAACAGCAAAAGTTTCGGTTGCCATTACATACTTTTTTTTGGTGAGTGTACAGATCTGAGAATGGAACTGTTTAAATCGTATTGATAGAAGCACAAATAGTATAATTGACTCTTGTTAAATAATTCACAAAAAACACTGAGTTCAATTTTCAGATGTTACTGTAAAGCAAAAAATGCACATAGAAAATAATTGGTTAAAATGCAATCGAAACCAACAAAATTTTTACGTTATTCAAAACCTTTAACTGTAAGTACTTAAAATCTTTCATCAGAATAGTTAAATTTAAAAAAAAAAACAGAGTACATATAAAAAATTAATCGAAACACTGGCACATATATTAACAAAAAATATTATTTTCTACAACCAACCATTTATCAAAAAGTTAATCATTTATAAAATATATTAGCAGAAAAAATTTACTATTACTTCTGTTTCCATAATTTTGGTAATCATAATAAAATGTTGAGATCGACCGAAATTTTAATTATTGTAAAAAAATTTCGAAATATATTTTATTTTTGCTTTATTTATATGTGTCTGTGGTGCAGTGGCTAAAGACACAGCCTTATAGTCTTAGGGTTATAAGTTCAAATCATACAATTTATTTTTGGTTATAATTGTATCGTTATTTATAACCAAAATTATTTAAATTATAAACCTAAAAAATATTCATGTTTGAAATTTGGAAAGCAATTGCCTGGCGAACAAAAGTTATTCGGTTCTAGCCCAGTTTGCGACAAAAAATTTATAAAATTTTAAAATAAATTTTGGAGAATGCCTATCTATAAATATCTATTTATAAAAATTCTATTTATAAATAGAAAAGCAATTAAAATTCGGAATTTATAAATCAATTTCGGTATTTATAACTGACACACCAAAAATTTGGTTGGCGAAAGACTTAAGTGCAACTACGAATCTGTTTTCTGTGTGTATGTAAATTTTATAACCCTTCACAAGTAAAATACATTTTAATACACAATTTTATTAAAGTTTCCCCTCCCCCATCATACATAATCTACAATGAAAACCTTAAATGACCTAATTTCAATTTTTGGGAAAAATGAAAAGCAGAACAGAGGTAACTTGATTAAACAAAATTCATGATATGGAATATGTTGGTCTTTTAAAAATATATCTGTATTTTAGCAAAAACCTTATTTAATTATTAACACAACAGTAAACACTTAATAACTGAGTGACTCAGATTAATAATTATAAACAAAAACCATTTAAGGTAAATCTATTGTAAAATTACATAAGCAATGTAAAAAGAATAACAAAGACCAACCATTAGCAACAACAACAAGTTTATATAACAACCAACAGATGCTAATTAAATGACAACAATATATAATAATAATAATAATAGTTATACAAATTAATAAAACCCAAAAGAAAAAAAAAAACTTTAAGACGTTGTTTTAGAAGCGCCTACACATAAATTAAATTATTTGCGCTTTAAATACAGATACAAAATGATCATAAATGAAGCGAAAGAAATATATAATTAATAAAATAAAATCTTACGCCAAAAATCAGTGAATTATTTATATATTATTATAATTTATTTAAATTTCAATAAAATTTAAGAATTTTTTTTTATAATTTTATAGTATATTTGTATTTGTTTTAATTTTAATTTTATTATTATTTTAATTAATTTTATATTTTTTGTAAATGTTTTTGCAATTCCATTTATGAAGGTTTTTATAACACTTTTTTGTTTTATTTGGTGTTGAAATATATTTATTGTATTCAAACCAAAGAAAAAAATAACAATAAAAATTTAATACTATGTAACCAATTTTTTACTAGCTCATATTACACAATCATCACTTGTATAGATTATATTCTTTACATATAAATATATTTATTTTTTTATTTTTCTATAATTTGTATAAAAAACTGTCTAACAATTTGTTGTTTTTCATATAACAATTAAAAACAAACACTTAAACAAAGGTGAGAGGCTAATAACCGTTTGAAAAAAGGCGGCTTTAAATATTTTTAATTGGATTTTTTCTATAGATTTTTTTCTTTATTCATTAAAATTATTTATTAACACTTTTTTGTTGTTATTTTGACTATTTTTTACCAAGCACACTTAATTTAATTTCTTTTCATAAATCTGCTAATTTTTTTTTATTTTTTTTTTTTTTTTGTATATTTACATAAACAATTTCCACGTTTTTTGTTGTTATTTTTAAAAAATTGTTGCCAAAAACACAAACAAAAAAACTCGGTATTTCAATTTTAAAAAGACACTTCTACGTAGAATGCTTGCCTAGACGACGTGTAGTTTGCAACTAAATTTCCGCATGTTTTTTACCTGCAAGAACTTAAAACAACTGTTAAATGTTGCAAGTTCGAAGACAACATCGAACATATATAATAGAAAAAAAGAATAATAATAACAAAGTATTGTCGTCATTACGATAAGAGTAAACACAATATAAACAAAATAAAAAATAAACACTGTAGTTTAAAATTAAAACAGTATAACTTTTTTTTAAAAATTGTTTGGAAGCACTTTTTTATATTTTATATAATCTATACTTTTACTTATTTTTATTACTTTCAAAATGTAACAATAGTTGCTTGGTAAAATTTTAATTTAAAATTTATTTTTTTTTGCACAGACTGATACAAAATTGAAAAAAGCTTTAAATTATTGATACGTATACGCAACGTGGAATTAATGATTCAAAAAATATTACTAATACGCACCTAAATACAACCAAGCAATTTGTCTTAAAAAAATTTAACGTTTCATACTAAAAGTGGTTGTAATTATTTTACGAATTTAAATTAAACCAATAAGAACACATCTTAACTCAAATATTTATATAATTTTTATACCCTACACGTACCCTGCTATCTACTAAAAGTATCAGTCTGTGGCCCTTCTTACATAATTATAAACGGCTCAGAATCACTTCCATGTAAATGTAAACTTTGTAATAGAACTGCAGGACAAAAAAAAAGGAAATATTTGGATTAAATTTGGTAACAGGGACAAACCCTACAAAATCTGGTTAAGATCGGTCTATATTCAGATCTTCAATCGATAGAAAGGCCCTTTCAGAATTGAGCTTAAATGGGCCTTGTATATCCGGTTGAAATTGGGGTTGTCAGTGTTAGACGAAGGCGTAAATTATACTTCTGAATTTGAAGAAAATCGGACTAAATTTGGACCTAGTCCCCATATTTGTTATTTGCTTAAATAAAATGATCCCAAATATGAAAATATTTGAACGAAGTTTGATACATATGTTTCCAAGGACGAACGTCATTGAGTTTGTTTAGAATCTGTCCAAATTCAGATCTTCCTCACATAGAGGCGTGCTATCTAAATTGGGCTTAAATGGTATTTAAACACATATGATAGATATTGGTTGGAATTAGATTTGTGAGAACTACGCTTTTTCAAGAGCTAATTATGGTCGCTTAAATTTGGTCAAATTTGGTATTAAAAAAAGGGAAAAGAATCCAAAAATCAATCCTATTATTCAATTATTGTTATTTCCAATCATCTTTACAAATAAAATCTGCAAGCAACAATTTATTTAGTGAATATATTAGTAATTTGGTACAATCTATCAAATTTATTCAAAAATTGTAGATATTCAAAAGTAGTAACTACAACTACGGTTATTCTGATCAAATATATCATTTAAGTAGGGTTTCAGTAGAAGCAATCTTATTGTGGATTGTATTGATTGATATTGATAAAATAATTTTATACTAACATTTCGTTTCCTAACAAATTGTTTAAATTCAAAATTAGCCATAAAAATTCATAAGTGTTTGTGGTGTAGTAGGTAGAGAGGTAGCTCAGTACTCAGAATTTCCGAGTTCAAATCCAGGAAAAGGGAAACATTTAAAAAATATTTTTTTTTTAATTAAAAAAAAAACATTAAAATTATTAAATGGCAAATATATCAACGAAAATTTTTATTAGTTGTGCACCACAAGAGTGTGAACTATGATTCTGATTGCCCAGGTTCGATACCGGAAAAAATTAAAAATAAATTTTATTTTAAATAAAATTTTGTTGAACGTAATAGTATTAAATTGTGGAATATAAATATTAAATTGTACAACTGAATATTGGCTTTCACAACTAAAAATACAATGTAATATGAAGACAGTTGTCGTATCCGCTAGAATTCGATTGGCAACAAATTCGGTGGACACAATTGATACTGTTTTCTGGGTGTGGTTACGAGGATGAGAAAATGTTTTGCTGTGTACTTCTTTAAATGAAGAAAAATAGAATTGAAACAATTTAATTCGGCTGTGTCGAATATTTTAATAACCTCCACCGATGTCCTAAGAAACCGATGATTTCCAAAATCATCGATAATGCATTACGGCGAGGCGAGGTTTATAAGCCACACTTACGCGAACAACAGCAATGTTTTCTGCAGAAAGAATTTGGCGAGCATGCACAGGTGTTTTCTCATTTCCTACAGACCCGATTTGAAATATGTGCACAATTATCCCGATTGTGGACATATTTGGTCGATTATGCTGACCAAAAAAATCACAAAGTGCATTTTGATTTGAACGCCCATTTTCATAATAAGCCTGAATAACTTTAACGCGTTGCTCTATTGTGAATCTTTCCATGGTTCAAAGTTAGTCTGAAAATGAGAAATGTCAGATGAAATGCAGAAAAAACTTGACGTTTAGGTGTGGTTCATATTCAACATCTGCCCTTAAAGTTAAACCACCCTTTATATGTATATCTGAATATGAATTAGATGTGACGTGCTCTCTAGCAACTTTCCGGACTTCCACCTTACTAATTCCATCGTAAATAAGCCGATATTTAAATATTTTTTTTTACTCTAATGAAAAAATATTTAACAAATTCTTTGTTCTTCAATTTTACTTTTTTCAATCAGCTGTTTTTTTTCTTACAAATTCTTACACCTTCCAAAAAAAAAACTTTTACAAATTTGTACAAATTTTTGAGTTCGCAAACACACTTATTGTAAGATATTTGTTTTTTTTTTATTTAATCTTGGGAGCACTTTCAAACACAATATTTTAAAATAAAATGTGTTAAGTGAATTTGCTAACTCCGCACATATTTATCTTATATTCTATAAAAGAGATTCTAAAAAACTAACAAAATATAGTCTTCAAATCAATATAAAAAAATCTGGAAATATAATTTTACGCTGAGTTAAAAAAAAAATCTATTCTTACCATTTTTTTAAAAAGTAAATAAGAATTTCAAAATAGTATTTTGATCGATCTAAAAAGTACCAAAAATATTTTAATATAAATATTAAAAAAAAAACTAAAATAAAATAAAAAACACCTTTCATAAGATACGTAAGTACTGCAGAACTTTTGATAATGATAATACTATTGATTAATCTGAAGTGCATCAAAATACTTTTGATGTTGTAATTGTAGCACATAGTATGTTCCGTAGTACCAACTTTATCAACCCCGAAGGTACTTTCTACCAAAACAGAACTTACAAGAAATTGTTTACAACAAAGTTATCATAAACAAATTAATAAAAAGGGGAACATTTGTGAGTAATACGAAATGGGTCAAAAGAGTACCATAGTACTTTCAAGGCTCTAGTAGTACCACAAACATACTATATAGTATCACTATAGAGTATTTTTGTTAAAAATAATGTAAAAATTGTAAATGAAAAATATTTTTTGAGACGAAAAAAAATTTTGGTATGGAAAAAAATTTGTGGTGAAAAAAACAATTTTTGAGCTTAACAAACATTTTTGAGGTGAAAACAAAATTTTATTCACCTCTAGCTGTCCAGTAAAGAATATGAGAAAATATTTTATTCGCCAAACACTGCTATTAAATTGTACTAAAATACACCAATTTGTATGGAAAATTTAGAGGTACCTTCACATTTTAATGCATAACTTTTGGACCTCTGGACCGATTTTGCTCATTTACAATAATTCTCGGGAGGACTTTCATTAATCTAGGTAAGAATAAGATATAGCACTTGCGCTTTCGGGCCGTGATTGCCATTTCAACAGATAGACAGATGGACAGACAGACGGATATCGGTAAATCAGCTGTATAGGGTCTTCAACCCATATTTCGACACGTTACACACGGAACGAAAAACTGATATATACCTTTTCCTTATATGGGTACCCTCTCTTTTTGAGGGTATAAAAAAAGTACAATACGGGACCAATTTCACAGCTTAAACCTACGAAATATCGGTTTAGTTTTTTATTAGCATACACATGAATTTTGCCTAAAATCTGAACTCCAATTTTTTTAAATTAGTAAATAAAAACTTCAATTCTACATTTATCGGATTTTGTACTACCTTGAAAATTCGTTTTACCAGAGTCTGGATTTGCTTTGTTCCTCGAGACCCCCTAAGAGGGTTGTTTGAAATATCTTAAATCTCAGTAGATTTTTATTTATTTTGTAAATTATTTCCTTATCTATTAGGCTAAATTAGAAAATTTAGCAGTTACAACATATTTGATTTTAATCCTATGAATTTTATTACATATGTTTTATAAACTTTTTTCTTCTTTAAAAATATAAAAACATTTAAAAGAGAGCTTTTTATATCAAACATGTCGACAACCAACATAATGGTATAATGGTTTGAGTAGTACCGGGTCTTTACTAAGAATTTCAACAGGGCCACAACACAAACCAACAATGAACGAGAATAGCAACTACAACACGATGTAAACAACAGCACGATTTGTTTGAGTATTGGAAAAATCAGCACATGGATTAAAAAACCGTAAGGGAAAGTAAAAAAAAGCTTTTCACATTCTTGCTTTAAGGTCTTAATGCAACAGCCAAAAATAAAGAAAAAGAAGAACAAGTAGTAAACAGTCAACACTCATACTCATACAAGCATAAACTTGAATAAACTAATACACATACAAATAAGAGATATTTACGAAATATATCGGGTAAATACTTTGCTTGGTAAGAGCCATAAAAAAGTATGTTAAGTTTAAAAACAAACATTTACCAAGAAATTTTTAATGAATGCAGTTTTTTGCCTTCATTTTTTTTTAACCGAAAATGGAAAGTTGTTATTGTACAAAGAAAAAAATTGCATTTTAACAATAAACCACCTACATTATGAGTTCAGCTGTCTTAAACTGCGCAGACTCTGCTTGCACATTTTTTTTTTTTTTTTAATTTTGTTTGTTTTTGTTTCATATGGTACTATATATATATAAATATATATTATACGGTAAGTTAACAAATCTTAAGGAAATTTTACAACAGAGTTGTAATTTAATGTTAAGTAGGTACACTTTTAACTTATAAATCGGTAAAAAAAATCTAAAAAACTTATTTAAATTAAATTTTAGTTCAATTTTTTGTTTTTAAATACATGTGAGAATAGCGATTGCACTGAAACTTTAATATGTAGTAGAGGAGACGAAGCAATTTGAGCGGTATTTTTTCCTTTTCGGCTTAATCTTGTGTTTTATTGGACTTTTTTCACCTACTTACTTGTCAAAGATTTCCATTAGGTACACTCAGAAAAAAAAGTTAGTAGAAAAATTTGTAAACATTTTTCAATCCCACTCTACTATTTTTGTACTGATTTTTAGTAAAAAATTATTATTTAGCAAATCTTTTTGCTATTTACATTTTACAAATTACAGAATATTAACAAATTTTTGTTGCTAATTTCAGAAATCATTTTACAAATTTTTGAAAACCGATTTGCTAAAATTAGCAAAAAATATTACTAATTTAAATAAAGTGGTTATTGAAGAAAATGTTATTTCTAATTAAAACTTACACCTACAAACTTAAATTTCCTTAAAATGTTACATATATTAAAAAAGGGATTGGAAGTGAAGATACCGCTGATGTCTAAAAAAAATGACATCCACTTAAAATAGCACTAAAAAGGTTTTTTTAGTTCTAAAAATCCGCCCTAAAAACAATTAAAATTTAACCTTAAAAGTAAAAAAAAAAAAAATTACCAAAATATTTTTCAAACAGAAATTACCAAATTAAAACAAAATGATTAATTCGTTTTTTAAAAAATATATTCAAAATTTTTTATGCTCGATAAAAAAAAAATCAAAGCCTTTTACTAATATTAATAAAATTTAGTAATTTTTTTTGCTGATTTTAGCAAACAGATTTTAAATTCCACTTTACAAAAAGTCTACTAAAATTTAGTAGCGGCTACTAATTTTTCTACTAATTTTATTGTACTACACGTCAGCAGACATGTATTGCTAAGATTAGCAAAAAATACCGCTGGGCTCAAACTAGCAGAATTTCCCGTAATAACAGCAAAATTTTCAGTTGCCATTACAGACTTTTTTTGGTGAGTGTAGCAACTTTGGTTACAAAACATAGATTATATAAATCTCAAAACCGTTATATTCACGAGTACTTTAATATCCCTGCGGCAAAAGGACCTTTCCCAGGACACGTCACATGACCGGTTCATTTTGATAGCTACCGGTTAGGGGACCGATCACTTTAACATGGGCTTGTCCTAGGAGGGGGTCAATTGTCTTTTGTGACATGTCTCAGGGCTGGTCTAAAAGGAAATGTCGTGACTTTTAAGCCGGTCACGTGATAGGTACTTTAGGAACCGGTACTCTTTTCACCTATCTCGTGATATGTTTTTTCGAAACCGGTTCAGTTTTCACCTATCCCGAGACAGGTCCCAATTCCCAACTGACCCCTTTTTTCCCGCAGGGATTACACTCACAATATATTTTTCGTTACCGACTGTAGTTTATTTAAAAAGTAGTATGTAGAGTTTATTTTTAAATGAAGAATCAATTGAAATTCATAGAAATATTTTTTTATTTTTTTACTATTTATAGACATTCAATAGAAGTTAATACTTCAGTTAAATGGGAAATTTTATATTTTCTGTTTCTAAAAATAGAAATTCATATAGTTCCATTTTGTTTTTACCAAAATAGTTTGTTTATACTTTGTGTAAATAAAAATTACAAGAAATAATTCAAATATAGATACATACTTAGAAAATAAAAATATATACATCTGTGTGTGTTGTAAAATAACATACAAACACAAAAATTTTCAATTTGAAAAACAAAACACAAAACCGTTTTTTTTTCTACGTTTTGTCAATTAAAAATTTATGGTTTTTTTAAACGACTTTCGATTGCTTTTACTTCTTTTGTAGATAATTAAACAATGATTGAAAATAAACAACAAAATGGGCTGTATATAATGAAAAATCAGTAGTCCTCTTTTTGGTTGTATTTTCGATTAATTTAATATGTATTTTCGATTATTTTTAACGAAATAATATTGTGAGTGCTTGTCTAAAAAAAAAAACAAATGAATTTCTAATACTTCAGATATGCTACCATAGAAAAATTTTATCCTTTTTTGCCCCTCTTTTTCCCTTTAAATTTTAAACCAAATAAAATGTGAAAAGCTAAGTAATGATTTTAGTGTGATTTTTGAAATTTTTAGAAAAATCTATTTTAAAGAAATACCTGTATGAAAAACCAACACGTATCCGATGTTTTTTTATGTATAGAGTAAAAATTTGTATTCAAAATTATTTGGAACAAAATTAAGTGCGACATGTTTTAATGGTTTTTTGTTATTGATGTTACAAATTAAAAACAATATCTGGAATTGTTTCAAAACGGATTTCACCTATTTATAGCCCAAAAAAATATCAGTCAATTGCAATCCAATATAAAAAAATTCTTTAATTATTAATTTTAATACTAATTAACTACAATGACACAAACAGTTTATGCAAAGCACCATAAAAGTTGCTCCTGCGGCAACGACATCTCTGTCCTGCACTTGCTATCCATTGATTAAGTGATGGGACGAAACTGGGACGAAACTTCTGTTTCCTGCAAAAGAGGACTTTTAAAATTTGAACAATTCTCCAGTATAATGTTTTTACAGCTAAGATGGTCGATTTTGAAAAGTAAATACTTTTAAAAGATTTTTAAAATTATACCAGTAACATAAACCTAAACCGATATTGCAGAGAAATGACTTTGTTGACAAAGATATCTATCTAAATAAATACGAAAGTAGTATATAAATATGTATACAAATTTCAAAATTATTGGTATTTGTTATAAAAATGCTATAGAAAATAAACCTACCAAACATACACAAAAACTTTATGATGATCTGATGGGTCTGGGGATGTTTGGGTCAAAAGTTACTGTAGTTTTAGTAAAACAATTTTTTTATTTTCAAAATAATGGAGACAAAAAGAATTTCATGTGTTGATAAAACACTAAATTTTGATGGGGGAAAACAAAAGTTTGGCTTAATAAGTGTTATCTGGACTGGTTTGCTAAATTTAAACCTGGTCGTACGAACGCCGATGATGCTTCACCCTCTGGTCCCCCAAAAGAGGTGGTTATACTGGAAAAACATCAAAAAAAAGGCCACACCGTAAAGGGAAGCTGCAGGAGATAGCTGACGCTCACAAATATGTTATATCAAAGGAACGTGTAGGCTTTATTATGCATGCACATTTTTCTATGAGAAAGCGTGGGCGGGGCGCGTGTGCTAACAGTATACTAAAAACAACAACGAGTTTATGATGGTAAACTTGCACGAATTTAACTACGAATTGCTTCCGCACCCACCTTTTACACCAGATTTGCCTCCCAGCGACATTTTTTTTTTTTTAAAGAGAAGCAACACTCTTTGAAAAGGGAATAGAGAAAAGATGAAAGGTGGTGAAAGATGAACGGCTTTAAATATGGCAACACTGGAATTGCGCGAGATGATAATTCTTAGAACAGTTGTTGCACGCCATCTGATGAAGAGTTGGCGGAATTGATGAAGCATTTCAGTTCATAGCCCTGTCATATTATTTGACTTCCTTGGGGTTAAGTGCTATAGAAACACCGAAGGAGGACGATGCGATATGTATGAGCGATAAAAACTTATACATATTATTTTTTTAATTGATGTTGCCGTCGATGGGGGATCGAACCCGCAACCTTCTGTGTATCGGACCAACGCGCTAACCATTACATCAACGGCTGAAAGAGATTTGGCTGGAATGAGGAGGTGATCTTCAAAACAAACTCAAACCTTGAGTTGTCAAGAGTGATGGTTCAGAAAGAGACTGACGATAATCTTAGTCGTTCAGGTCGAAAATGTGACACTCCCTCTAGCGACGATCTTCACAGTTTTTTCATTTTATCTCACATTTACTGAAAATTAATGTTTTATATTTCATAGTAACATTTAAATTGAAATGTTATATAAAAAAGTAAGAACAATCTTAAATAGATTTTTTAATTTTTTTATTTAAAAAATTAAATAAATCACTTTACATGACTTGTTAAATTTTTTATTTAACTCCTCCCAACAATTTATAAGCTTTATATAAATTTTCTGATTGAAAATTTCTTATTAATGAATATTTTTTGTTGTTGTTATTCTGAGAACTTTACCCGTGAATAACATTTTTATTTTAGTCAACATTATATTAATTGGAAAATTCAATTATTTTACAAAAATACCACCATGTGTAAGGCATTATAGTGAATGACAATTTTGAAATAAATATTGTATAAACAGAAAACCAAACATAAAAACGTCACATTTTTGGCACTTGATTCACACTCATTTCAAGTGAAAATAAAAAGCTGACAAAACCATACAATAAATATTTATATACTAAAAATAAAATAAATGATATGAAAAAAAAATATGAAATGAAACGTAACAAATATTGTACAGCAAAAAATTATAAGAGAATATTTGATAGATGGACACTATTATAATATGTATGAGAAATCTATGTCACTATCACAATCAGACCTTGAAAAAGATAAATCTTTATTGAATTAATTCGCGGGAAAAAATAATTCTTTTTGTAAATCATCGAGTTGATTTAATATTTTATAAATACAGTTATTAAATCGCATTTAAAATCATAATTGTTTAATCAATTTCATTTTAATATTTTATGATATAAGTGAATCAAATCATTTTAAACATAATTCGTTTTTTAATTCGCGAATTAAAAAAAAGATTGATTCGATTTGCGAATTAAAATAAAAAAACATTAAAATTGAATATCGCTTAGTTTTCTAGATATTCGCTATATTGTAAAATGGTAATTTTTTAAAATGGCCGTTATCTCGAAAGTTAAGCGAGATTGGACAATACTGACAAAATTTTTGCTCTACTAGAGTATGTATTAATATATTCCGATAATAAAAATAGGCCAGGTTCGAAAGATATCCCGAGGTAACTGCCACAGGGTGACCTATTTCTATACGAATGAAATTGAACGGAAAACGAAATTTGTATTATCGGATATTATCATATAAATTGATAAAAAAAAATAGTCACCCTGTGACTTCGTGATTTCGCGAATCAAATCATATTCGAAAATTTAAAAAAAAATTTTGTGATTCGCGAATTAAATCAAAATTGATTTAATTCTTTGATTTAATTCTTTAATTATTCAAATTGTATTATTTCGTTTGATTTATAAAAAGAATTATTTAAA
The DNA here is from genome assembly GCA_949748255.1 of Eustalomyia histrio. Taxonomy (NCBI): domain Eukaryota; kingdom Metazoa; phylum Arthropoda; class Insecta; order Diptera; family Anthomyiidae; genus Eustalomyia; species Eustalomyia histrio. Next base: position 14,487,258 of record OX456525.1, on the reverse strand, counting down.
TCAACTTGATTCTTCTAATAAGATAAAGACTGAAGCATGGTACTACCAATAATACAATCAGAAAAATTAATTCGCGAATTAATTCATCAAAATTTAAATCATATTTGAAAATTGATTTAAGAAATTATGTTTTTAAGAGTTTGATCACAATACGGTGTTCGTAATATTTTTATTATCTCATTTCAATAATTTTCATTCAGTGACAAAAGCATATAAAATTTACCTTAATTTCCCTTTAAACATAACTGTTAAATATCAATTTTTTTATTAATTTTAGACTTTCACCTAAAAGTGAAATACAGGTGAAAATCATATTCAAATCCAAAAAATTTTGTTGGGTATTTTTAAAATGTACAATCTTTCAAGGGTCATAGATAATATACAAAATAATACATACTTATATACATATATATACTAAGTATGTAGTTATATATTTTTGTTTACTTTTTCTTTGCTTTAAATCTAGACAAATTACTATTACTTTGTATCATTCATTTTATTTTTGTTGCTAAATAATATTTATCAACACATCTATTACTGTACAAGAAATTGGGTGACACATTTTGTTAATTGTCTGCAAACATTGTGACACACATATGTTTCAGAAATCCTCCAAAATATCGGTAAAGAAAAAAAAAACAAATTCAATTTATTACAAAAGTATCGAGCAACTGACTATAAATGTGGTATTAAATTGTTAATATAAATGAAGAATAGTATTTTCTTAATAAATTATACAAATGTCATATTTTGATAAAATGGTAATTAATACTTTTAAGAATTTTCATATTATTATAAAAGGTGTTTTTTTAAGAGGTTGAGAACTTTTATTCAAAATAGAACAATTAAAAAACTTTCGAAATGATTTATTTTAAATTTTTTATTATTTATTATTTGGCATTTAGTATTAAAAAAAAAATAATATTGGCTACATGTGTACCGGAAGGACCATTCGGAAGGACCAATTTTCAATTTTTTATTCAGCTAAAAGTGACAGCCAAAAATTTATTTTTTCCATCATAATAAAATAATCTCTCCTAATGATTTTTCCGATAATCTTAAATGAAAAAAATAATTACCTTCATAAAAAATGACATCCATGTTTTCTTTTTATTCGCAGTAGAAAAATTTAAGCCTTTTACAGTCTAAAGAACATACCAATTAAACCACTTTTGCTCATAAATTGCAGTCCATACAAGAAAATTTATTTTAATAATGATTCAATAGTATTTAAATAATTAATTGTCTTTAAATATACTTTCCATTGCAAAAAAAAGTTTTTTTTTTTAATTTCGTAAGTTTGTGTTTTAAATTAAATAAAAGTGCTCAACCACTAAAAAAGTACCCTTTACTTAACAAAATTAAAATTAAACCTCAGGCTAGTAAACATAAATGGGCAATTGTAAATATTAATGAAAATCTGTTTACGACTTATGGATTTGTTTAAAAGGAAAACCTACATAAGAACAATATAATCAAGTGATATAAATTAATAACTACACTGAGTTACATAAATTTTTTACTTGTCTAGTGACTTAGGTATGTTTGAGTAGATCCTTAATTTAAAATGCCGGTTCAAAAATACCGCTTTTTCTGTTTTTAAATAGATTCTCCATTTTGAATTTTGAAAATTTAACTTAAGTTTCCTATTAAATAATTCTAAAAGCTCGTTTAATGGGAGTGGAGTGGATACGTTCACTTTTCAAATATCGTTCGACATCTTGGCTGATTCAGCCATATTGAATTTCGAAAACCATCACTCGACAAGTAAATATTTTTAAAATTAAAACCAATATTATTAAAAAACACAAGTTTTAGGGGGAAGTATGTTCAGTAGGGTGGGTCGAAAAAAAACTTGCACCGGTCACCCCTTAAAATTAAGATAATGTTAAGACGATCTCAAGAAAAAAATTTTTTTGCCACGTCCCTTGACCCCGCGCTTTTAGTTTTTTGTTTCCTGTGCCTCTATTTATAGTCCGACGTCAAGTCCTAGAAGTGACTTCTGGAATATAGATTTCAACCCCCTAATTTCCATTTTTTTCTAAACGATAAAAAAGTTGTTTAAATTCCATGAAATTTTTTCTTTTACAGTATATATTTTTATTCATCAAGGGTAAAGGGGCGTGGCAAAATAAAAAAAAAAATTGAGATTGTCTTCACATTATTTTTAATTCTAGGGGGTGACCGGCACAACTTTTTTTTGTATGCAGTGCGACCCACTCTAATGTTCAATTCCCTAATATTTTGTCAACTTGGCCATCCTACTCTCCAAAATTGTTGTTGGACTAAATTTTCTGTTATAATTTTTAAAATCATTTAAAAATACTTTTATTTTAATGCCGTAAAGTGGTTTTAAAAAATGTGGGTGGCACGTTTGACAAAGAACTCAAAGAAATAAAATAAGAAGAACTCAAAAAACTAAAACGGTTATAATTTTAAAAATTATTTAAGAATAATTATTGTTCTATGGCTGGTGGCGAATCCAAAATAAGGGATAATTTTTTAAAAGTGATCTGATTCACTTGATGCTCTCCACACACGAGCATTTGGAATTGATAAAAAAGTTAAGCTTTTAAAATTCAAAATGGTGAATGTTTCAAATTTAAAAAATAAAAATCGCTATTTTGGATACCGCATTGAGAATGAATGAAAATATAACTTCAAATTCTTAATTACCAATCTCAAGCAACTGTATGTGAAAAATTTCAAAAGTGTATTAGCTGTGCTTAATTTCAAAACAAAATTATGTTTTTGAGTTAGAGGGATGTTTGTAAAATGTGTCCTGACGCTGTCCTGTCATTGCGCAAAATAGGAACTTATCCCAGACCGTAAATATATTTTTGGCGATATTTTCAATACATTTTTTTTAAGTTTTAAAAACTCATTTCTTTCAAATTTACGAAATTTTGACTTTACTTTCTTCTTGTTTGAAAATCGTTAGTTGAATACAAAGTTTAAAGACAAAAAAGGTAGAAACTTATGTTTTCTATCGATATCAAGTAATTGCTTTTATAAAAAAAAATATTATTAAGTCAAAAACTACTTAATATCTGACAACCGCTTTTTGGCGTTCCTCTGCTTTAGAGGGTTAAAAAAATTTCCCGCCATGTTGAACTCCAAAAACAGTAACTTGGCACGGAAAATATTCACGACATGCGTGAAGAAGACACATGCGAAATTTATAGTCAATTAATATACGCCTCAAGAACACGCAAATATTGTAGTCATATTGCAAGTATGCGTCAATTCCATACAACATTCAGGTGGTCCAACAGTTACTACCAAGCGCATGTGGCGCCTGTTTAGAATACAGCCGAAAAATTATATGATTGGTTTTGCCACACCCTGTAGTATCATACAAAATAATATTCTATAAAATGTAACAATTTTTTATCGAAAATAATTATGGGTTTTTTTTCGAATGTTATATAAAATTTCAAATTTAAGTATATATAGACTTGCAAAGTAGTTATAGATATACCTGCTTAAAAATTAAGAATTTATAAAAATGCTGCCAAGTCTGGAAAATTCTTGGCTTTTCTCTTTTAAATATAAATTAAAATATTTGTCATAGAAATATTGGAATATTTTGTAGTTTTAATTTGATAAAAAAAATTAAAAATAAACAAAGGTAAATACAAGGTGGCGCAAAAGTAATCCTCCTATCAGAAAATGCTATAAATTTTGCGATTGGCCCCAAATGTCAGTTCTGTTTTGACATTTGTGTAGTAAACACATGCGAAATACACGTTAATAAACAATGTTACGTTTCACTGCTCCAGAACGCGGAATATTGGTGACTATTTATTTGAGCAATAATGAAGATGATTTTTCATCAAAAATAATCATGAGTGATGAGGCCCATTTTCATCTTAGCGGGTACGCAAATAAGCAAAATTTACGCTTCTGGGGCACTGAAAATCCACGTGTAACCCACGAAGAACCATTACACCCGCTCAAAGTCACTGTATGGTGTGCTGTTTTCGCTGGAGGAGTCATCGGACCTTTTTTCTTCGAAGACGTCGCGGGCCAAACGGTTACTGTGAATGGTGAGCGCTACAGAGCAATGATCAACGAGTTCTTTTTGCCGCAACTTGATGAATTGGGATTGGAAAACATGTGGTTCCAACAGGACGGTGCAACGCCACACACTGCACGTGCCACAACCGATATGCTGAAGGATGCATTTCCCGGGCGCCTAATCTCCCGTTTTGGCGATTTGCACTGGCCAGCAAGATCGCCTGATTTGACCGCTCCAGACTTCTTTTTGTGGGGCTTTTTAAAGTCGCGGGTTTATGTCAACAAGCCTCAGACTCTTGCAGCTCTTAAAGACAATATCCGTCAAGAATGTGAGGACCTATCGCCGGAAGTTTTGGCCAAAGTGATGGAAAATGTCATAAAAAGGGCTTAAATGACAATCAACTGTGGCGGCCGCCATTTACATGACATCATATTCTCGACTTGATGTAAGAAAAATTAAAAGACCAAATAAAAATAATCCACAAGAAGAATCAAAGTTTTTCATTTTTTTTTTTTAAATTACAGCCAAAAAACATCGGAAGGTTATTTTTGCGCCACCCTGTAGGATAGTCGTTTTCTTTACAAGTAGTTATAGGTATAGAATTCGAAAAAACAAATCTTATATTGTATTCTATTCAAAACATTTCAAAGGTGAAATTTGTCGAAAAAAGTGTTAGTTGTAGATCTGGTTTAGGGACGAATGTAGTTTTTCAATCAATTTACCAATAACAAGAGTCGCTTTGACGATTCCCTTAGACATCGATGAAAGAGGGCATAGAAAAAAAGTAGTGGGGTAAACAAATTACTCTGTTTTTTTATTTTTGTGCAGGGAAACATATACAAGATACTTTAAATATCTTTCCAATGGCCTACAAAATATATATTAAATAATTTTTAAACTTTCAAATAATTTTAAATCTAATTTTACCGACTAAATATCAACTTAGGCCGATATATTTAGGCCGATATATTTATGCCGATATATTCTCTCATAGAAAATTGAGGGAATTCAAAAGAGACTCCCCTGGTTAGTAATTAAAAAATACTACCTGAACCAGAACTACTACACTAGGTCACTTGAAAATTATATTCAATTTTATTTTTATTAATTTTGTAACACCGTGTACTTATTGTTATTGTATATAAATTACAATGTAAACACGCACAATATACATTGAGATTGTTAATTTTAATAATAATATTAATAAAATAAGATAATGATAAAAAATATAGCAGACAAGTGTTAAATAATGTTAAATTAAATGTTATACAACACAGACGTATGTATGTATGAGTGATATTGTAAATTGTTCAAAAGATAACAAATAAAATTATACGTCTTGGTGTATCCATACTAGTTTGAATAATAATATTAATCATACAATTAGAATTAGTTCATTCAGATTTATTTATGTAATATTGAGATTAGAAAGTACCCTTGTATTTAATAAAAATTAATCATACTTCTAGTCTTTTATTACATTTTATAACATCACTAGATGTTTTAGCCTTTTTTTTCCTATTTGAATAATTTGTTTTATAATGTTATTTTTATAAAAAAAAGTATGTATGTGCTATCTTCCGTTATCATTTATTTATTTTATATCCACTTCCTATTTTGATTTTGCAATTCTTAAAACAACTTTATGTTTAAAGGATATGTTAAATTTTACTGGTTTCCTTTTATTTTGTTTTTCTCGTTTGTAAACTTACAAAGCATACATTGTTGTTATACAGAAAAGTTTTTAAATTATTGGTCGAAAAATTTTAATTTTTTTTTCTTTCTTCAAAAGTTTTGCTAACAAATTTAAACAATATAGAAAGCTACTGAATAAAAGTTACCTTTTAGTAAAACATTTAAAGTCTGTGTACTTTTTTTAAGTCTTCAAATAATTTTTTTCATACACTGATAATAATCCATGCAAAAAAATATGAAAAATGTCAAAATAACAACAATCTTCGTAAAATAAACTAATTTTCGATTATTTTAGTAAAGTTTTTGTTGTTTCTATGCAGAGATAAATATAAGTGTAGCATACATTAAAATCGTAATTATGTTGGGATAGGTGTGGAAAATACATAAACGCATATACATACAGTAAAAAAAATTCATGCGATATTGTAAGGAAAAACTTTCGTAGTTATTTTTTTCGTCGGATACACGAAACTTTCGTTTGTTTTACGAAATTCAGTTTAGTCAAGAATTGAGTAATTTTACGAAATTTTCATTTTGAAATTTTTCCAAACCAAGAAAACTTTAAAATATCATAAAACAATATGACCAATATGAACTAAATTTTCTCCAAAATTATGAACAAAAAATTTTATTTTTACATATAGAAAAGAAAAATGGATTATTTTGTAAAAAAAATGACTTTTAAGTGCAATACACACTTTTAATAAAAGTGAAAAATTTTTGGAAATCAACCAATGAGAATATTTCTTTGCGAGGTGGCTTAATAAATTTTAAACTAAAAAAGTTTAAAGTTTCTTTGAAAAATATTTAAAAATATAGTTTAGATTTTATTTAGCCAGTTCGCTTTGACCCTTAATATAGTAAATAAAAAATTACGAAAAAAAATTCGTAGATTTTCTAAATTTTACAAAAGATTTTTGTAAGCGAAATAACGAAATTTCGTGCATAATACGTATGGATTTTTCAGTGTCTAAAATGACCAAACGATATTAAAAGTTTAATGTTACGAACATAAAAATTAATTTTTGATATACAGAAATTGTTTTTTCAAATGGATTTCTTAATGTTTCTATAGCAAAAAATGCTCCGGAACACTCTTGAAGTTGTTGGAGCATCCAAGACGATTCTGAGCTTTTGAATGGGAAACAAATCAAGCTTTTAATATATTTTTCAATCGAATGTGAATGTTTTTAATAGGTGAAGTGTTTTTGGAACATTAGTTTATTAAGAAAATTTCTAAGACTATAAATTCCTGAAGTAAAAATGACACCTTGTACGAGAAATTTTCTTTAGTAATTGAAAAAAGAAACCTGAGAATTGAAAATAATCTAGATACCTGATTATTTGGTTATCACAATCAAATTTATTCTTGGGTCAATCTCTATGCAACTCTACACATAAAAGAATAACGCGACTGAATGACCGATCTAACGACTAACTCACACATTCCCTAAACATCGCCATCATATACCTCTCGAGATAGTTACTTTGAGGTTTAATCTGAGGAAAACTTCTTCAGGGGCGTTGTGGGTAATGGTTAGCGAGTTGGACTGTTATACAGAAGGTTGCGGGTTAGATCCCCGGCGAAACCCCTCGAGATAGTTACTTTTTTAATATCAGGAAAATTTCTTCAGGGACGTTGTGGGTAATGGCGAGCAAAACTGTTCTAAGATTTATTATCTCCCGCAATTACACTGCTGGCATATAAGAAGCCCTTAACCTTTTACCACCTTTCAACTCTCCTCTAACCACTTTCCGAAGAAAGCAACACATTAATTAGTAGGAAGAATTTCCTGAGTGTTGCTTCTCTTAAAATAAAATACGGAGAGCGGAAAAAGTGGAAGTATCCCCCTTAAACACCAACCCAAACCGCTTTGGTCAATGGAGTGTGGGCTGATTTACTAATGTAATGATAACAAATACCCCTATTTTTTAAAATGATAATCTTAAATTTAAAATAAATTTTTTCCTAGATATAGGCTAATTCACTGACTTTGGAAATTTTGGCAAAAAAGTGGTAAAATAGGGGTTCACTTTGCCCACCTTATCTGCCTGTACAAGCCGCTTTGGTTGGAAACCTGAAATTTAAGGAACGATTGGAATTGAAATACTAAAATGGGAAAACTAAAAGAAAATAAATGGGGAACAAGTGGAATTAAAACACCTGACAAAGCGAACGAAATAAAATGCGGCAGGGAACAAGTGGAATTGAAATGGATACGAAATGGAAATAGACAGGTAACGAGAGGAATTTAAGCACTAGACAAGGGTAATAAAATACAATGGAACGGTAAACAAGAGGAATTGAAACCTTCGACAAGGCGAACGAGTGGAAATGAAATACTAAAAATAGGGAACGAAATTGGACGAAGCTAGCATGAATTTTAGCGATAATTTTTTCCATTTTTACATCCATAAATCATCAATTTAAAAAAAAAAAATAATAAACTAAATTTAATACAATTGATATGAATACAACGGTAGTGAAATCATCGCTTAATTAGTCCCCCTAATTCAATAGGCACCTTTATTGTAGACATTTACCAAGAAAATATTTTTATAAATTTTTATATTTTTCCCCGAAGTATGGGCCAAAACTGTGAAAAGGAACAATTTAAAGTTTTCGTCAGGAACATGGTAAAAAAAGTCGTGGGTTAAACCTAAAATTTAAAATATTTATTCCCTGATGAATATTTTTAGACTGGTGGTAAAAATTTGGGCCTTCAAAAGGGAAAAGTCTCCCCCCCTTAACGGCCTGCCCAAACCACTTCGACTAGAAATCTGAAAAAATTTGGGCCTTTCAAAGGGAAAAGTCTCCCCCCCCCCCCCCCCTTAACGGCCAGCCCAAACCGCTTCGACTAGAAATCTGAAAAATTATATGTTGGTTATTTGCGCATTTACTAAAAATGGACTCTTTTCAATCTCTAATAAGAACGTGGTAAATATTGGATTAAAAGGTAAAAGTGTCCTCTTAATCACACAGCCCAATCAAGGTGAGATATAAAGAAATTTGTACTACCCAAACTCATCCGACTAGAAAACTGAATGTTAAAATATGAGTCACTATGGAATTTAAAACAAAAACATAGACAAAATAGGTCGCACAAGTGTGTCCCGAAAAATTGTTCATCTACGGTAAAAAATCTTAATTTTATTTTAATGGCTTAGTGAACATTTTTGAACTTCATAATTGTTTGGCAAATGTACATTAATATTTTTCATACAAAATTTCATTCGATTAAAAAATAAATTTTAGCTTTGTAGAAAACTAATTTTTTTTAACATTTACAATGCACTAAGATAATTTTCATTTGATTTAAAATTTATATAATCATATTCCGTCTACGCTTTTCAATAAAAAAAAAAACATTTCAATAAAATGCATTATACTATTTTGTAACAAATTTAACTTTTTACTGCATTAATCTAGTTCAGAAGGAAACTTTAAACAGCAAAAAGAAAACTAACAACTTTTATGACAAAAAAAAGAGAGAGAAAAATTAAAAGTTTTCTTTTCAAACAATGAGTTTGAAAAACTAAAATTTTCTATAGTTTTACAGTCAACACACAAAAATAATATTAAAGTATTAACGTGTTAGTACTTAGAATACAAATCCATTAAATCAAGAGCATAACAAACCACAGATATAAATGTTGCAAACTTTAAGGGAAACTATAGAAATTTGTTTTAAAACTGAAAAATCACTGTGAATACATTAAAGTAAAGTATACTTAAAGGGTTTCAGTGTAAACAAAATAACACTTTGTTATGTAATATAATTGGAAATTTATAATTTGAAAAATACATAAACATTAATAATAATTTAAATTATAATAGCATTGTCATTTTACTTATATGACAATAGTTAGTTTTTTTCCTGGAAAAATGTATTATAAAATAGTTAGAAGATGGCCATGTTGTGGTATTATTTCCCTTGTAAGTCAATTATAAAATGTAAATTATATTAAAAAAAAGACCTCATCATTGTCATTATCATTTTTATTTTCAATTTAAAAACTAGCAATAATGAATGAATTTATAAAATTAGTTTTATAGAAAATGTAGTCTTAGTCTTTTTCAAGTCCTTGAAATCCTTACACAACATTGAAATATATATTTTCTAACATCATTTATAAGTATATATCTTTTAAGAATGTTTTCCCCATAAAATCAAATAATTTGCAGCCATTTCTGTTTTCATCGATTATTTTTAATACATAAAAAACCCATTTTGCATGTCAATCACCATTTAGTTTATTCTACTTTAAAAAAGAAAATGGTCTATAAGCATGACGTGAGCTTCTTTTTGTTAAAGACGTGACTTGGGAGGTGAGAAAATATAAAAAAAAAAACAATTTACATAAAAAACGAAAATAGCAATAAATTTAAAAAAGGAACATTAAGTCAATTAGAATTTTTTAAATAAATGATAATTTAAAGAAAATTGTAGACCCAAATTGTCTTTAAAAATCCTAAAAGTATACCACACTTTTAGGTTTACATTTAAATTGAGTGTGTTTAAAAAAAATTGTAGTCTAGTTTAAGAATGTTTTTAGCAAAAAAAAACTTGTGGCATACTTTTTTTTTGAAAATATATGACAATGAAGAATTTGTACAAAAAGTTGTAGAAAAATATGTAAATTTAGCAAATAAAATTTCTTGCAGCACATAATTAACTATTAAGAACTGAATTATGAAGTTTTTAGAAAGTACCCTAAATTATAATAATGTCCATTGAGATTTGTTGAAAAACGATAAATATAATCATTAAGGGGACAGTTTGATTTAGAGCACATAATGCCCAACTTTATTGCTTATCTACAAAAATATCATTCCAAAATTTCAGAGCAAAATTCCAAGTATTTTTACAGTTACACTAAAAGTTCCCACACATTGAATGTGTCGAAATTTCAAAATACATCAAAAGAGAAAGTTTGAGCAATATGCCTAAGTTTCGGTACATGCCTGCCAAGTTTCTAAAAAAAACTAGCAAAACAGGTATTTGGTAAAAGTTCTGTAAAATCCGTGAAGTCGTAACTGACTGACACACACACTCAAACCGCTGTAGGTAGGAAGTTAAAATTTGGTATGAGAGTTCCTCCTCCGGCGTAGCTATCCTGTATTTTTACAAGGTAATGGGCAAACAGCGGAAGTGCCCCCTTAACGGCTTGCCCAAACTTCTTTATGTAAAAATCTAAAATTTTAAATATGTGTTCCATGAAGCATGGCTAACTCGTTGATAAAGTACATTTTAAAATTTTCACAGGGACGTGGTAAAAATGGGGGTTTAAAGGATGAAAATCTCTCCCTTAATGCTCCCTACGGGGAGGTGCAAAAAGAGAAAAGTCTTACCCTTGACAGACTGCCAAAATTGCTAGAACTGGGAAAATCCTCGTCCGATGCAGACATTACCAAAGTGGGGATTTTTGGTAAATCCTACGGGTAGGGGAAAAAAGAGGAAAGTTTTCTTCTGGGCGGTCTGCCAAATCTGCTAAAGGTAGGAAGTTAACAGTTAGTACATAGATTTGTCATACAATGTAGACATTAAGTCAGATGGGATTTTTGAAAATTCCCCCCTACCAAACCTCTGCAGCCAGAAAGTACAAATTTGGTATGAAAGTTCCCCCTGCGGTGTAGACATCAGATAAGATGGATTTTTGGATGTTCCCATTGATGCCCTATCCAAACTTCTTTGGCTAGAAAGCTGAAATTTATAAAGCGGCAATTTTCGACAAGAACGTCCTAAAAATGGGTTTCAAATGATGAAAAGTCTCCCCCTTAACGGCCTGTCCAAACCGCTATAGCTAGTAAGTTGAAATGTGGTATGAACACACAAAAAACAAAATCATACTATTTATGAATATTTTATGAAAAATTTGCCAATATACTAATTTAAGAACTTATTCATAAATTCTGGTTGTATTTATGAACAGTTGATAAAAAAAAAATACTAGGAAAGTTTGTGTACTGGTTTATTATGAAGTGACCTTCAAAATATATGTAGAGATACTTACTATTTATGAAAAAGTACTTAAAAAATTTGCCAATGGACAAAATCATAATATTTAGGAAATAGTACATAAATTTATATAATACTGGGAATTTTATGTACCTTTTCTTAAATGTTAGGAAATAATTCATAATATTATAAATAAATTTTATGAACCTATTCATATATGCTAGGAACTTCTCCATAACATAAATAAAATTGCTGTGTGTATTATTTTTCTAAAGTTTTATTATTATTTTTTAAAGAATTGCGTTTTAATTATCAAAAAAAAATAAAATTCATTGTTAAAATTAGATAAAAAATTATAAATGACGGATTGTAAATTTTTAATACCAGTTTTGTTGCGTATGGTCAGAAACTATATAAAATTATGAAAAATTCTGACGAAACAATACTGGATTTAAAAATCGAAAATCGTATTTTTTTTTATTTACAAACACTTTATTTTTGGTAAAAAAACACACTATTTTTTGTTTTATTTGTTATAACCACATACACTTCCTTTTTTTGTCTTGTGCAAATGTAATACAAAAAAAAAAAAACAGCGTCATCGTTTTTATAACAAAACTAACGGCTTATTTTTATTAAACCGGTTTTCAATGTTGCCTTTTTGCTGCTTTTTGTGCTTAACTTATTAAATTTGAATACGCTGTGGGTAAGCGGAAAAATAACAACGTATTGGAATAGCATGTAACATATAAACAATAACGTGTCACAGAAGAAAATATTAACATGCAAAAAATCAAAAGTTTAAAATTATTGAATTATTTACATATGTAAAATACAATTAAAAAGTAGTTTGTGTAAGTTAATAAAAAGACACATGTGTTCCATTCCGTCGCCCTTCAAAATATGTCAAGTTACCCACGTTTATTTACTTTTTTTTTTGAGACTTGTCTTAGAAAATATTATATTTTTATTTAATTAAAAAATTGTCTAACTAACTAACTTTTGAAGTTTCATTTTACTGAAGTACTTCGGCTCACGAAATGCAAAAATTAACCAATTGCTATTTAAGTGATATACTTGCAAATGGTTTAAACTTCAAACTGCTATTTTACAACCATAGCAAGTTAGCACTTAAACTCACAGTCCCTTCAATAATTCTAAAAAGTCGCGAAGATAAATATTTTTTTTTGAAATATGAAACTATATTTTAATAGACGTTTGTTAAAGTGCAAATGTTTTATTATTTCTAAGCTTTATTCATCTTTAATATCTTTAGCCATATTTGAGTAAAATTTTATTTCTTCTTTTTTATTATTATTATTTTTTAAATTATTATTATTATTTTTTAAATTCAAAAGTTGACAACACTCTTGAAATTACTTTAGAAATTCTGTTCTTACATTTTATGTTGTTTAAATTATTATGAACTACTTCTTAATATTTATGAAAAACGTAACCTGTAAAATATGAAGTATTTCATAATCTTTTGTAATTATGAACCCGTTCTTAAAACGTATGAACAGGTTTTTATTATGGATGTGTGTCGTCATAATATAAAATAGGGAATTGTAGAAACATTGTTAAGTTATGAAATTTTCATAATATTTATGAATATACGATTTTTTTTTATGGACATAATTCATAACAACTATGATCGAATTTATAAAAAAAAAACACTGGGAAGTTAGGAACACTTCATAAATAGTAAGTAAGCTTCATATATAATATGAACGTTTAAAATTATGAACAATTTTCATAAAAATTATGAATTTTATTTCTTTGTGTGAAGGTTCCACCTCGATCTAGAAATCAGCTAAGACAGAATTTGTAGAAAATCCTACCGGGAGGGGCTAAAGTTAGAAAGTTGAAATTTAAAACAAAGGTGGAATTTTTGGAAAATCCTACGAGAAGGAAGAAACAAGGGAAAATTCACCATATTGACGGCCTACCCAATCGCCTTTGACTAGGAACCTGAAATTTGAATACATGATCGCTACATACTCTAATTGGTAAGATTAAATTTTTGGACGTCCATAAAGAGAGGCAAAAAAGGGGAATCTCCACCATAGCAGCCTGCAAAAACCACTTTGGCTAGAAATCTGAAATTTGATATACCTGTTTCTTGTGGAGTATGAGCTAACTACCGAGAAGATCGGATTTTTGTAAATTTCTACAAGAAAGGCAAAAGTAGTCTCCTCTTTGGTGGCCTGCCGGAACCCCTTTTGGTTAAAAACTTAAAATTTAAAATATGTAGACTCTGAGCGTTAACAATGTACCTAAATTTGCCCGCTAGTCGCAAATATTGGAAAACAATGATATTAGATGAAATTTAACAAGAATTTTTAAACATGTGAATTTTACTGTCCTTGGGGTATCATCTCCACATAAAGTAGCATAAATTTTATATATTTTTAGCAAAAAAAACTAAACAACAAAATTGTAAAAATAGCCTAATTTAATACTACTTTTGTTCTACAGTTCTTTTAAAAGAAATGCTAAAATATCTTAAAGAAAACGAAAAAAGTACTAATTCTTTATTCCCTAAACATCAGAGATGGCATAAATCATAAAACAAAATGGCATCTATAACTTTTAAACTCTGTCAAGTTGGCGTGTAGTTGATGGGGGAATTCCCTTGTAATTTATTTAAACATTCCTTTTAGCCCTTACAACTTTCATCCGTTATTGACAACAGTATGTTGCCACTTTTAATAACTTAAATATTATGCTTTATAAAAATACATTTGAGTTAATTAATTTTACTTATATACAATAATACCAACACTAACTAATCATTGTTTGTTTACCTTAACAACATACTTTTGTCTGGTCAATACTTAATAAAGCTTTGGCATGATTCGAAATTTTAAACAATTTTCTTTGAAATCATATTAAAAATGTTGTCATGTTTGTTAAATGATTTATCTCTTCTAACACAGACGTGCTTGAAATATATTTCGTTAAAATTAAATTGAAAAGAAAAACTAAATGATTTACAAGGCATAAAACTTACTTGAGCAAAAGTACGACTAGTAGGAGAGAGTAATAAACTGTAGAAGACTTACCTGAAAAGAAACAAACAAAAGGAAAAAATAATGTTATATTTATAATTTAAAAAGAATTGCAAAAAAAAAAAAAATAAATAGAATATGATTTATTTTTTTGTTATAAAGTGAATATAAAAAAAAATTTCCCATTAAATTTGTTTAAAGAAAAGAATCATATTTGATGTTTTGTTAATGTAAAAAATAAATTCAAACTTCCAATATGTTTTATAGTTGAATAAAAAAAAACGTTTTGTGGGATTGTGTATTTGCCATAATCGAAATCCTAAGAAGCAGTTTCTATATGTTTTATATAAAATGATCCTAATTGTTGAAAATGGTGAATTTTTTGCTATTTCATTTTAAAGTGTAAATTTTTTCAGTACAAAAAAGAAACAGATTCGTGACATGTGGCAATTCCACAAATGCTCAGTAAGGTTTGCCATCTCACCATGAATACAAATAAACAACGCTTGCAAATCATTGAATCCAAATTCGTGCTGCGTGGGAAATGTGTTTCATAAATTATATCTATTTTATGGACGTCAAAGTCGATTATCCGAACAGGCTATCCAGGCAGTTGTGACCAAATTTCGCAACAGTTTCACATACCGAGGAGGATATTGCTGCTGTATCGACCAGTGTCAATGATGATTACGTTATTTTAATTCGCCGCCGTTGCCAACAATTGGATTCGTGTTATTTGACCACCTGAAAGATTTTACGCAAGAACTGAAGCCAGGTGACGAACCACAATGTCGTTTGTTTGCTGAATAGTTCTAAGGAAATTTGGATGAACATCCATTTTTCTATCGAAAAGTGATCTTCAGCGGCTAATCTCATTTTTGGCTCAATGGTTAAGTCAAAAAACAAGAATTGGCAAATTTGGTGTGAAGAGCAGCCAGAGGCAGTTCAAGAGCTACCAATTCACCCTGAAAGATGCACTGTTTGGTGCGGTTTGTGGGCTGCCGGCATCATTTGACCGTACCTCTTTAAGAACGATGAAAGTCGCAACGCTATAGTCAATGGAGTAAAGTACCGTGCGATGATTACCGACTTTTATTGTCCAAAACTAAAGAATTGGACTTGGTTGACAAGTGGATTCAACAACACGGTGCCAAATGACACACGGCACGCGACACCATAAACCT
Organism: Eustalomyia histrio; assembly: GCA_949748255.1. NCBI lineage: Eukaryota > Metazoa > Arthropoda > Insecta > Diptera > Anthomyiidae > Eustalomyia > Eustalomyia histrio. The sequence continues at coordinate 14,471,387 of OX456525.1, read as the reverse complement.
ATTAGAAGGCGAGTTTCGTGAGCAATTAATCCCACAGTTTTAGCTGTTAAGATCACGCGATTAGACCCCACTAGACTATTTTTTGTAGGGATACGTGAACAAGTTAAAGAAGTCAACATTGCAGCTGCTATTGGTGAGATACCCGCCAAAATGCTAGAAAAAGTAGGACAAAATTGGAGCTCACGGCTAGACCAGCTACGGGGAAATAATCTTTAAAAAGTAATTGGCAGGTATTCATTTATCGCCCCAAAATAATATTTCATTCACTTTTGCAAAATTTTCTGTTTTTTCCAATTTTAAAACCCATGTTAAAAACCTACCCTTTATATAAATATTCATATTGAAAACTTTGGTGCAAAAGTCCGAAATACAAGGGCGGATCAATAAGTACGAGACTTTTCGAACTTCCCTCGTATGAAATGCAACACTGCTCCCATCAAGTATCACCTGTTAATAGATTACTGTCAAATTTTGAGCAAGTTCCGTCATATACTCTGCTTTAACATCTGATCACAACATACAACCTCGTGGATTTTTTTAAAAAATGGAAAAAAATGAATTTCGAGTGCTCATTAAACATTATTTTTTGCGAAAAAATACCGCCAATCAAACCAAAGAAAAGCTTAATAAATACTATGGGGACTCGGCACCATCTATTTCAATGGTAAAAAAGTTGTTGACTGACTTTCGTTGTGGCCTTACAAGCACAAAAGATGCCGAACGCCCAGTTGAGGTCTCTACACCCAAAACAATTAAAAAAAATTCACGATATGGTGTTGGCCGATCGGATATTGAATGTGTGATAGATTGTGGAAGACATAGGCATCTCATATGGCTCAGTGGTTTCAATTTTGAACGATAACTTGGGTATGAGAAAGCTTTCCGCAAGATGGCTGCCGCGTTTGCTTACAATCGACCACCATCAGAATTGTGTGACAGCTTAGTTTCCATGGCAAAATTCCATGAAGCAGACTACGAATTGCACGCTCATTCGCCATATTCTCCGAATTTAGCCCCCGGTGAATATTTCCTATTTCTAAACCTAAATAAATGGCTAGTTTTAAAGATATTTAGCTCCAACGATGAAATTATTGATGAAACAAATGCCTATTTTATGGACTTCGAAAAATCCTGCTGTTTTTTTTTTTTTGTAAAGATATGCTTTAAACTCCAAACAATTATTTTTTTCACACAATCCAATTAATTTCTGTTGAAATTAATCCAACTTATAGTAGAAAATTGTACTTTTACTATAAACTGGGTTAATTTACTCTATGGTTGCAAACGAAAAAAAATATTTGAATTATGTGTAAGTTGGTGCACACGTAATGTATAAATTCACACTGAAAGTGCGTACAAATTAAATGTTAAAATTAAACTTTAAATTTATTAATTTAAGGGTACAAATTTTTGTTTTAAATGGGTGAAAAATGGGTGTATTTATCAAAACAATGTTTAAAGTTCAACATCACAAAAACTATTTGTTAAGTAACTCACAGTTTTCCTAAATGATTATTCGTGTTTGAACTTCTTTAAAAATTTTATTATTTTCGAATTTTAAAATGTCAAAATATTTATAACCACTATACGTAAGTGAGTAAATTTACTTGTAAACAAATTATGCACAAAAAAAATATTTTATGTGTATGAAAATACGTACAATACAGTTTTACGCAATTGGTGTGTATTTTTACCGAATTTTTGTATTAATACACAAAACTTTACACATTTTTAAGTAGTAAATTTGCAAAAAATTTTCTAGAAAACAACAAAACTTGATGAAAAAAATATTGCAAATATTGAAAAATATTTGTATAGGGTATAAAAAAATCTCTAAAACCAAATATTAAACAATTGGGCAATTCACAGCCGGTATTGTATTTTGTATGTTGTATTAAAATACATTATACAAATATTTTGTTGTGAACAGTCAGTTGTATTTTCATTTTGTAAAACGTCAAATAGTGAAGAAGAAAAATAAAAATATTTATAAATTTATAGAAACAAGAAGAAATAATAATAATAAAATGCAAAATAAAGGTGAAAGTGAAAAAAGTGGCATTCACTTGAGACTGATATGTTATGATACACAATACAACATTTAATAAACACAGCAAATGAAGTTGTAAAGTTGTATCAGATTTTTAGGTGTAAATTACCAACAACAATTTTACACTATTGTAAAGTAATACACGATACAACAGATACAACGATACCATACCCGTTGTGAATTGAACAAATATTTTTTCATTGTGTCAAATGGTCATTGTGTAGAGTTTTGTTTTTTTTTAGTATAGAAATTTTTTGTTTTTCCCATTTAAGGCGTCGCCCTTAAATAAACATCATAAACATCACCAACAGCTTTATTAAATAGATTTGTATCAGATTTTTTGTTCATTTTAGCTTTGTTGATAGGATTGCATTTTCCAACATTGTAGATAAATTTTGTAATGTTTGCATATTGTAATGTTACAGCATAATGCAATTTTGTTTTGTAAATAATTTTAAAATTAATTTTATTAAATTTATAGGGATAAAATAAACAAATAACTATAGTTGTCTAACTCTAAAAAGGTTTTTTAATAAGTACATTAATTCAATTCCAGATTTATAATATTATATATTAGATTATATTTATATAAATATAATGCAATAATTTATGATAAATTTAATTTAATAATTTATTTTAATGAAAATATTAAAATACTATTTAAAAAAACACGCCATTATGAAGAAATTTTAACTTTAAAGTGCTTCGCAGAACACTGAATTGTTCACAGTGTTGTCAACTATCTTGAAGCAAAAATGCAAGCCACTCTCTTTACAAAACTAAATGCTAACTTTTTATAGTTTTTTTTTAACAAAATATCAGATTTGACCAGATCTAATTGTACCACATCTAATTAGATCTCTAAATTGGAAACAAATTTCAGATCTACATAAATCTGATCGAATCTAAATCTGGCATCAGATCTGACTAGATTCAATCATATCTAATTAATTCTAACCAGATCTGATAAGATCTTGCCTTTTTTGCCCGGGTACCAAGCAAACATTTTCATTACCAAATAAGTGGTTATATAACGAAACTTTATATTGGGTGGGGCGAAAATAATCATCTTATATTCTTTCGCTATAACTTTTGTTTAAAGTAAAAATTCATTTGATTTTTAACTGATTATGTTTATTCGCATATATAAATTTTGTTTCAATTAGTTGTAGATCTGACTAGCCAATCCAAATCACCGAAACGCGAGATTACACGCTCTGGAAAGGCATCATTCAAAATACGCATAGTATCGCGTGTAGTATAACAAGTGGCCTCGTCCTGTAGGGATCACATGTCCTCCAAATCCAAATCAACTCATATAAGAAAAATTCAGTCAGCATAGCTCTGTAGCGCTCGCGGTTAACCATAATGGCGTTACCGTCAATTCCTTTGACAAAATTAGGTCCAATCACCTTTTCCGACGTCAGAGGGTGTAATGGCGCTTCATGAATTATGCGTATAAAATGAGCCTAGGCAATGATGATCAATTTTAATGAAAAATCATCTTCGTCGTTCGTAAGAGCTGAATTTTGTATGGGAATATTTTTGTCAAAATGTAGTGCAGGGAACGCCACGAAATTGGCAATTATCGAGCCAGTTTTCTGGTGAATGTTTCGGGTTCCTCTACCACAATATTAGGCACTGCTTCAATGTTTTTAAACGAACGGCTGTTCCGTCTCCTTTTAGGGCATCGGCTGTCCCGTGTTCTGCTCCCTTAAAATCAAGTCGCCAGGCGTCGAATTCTTTGCGCTAATATTTTCACCAAAATCCACCACCATAGAGAAAACGGATTCGTGCTGATAACTGAATTTGTAATCAAATGGATCGGTTGTGGTAACAGAATTTTTCAATTGTGACAATAGAATAGCATTTGGGACAAGAGTAATTTGACTGTGACCAAAGAATTTCAGTTGCCTTAATAACAATTTGGATGCTACAATCAAAAAATTCGCAACTAAATCATTCGATTGACAACAAATTTGGTTGCCAACACAAATCTGTTTTCTGGGTGCACTGACGAATTATTGTGCGTAAATATTGTTACAATTATTGAGCGTTTTTGAAACGTATAGTTTTGAATTGTTATTCACTAAGAATTTCGCACGTCTCTTATTCACGTATGTCGCAACGAAACTGACATATGAAGCCATTTATGAAAATTGCAACACTTTCCAAAAGGGTTATACTTATTGTCACGCCTTGTGCAAGAAGACTTTAGCTTCAGGAGGCGACACACCATACATCGGACACTTGAACACTCGTCAACGACGTGACGGCTTCAATTTGTATTAAATTGTTTTCACTTAAAGTTCGATATTTTTCGTTTGTGTCAATTTTTCATTTTGGATGCAGATGCAAAGCTGATAGGTATAAGGAGAAAAACAGCAGGCATAAATTAGCCTGGAGCACGAGTTTTTTTATATACTGGATAAAGCTAAATTGAGTGTACAGGTTGGTTGAAAAATTCCTGCGCTCACCAAGATATGGCACTGCTAGCTCCAAATTTTTTTTTTTTCTTAAGTTGGTATAACTGTCCTAAGAACACATGCAAAGTTGCAAGTCATTCTGTCAATTTTTTCTTTCTTTACAAGCCATTTGAAGTTGAGGTGTCATTGATTTTTTTTAATATGGAAAAAAACTGAATATCGTGCAGTCATTAGATTCTTTGTTTTGAAGGGTTTAAAAGCAAAGGAAATTTATGAACAATTGTTAGAAGTGTATAAGGAGTTCTCACCTTCAAAACGCGCCGTTGAATTTTGGGCTGGTGAATTTAAAATGACGATCCACGCGAAGGACGACCAAAACTGCAACCACAGCAGAAATCATTGAGCAGGTACCTAATATGGTTAGTAAAGATCCAAGTTTGACTAAGCGTGAAATTGCTAATGCCATAAGCATCTCAGACGAACGAGTACTCCATATCTAACATGAAGAATTACGTATGAAAAAACTGTTTGGAAAGTTAGTGCCGCACACATTAACAATTCAATAAAAACTGGATCGAAAACAAATTTCTCAGCGTAATTTGGAGCGTTTTAAGCCGAATAAAACCGACTTCTTGCGTCGTTTTATAACTATGGATGAAACTTAGATCTACCACAATGATCCTAAATTGAAACAAGAACGTTTACAGTGGACTGAAGCTGGTTGTTCAGCTCCAAAGCAGGTGAAGTCACAACGATCAGCAAATAAGGTTATGGCATCAGTTTTTTGGGATGCAAAAGGAATTTTGTTGATTGATTATCTTCAGAAAGGTAAAACAATCAACTCTGAATATTATTGCAGCCTTTTGGATTAGCTGGATGAAAAAATTCGTGAGAAAAGACCTGGTTTAAAGAAGAAAAAAATCATTTTTCATCAAGACAATAAACCTGCTCACAAAAGTGTTTTGACGATGGCTAAATTCAAAGAATTAAAGTACGAATTGCTTGAACATCCACCGTATTCACCAGATTTGGCTCCCAGTGACTACTATCTCTTCAGATATCTCAAACAATTCCTTCGTGGAAAGCATTTTTTTGTCGAATGAAGAGGCCATAGCAGCCGTAGACGGTTATTTTGCAGAGCTTCCGGAAAACCATTATAAGGATGGGATAAAATTATTGGAAGATCATTGGAACAAGTGTATTGAGCTTCTAGGAGATTATATTGAATAAGAAAATATATTTCGTAACAAAAACAGTATTCCTTCATTTTGAGCGCAGGAACTTTTCAACCAACCTGTAATCGATTTTCAAGTGGACTGCACTGCAAATAGAATTCTTTCATTAATCGGAAGATTTCCGATTTACCCATGAAAAAATCAAAATATATATGAACATACGTGGGCATACATGGTAACCAATACATAATCTAATATATGACCTTATATCTTCGGATCCGAAATTTGAGGGTATATGGCCATACATGGTTATTTGTGATCATATATGCTCATATATTTTTCATGTATGCTCAGGTATGATCATATACGGCCATATACCCTCAAAGTTAAGATCCAAAGAAAAATTGTCTTATAGGAGATTATGTATGGTTATATATTGTTCCATGCATAACAATGTATGATCATATACAAGCGCATGTATGATAATGTATATTCATATATATTTGCATTTCAATATTCATAAACACTAATCCCTCTTTCCATCCGCCTTCTATCACTGATATCATCACAGTGTTACTGCATTTGAAGGGCCCAGCAAAACCACACATTACCAAATAATGGGTAAAGTAATGTATGGCCATAGGGGCCGATGGATTACTTTACACCTTACTTCTTGATGAATTTTACAGGCGATGAGCCTTAAAGTAATGTATATACTCATAAATAGATTTTTAAAAAAGGGGAATTTTTATTAAAAAAAATTGTTACAAATATTTAATTTAAAATATTTGTAATTAAAAATAATGTGGTCAAGGTGGGAATCGAACCAGGGAAATCTGGTTGCCAGCCAAGAACTCTACCCACTGAGCTATCGACGCATATAGTATTTGATTGCCTTAAACTTAAATGAATTGTTGCGCTTCGTTTGTTTCGCTAGTGTTGACAAAACAAACATAGATTACTCTTTTGCTTACAAAAAAAACACAAAGTAATGTATCTAAAAATAGATTTTCAAAAATATTTCAATAATTACTTTACATTTATAAATCATATATTACGTAATCAATAATCAGTAACTTGCAAATAATGAAAAAGGTAACTAGCTATCATTATCATTACAAGGTAATGCATGAGAATATCGCACCCATTAACAAAGTTTTTCTGGGGAGTCAGGCCCTGAGTGTTGATTCAATGCAAAAAAATATATAATAAATAAATTTTTAAAGATAAATACCAATAGAAGTATTTGAGGGTTAATTTTTTAGCACTTGAGTTAATACATTTGTATGTGGTTAAAAAAATATGAAGTGTTCATAAATAAATTTATTGCCAATTCCATTGGGAAACGTTAAAATTTGTAATTTATTAGCTGCATCTGTTTTATGTAATTTAAAAATTTGGAAAATGTTGAATTTTTTTAGTTTTGTTATAATGTTTCAACAGACAGATGGACAGGCTTTTACAAATCAACTAAAAAGTTTATACTAAGTGAGTAAAGGGTTTTACCGGCAAACTATTCTCCAAATTTTTTTAGCAGCTTTGGTTGCAGCAATCGAATTATTTGTTTGTTGCAAACAAATGTTTACCTAGATCAATTGAAATATAATAGTCCTACCAAAATTGTTTTGTCTTAACAGAATTTTTGCCACCACAACCAAAAGTATCGGTAGCTGCCACCGAACTATGAAGTTGACAAAAAAAAACTTAGTTATTACAATGAATCCGTTTTCTCTTTGTGTTAAATGAGATTATGCCGCTAAAAATAGGTGCATATTTTTCAGTTTCGTCTATAAAAAATGTTTATAAAAATCTCGGACTTATTGTTATAATCTTCTTAATGTAGGGTATAAAATTTGAAAGTGAATATTTAACGAATGAAAAGAGCTTTCTATCAAATTTGTTCTCTAAATTCGTTTTATCACTTTTTAACTTTTTGTTATTTTACGCTTTTTTCGAATAAAAGATTTTAAGTTTAAATAAAAAAAAGGATAAAAATAGCTTTTTGTTATTTTAAATAATTTTTATATATAAATTGTGGGAGTAGTACACTTAAAATATTTTGTAAGTTAAAATAACAGAAAAACCAATTTAAAGAAATGATATTTCATTTAAAAACCTGTCTATTTACTTTTAATTTAAATCAAATGGTTTTTGTTATTTATTTTTAAATTTTATTTATTTTTAATTCCGTAAAAAATAACTGATTATTAATTAATTATTAATTTGTTATTCATTTATTTATACACACACAGTCTATAGACATATTTTGTGTGAATTGCCATATGTGTGTTTATGAAGTTCTTGTAGTTTGAATTGAAATTATTTTGTATATATACAAACAATTTAAAAAAAATAACAAATTGGAATAGTTTGAATATTTTTTTTTATTTTTTAATAGCAACCCATCTAAAAATCGAAATATATATGAGCATACATGATCATACATGGGCCTGTATATGATCATACATGGGCATACATGGTCATATACGTCCATACATTATTCAATATATGACCATACATGATCTCATATATGATCATATATCTTCGGATCCGAAATTTGAGGGTATATGGACGTATATGATCATATACGAGCATACATGAATAATATATGAGCATGTATGATAATATATGCACATATATCACCATATACCCTCAAATTTCGGATCCGAAGATATATGGTCATATATGAGATCATGTATGGACGTATATGACCATGTATGCCCATGTATGATCATGTATGTTCATATATATTTCGATTTTTACATGGGAAACAAAAATTTAATTTTGTAATAACTGTAACGGAAACAAATAAACCACAAATTTCCGTTTTGTGGGTAAATTTTTATTTAATTTCAAACAAATGAAAAAAATAAATGAATCTGAAAAAAAAATCGACAAATGACAGTAAATCATTTTGAAGAAATGTATAAAAAAATTTATACATATTTCTTTGCAAAATAATTTTTTGTTCCTTTATTTTGAAATGAAAACTTTTTCTATTAAACTACAAATATTAAACTACATTAAATCCTGAGTGCATTAACATGTTGACAGATACAACTTTAAAATATTTCTTATATTTATATAAAAATATTTATTTTTTTGGTCCCAAATACAAATAAAATATACATATTTAATATTTGCATATATTTGTATGTAAAACAAAATTTTTAATGGGTAAAAGTATTTATATTTCATACATTTTTTATATAAAAAAAAAATATTTAAGGATTAAAAGGAATCTCACACATATGCATTGCTAGTTATGGCTGAGTAAACTTTGGTGTTTTTATACCTCCTTTCGAAAAAACCAACCAACACACTAACACACATTTCAGCATCCATATTTCATTTTACAATTTTCATATTTATTTTTGAAATAAACCATTGCAAATATACAAAATGCCAGAAGGAAGAGAGAGTTACACTACATATTCTGTATTTAATGTAGGATGTATAAATGAATGACTAATTTGTTTTTTTAAGGAATATATTAAATTCCTATCCAACAGCTTTACTGTCAGTGGAAATATTTTGTCTGAAAAAATTTAATTTAAATTAGCTTTGAACTCCAAAACTTAATATTTAAAAAAGAAATTAACAAAAAAAAAAAAAAAAACCTCTATACATTAATTTTATAAAACTACAATTTAAAATGATTAATGTGATCATTTTGCGTTTAACAAATTTGTATGAAGATACTGGGATTTTTTAATTTTATCCATACAAATTTACGTTTGAGCATTTTCTTTTTTAAAATGACCCCATAAAAGTTTTTATTTTTAAAAATATGGGTATTAATAATTTTCACATAAACTCCAATTGTATATCAAATTTTGCAAAATTTAAGCTTCAGTTTTTGTTGGAAGGTATTGTTAAAATTGTGTAACATTTAAATGAACCACCGATCAAACGTTAATTGAAGATGTAAAATGGCGCGTCTATCTCAAGTGTATTTATGATAATGAATACGAAAAATCCAAATTCAGCATAGTATTTTTTTTTTCAAAATATTTTCCAAGAGAAGATTTAAAAAAAATATCATCAGAAAAGTGGGAAATTTTCCACTGAAAAGCACAAATATGTGGTTGATTCGCCTGATAAATTTGTATATTGTTAAGAGCTTTTCAAAGCTTATTAAACGCTTTTTGAAAGTTTTATATTGTTACATATCAGGGATGAAAAAAATATGATAGCTTTTATTAACCGATGTTTAACCAATGTGTAAAACATCTTTATAGAAATTCCAAAAAACTTATTAGAAAAGTTTATTTTTGAATTTCTGTTAAAAAAATTATACTAATTCGGAAAATCTGTCAGTGTTTCTATAAAAAAAATTAAAAAAAAAATTTAAATATATATATTTTTTTTTTGTGTTACAAATAATTTTTTTTTGAAAATTTGCCTTTTTACACACTTTTTCAAAAACAAAAAAAGAATACAAAATTAAATTAAAACTCGGTTATGGACAGCAAGACTCTCAACGTACCGGTCGGTGTCTTGAAAACATTACTGCTGTAAACGAGACTGTGGCCGAAAATCCGAAAACATCAATTCGGCAACGTTCTGAAAAACTTAAAATTGAACGAAACGCAACGCAGCTAATTTTGACAAAAGATCCCCACAAAGAGTAATGGCTTGTCATCAGAGCCATGGGACCCATTTGACGGATATTTTATTTCATACTTAATTGGAACATGTCTTCTTTACAGTCCAATAAAAAATCAGAACTATCTCAAAATATACGTGTTTTTATTTTAAAATGAAACAGTGCAGTCTTAAAGCGAAATCTTCACTTAACACCGCTTAATCGAATTCGATTAAAATGCTAGGCGAATAACTGACTATATACATTTTTTTTTTGTATTGCATGTTTTTTGTTATTGTATTTTAGTTCAGGTAAAGCAAGCCGTCATCTGGAAACACCACCTTAGTTGTCATCTCACTTAATTCATTTCATCAGAAAATTCAATTTTAAATATAAACTTAATTATATTTTTGCTTTCAATTTATTTTAATTGAATTTACTAAAATAAAATAATCTATATGAAAAACTATATATATATATATATATATATATATATATATATATATATATATATATATATATATATATATATATTTATATATATATATTAATATTAGAGGTATTAAAAAAAATTAAAGTGAAGTATACAGTCAACTATAGGCTAATATGAAGTTTGATGTCGATTGGATACAGTAAACTTGAGACAGAAATAAAATGTATATTTTTACCCCGTTCATACTGAGCACCAAAATACGTATTTTCGTTATTTTTAAGTTTTCGATTTAAAATTTGCATCGAATGAAAACTGAAAAAAAATTTAAAATACGTATTTTGAGGTTCAGTACGAATGGGGTATTAATTAGCTTTCAAAAACATATAACAAATGGAAATCGTATGAAAAACATTCAAGTTTTTACAAATGCCCCAGGCCAACATTGTGTCAAACTCCACTAGATTAAGAAATTAACGAACAAATTGTAGTTTTTACAATTTTTTTAATGTTACATTATTTATATATTTTTTTTCATACATAAATACTCAAAGATGAAGTTTTGTTCCTCTAAGATAACAAATTTTTAAGTATGACTTAAAATGTAAAATTTTTTTAAAATAATTTTTAAATCTCTTATTTCAAATTTTTTAAGTTTTGTTCAACAAAACTAAAAAAACATAAGTTTCGCACCTTTTAGTATCATTAAGTACATCATAAGAAATACTAAACACCCAAAATTACATATATCCCTCATTTAGTGAGCTCAGCTTTAATTTCGGCGGATTTCGATGAAAATACTTTTTTTTTGGCACAAAATTTATCAATATGGTAAAATTCATCCATAATTATTAAGTCTCAATAAATGCTACTCAGAGTTTTATGACATCATATATAAGGACGGTATTCTGAAAATGTGGTCAAAATCAAACAGCGCAAAATTGAAATGACAATATCAAATATCAATTTTATTTTTTGGAAACTTTGAATATTTCATGAAATTGATAGCAAAATATCGTGGATGAAACCTGACTATACTATTTTCTTTAATTAATATTTAAAAAGAAAAATAACCTAAATAACCCTTTTAAATATTTTTTAACATAATCTCTTTTTAGCTTAATACACTTAGTCCAACGTTTCTCCAATTTTTGTATACCTACCAAAAAATAGGATTTTTTGAGGTCCTAAAGTAGGCATTTTTTTGATCAATAATTTCATCGTTGGAGCTAAATCTCTTTCCACCGAGCCATTTCATTAGATTTTGAATAGTCACTGGGGGCTAAATCCGGAGAATATGGCAGATGAGGTACCAGTTTGTAGCTCAATTCATGGAATTTTGCCATTGAGACTATACACGTCACACGGTTACGTTTATGGTCACTTGAGAGTAAACGCGGCACCCATCTTATAGACAGCTTTATTAAATCTAACTGATCATTTATGGCATCAGCAATCTCACGCACATTTACTCTTCGATCGGCCAACACCATATCGGGGTTTTCGCAAAAAATAATGTTTAATGAGCACTCGAAATTCACTTTTTCCCATTTTTTTTTTTAAATCCACGAGGTTGTATGCTTGTTAAATGTTGTATGTGCTGTTAAACGCAAAGTAAATGACGGAACTTGCTCAAAATTTCACAGTAGTCTATTAACAGGTGGTACTTGATGGAAGCAGTGTTGCATTTCATAAAACTACGAGGGAACTTCGAAAAGTGACGGCCTTATTGATCCACCCTCGTAATTAAAAAAACAGAATTACTCCTTTATGTACTTAGAGCAGTGATCGGCACTCATAGCCCTCAGGGGCCGAACACAATCGGCAATTTACACGTACACTACACGAATGTCAACAAATCTCACAGCAAAGAGCACAAAAAATACAATTATTTCATTCAGTAGTACGCTAACTTTCAACAGAGCAAGTATATGCCGCTTTGTTGAAGAAGTAAAGTACACTCTAAAAATTTGTTTTTTATATTATAGGTATTTATTTTGTTTTTCGTTTACATTTTAAATTAAAAATGTGGAACGTTGAGTGGGTAGATTTTTTTTTATTTTCTTGAAATATATTAAATGAGGCAGAGAGCCTTGTATGCAATCAAAAAATTATTATTATCATTATTATGAATTATTTTTATTTTTTATACTAGAGAAAACAAAAACAGGAACTATTTTAATTCAGTGAATACGGATATTCTCTTATCGAATAATTCATTTATTAATTTATTCATTCTTTTATCTAAATAAAATTATTTCTTACGGTGTAAAACACCAATACATTCATATTCTCTCTTTCTGCCGACCGCTGACTTAGAGTGAAAATGATCCAACATTTTAAAAATGGTCATGTGTATATTCATAAATATTTCGATTTTGGCATGGGTGTTTAAAAATTTACTTTAAATATTATTTGGTAATATGTGGTTTTGCTGGGTTTATTATATAAAAGATACAGTTTTCTAACTTCTGTTTCAATTAAACTTTAAAGTTGTGCTACTCTTACTGGATAACCCTTTATGTTTTTTTTAACGTACCTGAGTGCTTTGCAAATGCTAAAGCACCATTTCAAAAACGCTTTATGTGTTTATAATATATATTTTACTGAAAGCTCATTAAAAGCTATGTGCAAAAAGCTTTTTAGTACCTTTAACTTACAGCAGATGGCTGCCATTTATTGTTGTTTCAATTTATTTAGCTTTTTGTGTGCAAGCTCCTTTAGGAAATTTACACTTCCACAAACCCTTGCACCTAAAACCTAATCCCTAGCACAGATTTGCGCAAGTATTTTAAACGGACTATTGAACCCATGTAATGATTTTTAACCAGCAGTATGGGGTATGTTTTTTAGGAGTCTATAACTTTTATTTAAAATAAAACACACATTTACGTAATTTAAAAAAAAAAAAAAAATAATTTCAATTGAAAGTATGTATATTTCCACATTTAAATACATTCTCTTTGTAGGGTCCAATTTATCAGCAAAAGTAGTGAAATTTTTTAGACTGTAAATTGCATAATTTTGTTTACTGCCCTAAGTGTTATCTAAAAAAAATCATTAGGGAAATGTTATTTTATAATAATGAACAAAAAAAAATGTTGTAAAGGGTGTCCCAAGAAGAACGCAATTTTTAAATCTGGCAACATTCGAAGTGTCATTGTTTGACATTTGAACAATTGTTATTGTTTGCTAGTAGAAGGTACGAGGTTAGTAAAAATGGAGCGCTACACGAATGAACAACGCATTCTCATTGTGAAATTGTTTTACCAAAATGGTGAAAGTTTTGCGGCTACAGTTCGCAAATTGCGATCAATTTGGGGTCACAATAATGCTCCAAAAGAGTCAACTGTAAAGAGATTAATGGATAAATTTGCCGAAACTGGGTCTTTTAGTGATGTAAAGACAACAACGCGCCATCGACCAGGTCGATCGACCGAAAATGTCGCAGCTGTACGTGATGATGTCGCTCAAACTCCATCCACCTCAATTCAACACCGAGCTCAGCAAATTGGTGTCTCCAAATCCACTTTGCAGCGAATTTTGATGAAAGATTTGCATCTTCATGCATACAAAGTTCAATTGACTCAGGAACTGAAGCCAGCTGACCATGGACAGCGAAGGGAGTTCGTTAATTGGGTATTGGAGAGACAACATGAAAATGCTGATTTTGCCGATAAAATCATCTTCAGTGACGAGGCCCATTTTCATCTTGATGGCTTCGTCAATAGGCAGAATTGTCGCATTTGGGATGAGGAAAATCCTCGAGTGATTCACGAGAAGCAAATGCATCCTCAACGTGTCACTGTGTGGTGTGGTTTTTGGGCTGGAGGAATCATTGGAGCTTTTTTTATGAAAATGAGGCAGGTCAAGCGCAAACAGTCAATGGTGTTCGGTATCGTGAAATGATAACCAGTTTTTTCTTGCCTAGAATTAAAGAAATGAATGTGGAGGGCATGTGGTTCCAACAAGACGGCGCCACATGTCATACAGCCAGAGAAACAATTCAATTGCTGCATCAGTCATTTCCCGGTCGTGTTATTTCGCGTTTTGGAGATCAGAATTGGCCGCCTAGATCGTGCGATTTAACACCATTAGATTTTTTTCTTTGGGTTTTTTGAAGTCGATGGTTTACGCGAATAAGCCGACGACGACTCAAGCCTTAAAAGAGGAAATTGCACGCTGCATTAATGAAATACCGCAGCATTCATGCAAAACAGTCATTGAAAATTTCATTAAAAGATCGCGTGCATGCCAGCAAAGCCGCGGCGGCCATCTGCACGATATATTGTTCCATACATAACCTCATTCTGTCTACTTTACGATATAATAAAGTTTCACGATTTTTTTTAAATATCTGTTTTATTTAAAATTTAAAAATTGCGTTCTTCTTGGGACACCCTTTATTATGACAATTAGCCGAAAAAAATTGAAACTTGGACCCTCTGAATGCACTTTAAAGCAGATGGTAATGGTTTACTTGTGTCCAAATTGTTTTTAATTACTAAATACCAAGAGTCATTTCGTAAGTCTTAATGTGTTATATTTTAATAATTCAAATTTATTGTTGTATATCTTAAAAGTTCATGTATAATGTTATGCATATTTTTATGATTCTTTAGAGTACTAAAAAATGTACTTCCTTTTCTGTTTAATGTGTGTATTTTGTCGTTTAAAAGCTTTTAGTGTTGTCTGTTTCTAAAACGCCAAAAGCATGCTATACATTATCGGTGGGTGTGTGTTATTTTGTTTTATTATAATTTCCATAAAGACTTTTATTGACAATAAAGAGAACTTTGAAAGCTTAACTGTTAAATTAACATAATTTCTGTTTTACGAATAATAAAATTATGCAAAATATTTTAAGGAAATTGCTTAAACATACAAACAGTAGTACAAATACAGTGTAACAGGTGTAAATTTATACAAATTCTAAAAAGATACACTCACCAATAAAAGTCTGTAATGGCAACTGAAAATTTTGCGGTATTTTTTGCTAATCTTAGCAACACATGTCTGCTGACGTGTAGTACAATGAAATTTGTAGAAAAATTAGCCGCCGCTACTAAATTTTAGTAAGCTTTTTGTAAAGTGGAATTTAAAATCTGTTTGCTAAAATCAGCAAACAAAATTTACTTAATATTATTATTATTAGTACAAAATTTCAAATTTATTTTTTTTGTCGAACATCAAATTTTTTTTTTTATTTTATTAGACAAAATTGAAAAAAAAAACATCAGAGGCTTAAAAATTGTAAAAACAAACGAATTTATAATTTTGTTTTAATTTTTTTTTTTTTTTTTTTGAAAAATATTTTAGTAAATTTTTTTAAGGTCAAATTTTAATTGTTTTTAGGGCTGATTATTAGAACCAAAAAAAACTTTTTAGTGTTATTTTAATTTTTAGACATCCCTTTTTTCAATCTATGTAACAGTAACGTTGCAGGTGTAAGTTTTAATTAGAAATAACATTTTTTTCAATATGCACTTTTTTAAAATTAGTAAATTTTTTTGCAAATCGGTTTTCAAAAATTTGTAAAATGAATTCTAAAATAAGCAACAAAAAATTGTATATATTCTGTAAAAATTTGTAATTTGTAAAATATAAATAGCAAAAAGATTTGCTTAATAATAATATTTTTACTAAAAATCAGTACAAAACAAGTAAAAAAGGGCTAAATTCGGCTGTGTCGAATCTTCGAATACCCTCCACCAAAGGGGATGAAGATGATATACGTATATACTAAATTTTGCATGAACTGTAATATGAATATGTTTTGTCAATTTATGTAACGAACTTTTGTTATTTAGTTTTAGCAATGTTATTTACAGAGGTCTGCTCTGTTAGCGGCTTAAACATTGTTCATTTTTACGTTAACTTAGTTATCATAGTATGTAAGACAATAAAGGTAATCGAACAGTAAGAAGACTTAATAACATTTTTACTTACTTAACAGAAAAAAAAAAAAAATAGATACAGAAAAATTGTACAAATTTGTATGGAAAATTTAGAGGTACCTTCACATTTTCACTCATAACTTTTGAATCGCCTGACCGATTTTGCTCATTTTAAATACCAAACTGCTCGGGAGGATGTTCAATAATCTGGGTAAAAATAGGCACCCCCGCTTGCGTCTTCGCGTCGTGATCGCCATTTCAACAGACAGACAGACGGACATCGCTAAATCGACTTAAAATTGCATAAGGATCACGAATATATACTTTATGGGGTCTTAAACCTATATTTCGACATATTACAAACGGAATGACAAACTGATATATACCCTCACCATATATGGTGGAGGGTATAAAATAGTAAAGTAGGATTGAAAACTGTTTACAAATTTTTCTACTATTTTTTTTCTGATTGAATATATCAAAAAATCTAAATTTTAATTTAAAAATTATTCTTAGATTTTATCGTGTCTTAGCACAAAATATATGGTTTTGTATATTCGGAAGCAACAAACAAGAGATTTCCGAAAACACAAATATGAGAAAAAAATTATTTAAATTCAGCATATCTTTCCTGAAAACTTCTCAATAAATATTGAAAAACTTCAAGCCGAGAAAAATAGAAGAAATAAAAATACAGTAAAAACCCTAATAGGACGATTTTCGGATGACCATAAAAATTAGTTTCTTATAAGGGAGTTTCGTATTAACCGAGATAAAATTTGTTTAAAAGTTTTTAATTAAACCAGTTGCGTCCAAACACTAATACTATGATATTTGCGTTTGTAGTAAAGAGCTTTTTTTTAGGGACGGAAAATTCAGTACGTTAGTACTTTTCCATCAATTTGAAAATAACTTTTCAAACATACAACGATCAGTCTATGCTCACTAAAAAAAATACATTTTATAAAGCGTGGGAACAGTTGTTTTTGTTTATGGAAAACAATGACGGCGATTCCGTATGTTTGGTTTGTGGTTATAATGCTAAACGCAATCACAAACATACCATTGAAAGGCATTATAATACATCCCAAGATATTTTTGAATTAAAATTTAGATAGGGCCAAATTAGTGGATGAACTGAAATTAAAGTTTCAAAAGAAAAATTTGCCAATCGACCAATTTCAATATGAAAAAAATATCACAGAAAAGATTACTTCTGTTTTTGCTCTATCCTTAGCAAAGCACAGCAAGCCTTTTGAAGATGGCGTTTTTTTGTTTAAAGATCTTTCAAAAGAAGTATTAAAGTGTTTTGGCTTAAATAAATTATACAACTTATAACATTTCGATATTCAAAATTGCCATCCTTGTATTGTGCCCTCATATATGTAAAAGCTCTCATCGAAGCTCGCTATAGGTGAAAAAGCTCTTTTGTAAAAGCTTGCACATTGTGCATATGCATTGGACGCAACTGAATTAAACATAAAATACTTCAAGGTCCTAAAAATAATATCAAATAATAACAGTAGTTTTCTTAAATAAATTGTTTGCGATAAATTTGAAAATTCTGTGGAATTCTGGAATTCTGTGTTTTCGGTTTAAAATTTGTCAAATTACAAAAAAAAAAAGTATTTTAAAAATATTGCCAAGTTCGTACTAAAAATATGAAATTATCAGCAACAGTTCGTTTTAACCGAAGACTTGTTCTTAGCGAGTTTGTACTAATAAATGTTTTTTTTTTTTTATTAAAATTGTTGCCAAAACGTTTGGATATTTAAATTAGTTCGTACTAACATGAGAAATAGTTTTATCCGAGTTAGTGTTATTGCAGTAGAAGTTTTACACTGCTGTAGAGAAATCGCATCAAAGGACCACACTGCATGAGTACTAAAAATCAAGTATACGCTTAGGTGAACTCAATTTATGTTGAATAAAACATTTTAAAACACAAAATGGACCACAATTTCGGAATTTATATTTGGATTTTATTAAAAATTTTTCAGCTTTTCTTTCTTAGACGTTTATATAGAAAGAATGCGGAAAATTTAAATAGGTTTAATAATACTTCTGAACAAGTACCGACTTTTTTTACAGACTGTTGCTAAAACTTTTCTTAAGGTGTTTTGACCTTTCACACTCATCAAAAAAAGTTAGTAATTCCAACTGAAAATTTTGCTATTATTACGGGAAATTTTGCTAATTTGAGACCAGCGGTATTTTTACTAATCTTAGCAACACATGTCTGCTGACGTGCAGTGAAATGAAATTTGTAGAAAAAATAGCTGCCGCTACTAAATTTAAGTAAACTTTTTGTAAAGTGGAATTCAAAATCTGTTTGCTAAACCAGCAAAAAAAATGTACTAACTATTATTAATATTAAAACAAAACTTCAAAATTATTTTTTTTATTTTTTTTTATTATTTCCAAAAAATATTTTAAACAAAATTAAAAAAAAGGCTTACAAATTTTAAAAACATAAACTAATTTATCATTTCATATTGTTTTAATTTGGTAATTTCTGATTTGAAAAATATTTTAGTAATTTTTTTTTTTTAATTTCAAGGTAAAATTTTAATTGTTTTTGGGGCTGATTTTTAGAACTAAATAAAACTTTTTAAATGGATGTCCTATTTTTAGACATGAGTCGGTATCTTCACTTCCGATCCCTTTTTTTAATCTATGTAAGAATTTAATGCAATTTAAGTTTGTAGGTGTAAGTTTTAATTAGAAATAATATTTCCTTCAATTTCCATATTTTAAAATTAGTATTTTTTGCTAATATTAGCAAATCCGTTTTCAAAAATTTGTAAAATGAGTTCTGAAATTAGCAACAAAAATTTTTAAATATTCTGTAATTTGTAAAATGTAAATAGCAAAAGGATTTGCTAAATAAATATTTGTTTACTTAAAATCTGTACAAAAATAGTAAAGTGGGATTGAAAACCGTTAACAAATTATTCAACTAACTTTTTTTCTGAGTGTAAATACGAATCTGAAGTAAAAAAAAAAACTTTTCATTAAATCGCGTTTCCAAAAAATTAAAGTTCATCTTTTGCCCTCTGACTCAGAAAAAGGAAATTATTTCTTCAGGAGGGCCCAAGGTTGAATTTCAAGTGAAAGTTTGCATTTAGTTCAATCGGTTAATTAAACAATATTATGTACAAAGTGGAAAGTGTCGGAAACATTACCTTGGCCCCCGTACTGCCTATCTTTACGATTAGTAGGCGGGGCAAATGTTGAAGTTTTTATGTACAACTTGTATGTAATTAAAACAATATATAAGATTGGAAAGATTTCTAAAAATGCCAACCTTTGGCCCCCACTCTTTTTGTTTTCAAAGATTTAGGTAGTCAAAAGTTAAATTTTTGTGGGTAATCTGCAAATAAGTAAATAATGCGTAGATAGGAAAATATCTGTGAAGCCAAGCATTTGGCCCGCAAACTGTTTTTCTTATAAATTTGTATACAAACTGCATTTGGTTCAATGGCTTATTAAATTCTATTGCATGTATATTGCAAAACATCAGAAAAGCTCAACATTTGGCCCTCTTAATTTGTTTTGTTATAATCCAGGCGGCCAAAGGTTAATTTCTTTGTGTATAATATAATAACATGGGAAGAATAATTTTTAAATTATTTTAGACAGGTAGGCACACAAATTATGGGTAAATGTTATCGGCACTGGCTCTTGAATGACTAGTGATTGTATTGTCAAATCTGAAGAAGTAACTTTAAATTTTATTGGTATTTTATATATTTCGATTTTCACATTATTCGTTCTTTCTTCCACCAAGCTTATGAAATTTTATGTCAGTAAATCATTATGGTACGTACATTGCTGGTGAATCAGGAAGTTTAATCGGTATTGGATAGGTGCCAAATTAAAATCTATTAAGTGATACCATAGTTTTCGATTGAATTTGATTTGAATTTTGCATTTCTACGACATGGAGTGCTTGATATATGTCGATTTTTTTTTATTGGATTTTTCCTATAGGAAATAACTTCAGGTTCTGAGCACTTTTTCTTTTAAAGAGGTATAGAATCTGAAACTTTTTCTATAAGAAGATTTTCTCAAAACATGCACCTTACTTTGAAACTGAGGCCTTTTACTTTGGTAAGCATCACAATCTCAGACTTTTTCTATTAGAAAAAAAATCATTAGAAAATCCCAAATCAAATTCAAGGGACTTTCTGCTACAAGAAACCCTTCAGATTCTGATAACTCTTCCCTATAAAAACGCTCAGATTATGAGTATTTTTCCAATAGACAAAACTCTTGGGTTTTATCCTCATGAAACATAGATTTTGAATACATTTCTATAGAAAACCCTTAGTTTCTGACGACGTTTATATACACATGAGCACTCCCTTTCCGAGAAAGCTCTCCTATACAAAAAAAAACCTCAGCAAGCACTTTTTCTTACTGCAAGATTTTTTTGTTTTTTATATTGAAAATCCCTCGTATTCTATAGGAAACACTTATCAGAATTTGAGGCTTTATCTATGGGGTAAAGTGATCAGAATCACTTTTCAATAGGGAAATTTTCTCAGATTCAGAGGCTTATATTAGGCTTAAATATTAATTCAAATTTTTTATTAATAAAATATTTTAAAAATTATTTGATTCTTTTATTTTTGGTTGGTATATCATATTTTTTGGAAAATTTACGCACAAAATTATGGGAAAATTGCACATAATTTCAGAAAATTTTTCAATGTAAATTTACACATTTGTTGTGTAATTACCTTACGCATTATGTGCGTAACTTTTTTCATTTACACAATCAGAGTAAATTTACCCAACTTATAGTAGTAGTAGAGTGTATGTAAAGTTAAGTTTAATTTTGTTGAGTAGTGTAGAGGTATTTTTTACAAAAAAAATGTGCTAAAAATATTTTCAATATTTGAAATATTAAATAAGAATCATCCCATAGAAAAGTGCAGTCATATCTGATAATGGCCTCGTATGTCAGTTTGGTTTTGAGATTCACTTGGGAAATTTATAGTCAATAACAATAAATCGCTGATGTCGGTGTACAGTGACATCAGAAAAGGTGAATGTACCTTATTTTTCCTAAGGAGCCAATGGTAACATAGTAGCGTTAACTGAATTTTTTCATCGCAAATTGACGATCCCAGCGCGTGTATTTGGCTTGGCCAGATCGTACGACTTTACTATCCTGGACTTCTTTGACTTGCGGTATTTTAAGTCGCGAACAATTCCTTCAGCTTGGAGGAGAACAGCATTTCAGCCGAAATTGACAACTCGACACCCCAAATTCTGCGCACAGTTATGCAGAGTGCAATCAGAAGAGCACAAATGAATCAACGCCGATGACGACCATTTGTCGGACATAATTTTCCACAATTAATAAAAATAAAATTTAAAAGTGCTAATAAACATAATCAGTTAAAAACCAAATGAATTTTCAATCTAAACAAAAGTTATAGCGAAAGAAAATCAGATGATAGTTTTTTGCCCCCAACCTGTATAACAAGATGCGCGATGATGTTGTCTTCTTTATTAAGTATATAAAATAAAAAAAAATCGAACCCATCATTTTCTTATTTACTTTTGTTTGAATACATATTGGTGAAACTGTAATATTCTATTAATGTAAATATTTACTTATACATTAACAAATTTGTATTGACTTAAAGGATTTCCAACAAATAAAGTTTGATAATTTAGGTAGCAATTTGTCTACCATTTCTTTAACGATATAAAATTTTTCATATGTAAATTCAGTATTTAGCTAAACTTATTGTTTACAAAGAATTTTGTGTTGAAGAAGTTAATTATTTGTTAAATTATTATACAACAATTCATTAGGGAATAATATATGCATACATATGTTGTAACCTTTTATTTATATAATTTACAAAATAATGGTATTCAATTAACATCCTTCGATTTGCATAAGTAACAATTGATCCTTTTCAAAAATAAAAATATATTTAAGCTTAGGATTTGTAATTTGTTTTTCTTATATTTAATCATTTACATGAAATTTTGTATGGGTTTTAAATACTAAATTTAATTTAAATAAAGTTCTAAATATAGACACAAATTTCCCTTGAAATATTTACTAAACTATTTAAAATATACCACCACCACCACCACACTAACAAAATTTTACATGGAACGCATGTGACCAATTCTAAACTACACCCCAAATTACCCTCAAATTGAGGTATTTGGTAGTTGTTGTTGAAAAACTCACACAAATATTATTATTTACATTACAACCAAATTGTTGTCATTTGTGTGAAAATTACTAATCATTATACAACAATATTACATGTTTCAATGTTAAAGTAAGTTGTTGATATTTATTTTACCCCTCCACTCCTCCCACCGCCCATGGCTACAATGTGTTTTGTCCTTAAATTTCCATTGAATCTCTTTGGTACTTGGCAGAAATTTGATATAAACATTTAGTTGTTGTACTCGTATTAAGCTGCTGGTAGTGTGATATGTAAGTAAAATCATTGATCAAAAATATGCTATTGTATATATTTCATTTCACAATTGAGCAATAAGTTTCAATGATTTCTTACATATTATGGGAAATCTTATATTTTCAAATCAATATTACAACTTATAAATCAATTTAATTTTATTGTTTTGGACACAATAAGGGATAAAGTTTTTTTTTTCCTTTTTTTTTTTTTTTTTTGAGATACTTTATTATCAAAAGTTATACACAATAATGTTATTAAAGTATGTTTATTATTTAGAAATAACAAACACTAAGGAATACATAAAAGACGTCGTGGACGATGAACGAAATATATAGGAAAACTTTTAAATTTGGAAAATTTTCAAGCACATATTTATATCCTCCACCATATGTTAACATATAGCAGTTTATCACTGCATTTGTAATGTGTCGACCTATAAATATATGACCCTATAAAGTATATATACACAGAGAAAACATATTCATTGTTACAACTGAATTTCTTGCCAACGGAATGGTTTGATTGGAGTCACCGATATATTTGTTTGTGGCGACTGAAATAAGGTTAATGCAACATTTGGTTGGGACAAGTAAATAATTCGGTTGCTGCAACCGAAATTCGGTTGTCACGATGAATCTGTTTTCTATGTGTATTTATACTCACGATCCTTATTAAAATTTCTGCCTGTCTGTCTGCCTATCTGTCTTCCTGTCTGATTAATGGAATTAGCAAAATCGATCTAGCTATTCAAAAGTAATGAGTGAAAATGCGAAAGTACCTCCAAATTTTCCCTACAATTAGTACAATTTTATAGAAGCGTCTGGCGAATAAAATATTTTCTCATATTTTTAACAGGACGCTTAGAGGTGAATAATATTATGTATTCACCTTAAAATTTTTGGTTCACCTCAAAAATTTTTTTTCAGCACCCATTTTGGTATACAGGTTGGTTGAAAAGTTCCTGCGCTCGAAATGAAAGAATACTGTTTTTGTTACGAAATATATTTTTTGATTCAATATAATCTCCTAGAAGCTCGATACACTTGTTCCAATGATCTTCCAATAATTTGATCCCATCCTTATAATGGTTTTCCGGAAGCTCTGTAAAATAACCGTCTACGGCTGATATGGTCTCTTCATTCGACGAAAAATGCTTTCCACGAAGGAATTGTTTGAGATTTCTCAAGAGATAGTAGTCACTGGGAGCCAAATCTGGTGAATAAGGTGGAAGTTCAATCAATTCGTACCTTAATTCTTTGAATTTAGCCATCGTCAAAACACTTTTGTGAGCAGGTGCATTGTCTTGATGAAAAATTATTTTTTTCTTCTTTAAACCAGGTCTTTTCTCACGAATTTTTTTATCCAGCTGATCCAAAAGGCTGCAATAATATTCAGTGTTGATTGTTTTACCTTTCTGAAGATAATCAATCAACAAAATTCCTTTTGCATCCCAAAAAACTGATGCCATTACCTTCTTTGCTGATCGTTGTGACTTCACCTGCTTTGGAGCTGAAAAACCAGCTTCAGTCCACTGTAAACGTTCTTGTTTCAATTCAGGATCATGGTGGTAGATCCAAGTCCATCGTCTTTAAGGCTGGTACGACCACGTTTAAGTTCACCAGCCCAAAATTCAACGGTGCGTTTTGAAGTTGAGGACTCCTTATACACTTCTAACAATTGTTCATAAATTTCCTTTGCTTTTAAACCCTTCAAAACAAATAATCTAATGACAGCACGATATTCAATTTTTTCCATATTAAAAAAAAATCAATGACACGTCAACTTCAAAAGAAAGAATTGACAGAATGACTTGCAACTTTGCATATGTTATCAGGACAGTTATACCAACTTGAGAAAAAAAAGTTTGGAGCTAGCAGTGCCATCTTCATGAGCGCAGGAACTTTTCAACCAACCTGTACTGTGGAGGATATTCAGAGATTCGGCACAGCCGAATTTAGATTTTTTTAATAGTTTAAGTACAGTTTGTAAGTAGGGTCTGCTGAACAAAATATTTTATGATACCCATTATGAGCCATATCACAATGTTTAATTTTTTTTATATATTTATATTTACATATAAAAAACAATATAGAATTTCTGTAAACATTTTTAGATACAATACGAGGGTGGATCAATAAGTCCGTGACTTTTCGAACTTCCCTCGTAGTTATATGGAATGCAACACTGCTTTTATCAAGAACGTCCAGTTGAGGTCTCTACACCCAAAACAATTGTTGGCCGATCGGAGATTGAATGTGCGATAGATTGTGGAAGACATAGGCATTTCACATGGCTCAGTGGTTTCAATTTAGAACGATCACTTGGGTATGAGAAAGCTTTCCGCAAGATGGCTGCCGCGTTTGCTCACAATCGATCTCCAACTGAATCGTGTGACAGCTTAGTTTCCATGGCAAAAATTCATTAAGTAGACTACGAATTGGCTCATCATTCGCCTTATTCTCCGGATTTAGACCCCAGTGACTATTTTCTATTTCGAAACATAAAAAAATGGTTCGGTGGAAAGAGATTTAGCTCCAACGATGACATTATAGATCATACAAATGCCTTTTTATGGACCTCGAAAAATCCTCCTGTTAAACGCAAAATAAATGACGGAACTTGCTCAAAACTTGACAGAAGTCTATTAACAGGTGGTACTTGATGGGAGCAGTGTTGCATTTCATATAACTACGAGGGAAGTTCGAAAAGTCTCGGACTTATTGACCATCATCTGATCTTCATTCGCTATAAATTTTATTCAAAGTGAAAGCCTATATAGTTTTTAACTGATTATGTTTATACATTTTGTTTCAATTTACTAAAGAAAATTATGTCCAAACAATGACCGCCGTCGGCGTTGATGCAAATTTGGGCTCCTTTAATAACACTTTTTTTAACTGTGCCCAGAATTTGTGGTTTTACGTTGTCACTTTCGACTCAAATGTTGTTTTTAACGCTTTCAAGGTGTGAGGGTTGTCCGCGTACACCAACTACTTCAAATATTTCCAGAGGAAGAAGTTCGGGGCAAGAAAATTGGGCCAAGCCAAATCACCGAAACGTGAGATTACAAGCGCTGGGAAGGCATCCTTTATAATACGCATAGTGTCGCATGCAGTATGATAATTATTCTGTTGGAACCACGTGTCTTCCAAATCCAACGCTAACATTCAGTAAGCAAAATTGAGTCAGCACAGCTCTATAACGGTCATCGTTCACCGTAATAGCGTTACAGTCGTCTCTTTCAAAAATATTAAAGTCCGTTCCCGTTTTCCAACGTAACTTAATACCGCGCGGTGGCTTTGAGAGGGGGGTCATGGTGCTTCATGAGTAATGAATCGAAAATTTTGTTTATTGACGTGGCCTCTGAGAAAAAATTGAGCCTCATCGCTCATGATCAATTTTGATGGAAAATCATCCACTGCGTCGTTGAGTTCCTCAATCGCGCGTTCTTGAGGCGTATATCGATTCAAACGTGTCTACTTCGCAACTGTCAAAACCAAACTGACGTATGATGTCATTCGCAAAAATTGCAGCACTTTTCAATAGGGTGATACTTATTGCCCCTGTTGTATATAAAAGATATAAAATTATTTAGATTTATTGTAAAGGGTTTTTCAATTGGCGCGGGTAGATGTTGGCGGCCTGTTATCTCCATGTTGTTTTAGTAGCGTTTAATTTGTTCTTAATTATTCAGTTACTGATGCCAAAGCACGATGACAAGTTACACGATTGAGCAACACGTCCAAATAATAAGACTTTATTGTCAAAATGAGTATTCGTTAGTGCAAACTTTACGCGCGTGCCGCCCATTTCACTACAGACGCGGTGGCCAAATTCGAGACGACCGGTTGGGTAAACAATAAGCCAATACCCGTACGTCGAAGGAACGCCAAATTGGACGGGAACATTGCCGCTGTCTGTGAAAATGGGTAGGACAACCCGAGACATTCAATTCCTCGCCGTGTACAAGAACTCGGCTTTTCACAGACTTTGAACTTTGCGTCAGGACTTGGTCATACACCCATACAAGATCCAACTTACCCAGGATCCAAAAGTTAATGACCATACACAACCCTGTTTGTTCGCTGACTGGGCTTCGGAGCATTTGCAAAAGAACCCCAATTTCGGTGGCAAAATCATCTTAGCGACGAGGCGCATTTTTGGATGAATAACTATGTTAACGATCAAAATTGAAAAATAATAGAATAATTTAAGTTATAATGACTGTAAACTTTCATCGAGTAGTTATAAATATATTCAAAGTATTGTACAATTATCAAAAAAAAAGTGTCCCAAAATTCACGCAGGAATTTAATTTGTCAACAGTAAAGTGTTGCCAACCATAACACACACTGTTTCACAGCTGACAGTTTAGGTTTTGTAAAAATGGATCATTAAAATCTTGCTTGAATTTTGGGACACCCTTTATTAGGTGGTTATGTTTGTTCAACTCCGCTATATACTCTTATTTCCCATTTTATATTTCATATTTCCACAAATTTGTGAGGCTTTTGTAAATTTTGCGTGCTCTTATATTTTTCAATTCCCATCAGGCTACAAAAGTATGTGTGTAAAAATATGTTCCTTACTGGATACATGCAATTCTTTTATATAACTTCTGGTTATTTCTTTACTTTTGTGGGAGTTCAAATGAATGTAGGTATAATGAAACGTATATTTTCATTAATTATCATTTAGATAATTCGGTTTGTTTTTTTTCCTTCTTCTATTCCAAGGGTTAACTTGTAAATGTTATACTAGAATTTTAAGAAAAATAAACTATTTTCTTTTTCTTATTATTTATTTTTAGAGGGATAAAAAACGATGTTTAAAATCAGCAACAAAATTCTAAGTAAAATCTTAAACTTAAATTTTATGTAGCAAAAAAAATTGTTGCCTTTTCAGAAAAAAGGATAAATCAAAAAGTTAATAATATTTAGAATTACAGTAGAGCCCGGTTAAGATGAACTCCGAAGGACCAGAAAAATTAATTCGTTATAAGGGAGTTTCAGTTAACATTTGTTAAATAAATTATAATTATTCTCAAATTATGTAAATTTTGTATATATAGTATTATGTCGATCTCTTTATTTTAATTATATTGTTAGAATTTGTTAGGTTCGTCTCGAAATGTAACTACGGAATAGCAAACACTAATTTATAAATGTAAGAGAAAATTTAAAGTATTGTGAGGAGCAGCGCTAGAGGAGTGCCACACTTTCGACCTGAGCGTTCAAATCACAAAATATTTAAAGTTTCAAAAAATTATTTAAAATATTAAAAAATTCTTTCATAGAATTTCTTGAGTTAAAATATTTTAAGATACCCAGCAAAAATGAAGCTGCCAAAGAAGTAATAAAAGCATCACTACTATGGCAAAGGCATCACTTCTTTTCTAATGGTTTCATCGATGAATTTAACATTAGCGTGTCATAGGATGGAAGTATTCAAATGTAGCTACTAGCATTACTCATACTTTACTCTAAGGAAGCAATGATAATACAATGATTAGGTATTCTGATGCATGAGTGGAAAATGTTCATATACTTTGTAGTATTTTAGCTTTGATGAAAATTCAATTCATAAGAATGCAGAAAAATAAATTTATGCATTGATATACAAATACTCTTTATTAAAACAAATAAATAATTCTGCATTAGTGAAAAAGCATTTTTGAAACATTTTTCAAATATTTTAATGAATTTGTAGACAAATAATAAAATATTTTTGGATAATTTAAAAACTGGTTGTAAAATTTGGAAACATTTTTAGACAATTTTGAAATATTTTTGAACAATTTTAAATAATTTTTGTACAATTTAAAAACATTTTTAGGCAAGTTGAATTCATTTTTACAAAATTTTAAAAATTATTTTGATAAATTCTGAATTTAAACTGGAAATGGTGTAGTGTTAAATAATAAACATAATGCAAAAATGCACAGATTGCGTCCTCATAAATATTTAAGGCTGAAAAAATGCAAATGACAGGCCAGCTAGTTTTAAGTAAAGGTTAAAAAAAATCTGTTTTTCTTGATATTTCAAAACTTTTATAAAAATTGCAAAACTGCATGAGGGTTAGAAATTTTAAACTAAAATATAAAAAATGATTAAATAAAAAAATTAAAAAATTTCATCAGAACTATTTTTTCAATTTGAATAAATGCTTTAGATTTAAAAAAATATACGATATACTATACCATATGCTTTAGAAGTAATGAAGAGTGATTTTTTAAGATATTCATCGGGTTTATATCCAGATCACTGCATTTGAAATATGAACTAATCAATTCTTTGGAAGTGCCTTAGAATAACACGAAAGAATTATAAAAGAATGTCAACTGAAGTTTAGGAAGCAATGAAAGAAGTTATAGTCACAGAATGACTACCACTTTTTTTTGCTGGGTATACTTCAAATTTTTCAGTTAAGTAGTTGTCAAACTACAAAAAAAAATAATATTTTGTATTAAAAATTAAATCTTATAAGAAATATTGTTTGTGACTCTAACAGAAGCAGTTTGTTTTAAGCGATTTAGTATTTGGAACTTTTAAAAAATTATCTTATTCGAGTTCGTCTTTAACGAGTTTTACTGTATTTATATTATTTTTTTGCACTTTCTTTAAAAAGGTTTGATGAGAATATCAAAATCTAATAAGTAATGAAATATATTTAAGTTTTTTATAGAATAAGGAATAAAATATATGTTAGTTTTTTGTTTTTAATACTAACATCAACAAAATAAAAGGTTAAATTAAATAAAATTTAGTTAAAAGTAAAAAACTTTTAGGATTTGAGGTTATCATTTGTTAAAGGTATTTGGTAAGTAAAATAAAACTTTAAATCTTTAAAGGTGGATAACTTATTAAAACAATAGTCACAGCCAGTGGCGTGGCCAGGGAGCCCCCCCGAAATTATTTTTAAAATACAACTTTTTTACTATGTTTAGTACACATATATACAAAATAGCTTGTATTTTTGATTCAAATTGATTTTCTTTGCAAGACCAATTGATTTTTTTTCCAATTGGGTTTTTATCAGATTTCAGGAAAATTTGCCGAAATTTGTGCATTAAGGAGAAAATTTTTTAAGTTCAATATTAAATCAGGCAAATGTGCTTAATTTTCTCTCAGTTACCGAGCCTTGTAAAATGTACAAAATTTTATTTGGCTGCTGCTTACGATAAAATTTCTACACTTATCCTTCCTCTATTATTAATTATTTCCACACTCGTAATATACAACCAAAAATACACTTCCAATTTTTTAAAACCCATTCAATTGCCTTTTTTATATAAATTAAGGTTTACCTTTTTTGGAATGTTTTCTAAAAATGGAGTAATTAAAGGTTGATTTACACGTCGACTACCCTTATCTGCTATTACTCAGTGCTGGGATTAAATATCAGAATTTATTTAGCTACCTCGCACAGGTCCTAAGTGGAATTATTTAGTTTGTATATTTTCTTTTAAAACAAAAAAAAATAAAATCTAAGATTAAATTACCACATAAAATCTTAACTGGAATCCCCAAATTTTCAGAATTATGAGTTTATTTTTATATCAAAACTTATGTATTTAAAATTGCAAATATTTAAATAACAACTTAACTTTTATAGACTTTCAAAGCAGTTATTGTAGTTAAAAAGTAAGAATGCTGACAAGTCTTGGAAATTCTTTGCTTTTCTCTTTTAATTGTAAACAAAAATATTTGTCATACAAATATTTAAAATTTTTCTACTTGATTCAAAAGTTTTTGAAACAATCTAACTGTTTTTGAAACGGTTGTCTTTGGATTTGAGTAAAAAATTGCTATATGTGGCTATTCCACGTACCCATAATATCTGTGCTTTTAAGAATTATATTTGTTCTTAGTGTATAAAAAACAAAATTTAAGCCTGCGGCGCCAACTTCTACAACTATTAATATACGAAAAACAAAATCAAAATTTTTTAATAAAAATCGCGCGATTTTTGGTAAAAAATGTTCGCCTTCGGCGCCAACTTCTACAACTATTACAGCGGTATTCATAAAAAAATCTTAATTCAAGTTTCAAATGCATTTTAGTTAAAAAACATTTTAAGCCTAAAAAAGGTTTATTAAAAATTCGTATTCATAATTAGTATTTTAACTAATAAACGATTTAATGTTTTTTTAACTTGAAGATGGCAACACTGTATTTTTTTATTTGTCATATTAATCGTAATGATGCAAATCAATGATTACTTAACCATACGGTACTCGTTTCTATGTATTTTTTTTGTCGTTTTTCAGAAAAATATTGATTTTATAAAACAAAAAATTTATAAAAACTTGTTTATTAAATAAAAAGAGTCAAAACAAAATGCCCAGTAAAAGTGTTACATAGATAATGATTTTATTGTAGATAAAAAAGTATTCAAATAACCGGTTTTATTTTCTTTGTTTTGATTAAACAACACACCACTATAAAACACAATGAATTATATCCAAAAATATTATTAATTTTTGCTTAAATTTTTTATCCAAGATTAAAAACGGGTCGTTCCTCTCTTTGTAAATTTTCGTCTGACGATTGTTTGAAATTTGGGCAATAGTTTCTATTATAAACAAAATACAATTAAAAATATCACATTTTCCACATAAAAATAGTTCTTACCAATTCTTTTCATCAAATATAGAGGGTCCATTATTTATTAAGCAAAAACAAATAATTTCTTTTGTTTAAATGACAATTTTTTGCAAAAATGTTTAAAATGAAAATAAACACAAAGGAAGAATGTCACCTTAAAATAGGTTTAAAATAGGGTCCAACCAATTTTAAAATTCGTTTATTTAAACAAAGTTTAAAAAAGGTATTTTAAGCTAAAATTCGTTTATGAATACAATTTTAGCAAATTTTGCTTAAAATTGATTTGAAATACTGTTTAAAATTTTTATGAATACCGCTGTTAATATATAACATAGATTTACCCTAGCTTTACATGACTTATGCCCGAAGACGTAGAGGAATAAAAATCAATAAATATCTAAGCACTTGTAGGTATCTGTTGCTTGCAATTACGGGCATTATGCCAGCAAAAATATTTCGCATGACCAGCAAAAATATTTCGCAAACAAAAATACACTCCATTTCTTCGGTCGATAATAGTCACTATGTGTTCCATCAAACTATTGTCAATGCGTTCCATCATTCTTTTCTAGTAAATAATGTTACAACTTTAACAAAACAAAACAAACGAGGAGGAGTTTATTATTTGAGACTACTTAAATCTTAAAGCTGTTTGTTATAGAACCAGAGTTACCAAGACGGGTATTAAAACAAAAATACTGTTCAAATTTACAAACAGATGATTCTAGGGAATATAACAAATCAGTCTTATTCATTCCATATTTACATGAAATAATCTCAAATATGATAAATAGATTCTCCGATCATGATAATGTGGTAAATAATTGCACCAAGCCGAGTCTTTGACGTCTCGTCAAAAGAATTTTGTCACCTAATAGATTTTTATCAAAATGCTCTAAAAGCGGAGAAGCTTTACAATACAAAAAGCATCAAAACGTACTTAAGAAAATCATTAGGCGACTTTAGATTTTCTGCATTGGCTCTAATGACCTATATCGTGAAGAGGTAGACCCAGACAAAATTGTTGATAGTTTCATGTCGAAAAACCGTCGCATTAATTTTTAAGTTCAATAGATCTCAGTCAATGTGATAAATAAGATTTAAATAAAAATTGTAAATGAATTTAAAGCTGTAAATTTTGATTTACATGCTTCAAAAAGGTAAAACAAATTTGGTTTAGAAATAACCAGCTTTTAAAAACAAATTTTAGGAAATATATTTTGCCCCCCCCCCCCCCGCCCCCTCCAAAAAAAAAACAAAATCCTGGACACGCCACTGACCACAGCTAAATTATTTTAACATTTTTAACCACTGTTAAGCACTAAGCTCTGTCTATTTTCTAAAACTTATTACCAGAGAACACAAAGTAGATTTTTTTAACCATATTTGCTTTTTTCGATTCTCCAGTTTAGAGCTTTAAAGTAGTTTCTTTTTTTCTAATAAAAAAATGTCTGCTAGTTTTGCCCTCTTTTTAAAAATAAACAGTTTTTTCCATTTTTTTTTTTTTTTACTTTTGCTTTTTTCCAATATTTTTTTTTTTTAGCTTTAAATACACTGAATTTTGCTATTTTTTGTATTCTCTGCTATAAAAACTACTAATGTTAATAACGCTGCTGTTTTTTGCTCAAATATAAATTAAAATTTGTAAAATTATGTCTAATTCAAAGTTAATTACAAATAGAAAATATTTACATAAACTTTAATTGCCATTATATTTATAATCGTCCTCATCATCTTCAGCAAATGTAATTTTTATATAATTTAATGTTGTGCTAAATATTAATATATTTTTTATTCATTTCAACTTGAGTTATTTTAGTCACTTAACCAGCGATTACCAGCACAATTATACCACATTTAATTTCATTATTGTTTCATTAGTTAAAACTAAAAGTCTTATAAATCTTTAGCCACCTGTACAAATGAAATAATAAGAAAAAAAAAACACTCCCACTTTCAAAGGAACACCGCAGGCTAATCAATCTTAGATTGGATTAAAAAGAAAAACGATTAAAAGAATAAAAAATTGTGCAAGAGAGGAAAAAATTAATTAAAACAATCAAAGTATTTTGATAAGATAAAAAATGGACCATTAATTTTAGAAGAAAATGCAGTAGTAGAAGAATAATAAA
Organism: Eustalomyia histrio; assembly: GCA_949748255.1. Taxonomy (NCBI): domain Eukaryota; kingdom Metazoa; phylum Arthropoda; class Insecta; order Diptera; family Anthomyiidae; genus Eustalomyia; species Eustalomyia histrio. The sequence goes on along the minus strand of OX456525.1, from coordinate 14,437,619 downwards.
TAAAAGTAGTCTTAAATTAAAATATATTAAATTCGTAATTCTTAATTTATTTATTTATTGAAATTGCGTTTTAAAAATAAATTTCCATAAAAAAAAGGTTCACATAAAATTTTTTGTCTGTTTGGCTATAACTCGAGTAGTTTTTGAGGCATTGGCATTTTAAAAAAAAAAAAAATTTCAACGATCCTGGCTCCTAAACACAGACTTGTTTTTGAAAGACACATCATTTCTACGAGGATATTGTTACGGAAATTCGATTCATAAATTTCCATTTACTTGCGGCAGCCCTGAAGTGTATATCAAATCAGGATCACAACTCTTTGATTTTAGCAAATTAAACCTTCCAGATAACTCTAGATGCGCCCTAAATGGTAACATCATATTCTGGAGGTCGCTTTTATATACCAAAGTCCAGAACCTTCCAGACAACATCATATTCTGAATATTTCTAGTACTTTCCGCAAGAGGACTCTATCACAACTATAGACTAGTGTACATAGATATGCCTCCATTTGAGATAGATCGCGATTTATTTAATTAATTGTCTAATTGTGTAAATAAAGAGTTTCTATGAAAATTCAAACTGTTTTTTGTTATTTCCAAAAACAGAACTGAAATTATTTAACAAGAAAATAAATCAACGATTTTAAAATGGAAAATTGTCCGATTTGTCTGAAATTTTCACCATATCTTAGCGTTACGAGATTTTTTCTGAGTATAAACGCTTATTTCGTTTTCGTTTTAAACGGACACTTTCAATATAACAGGTGAGGCAATAAGTATCACCCTTTTAAAAGTTGTTAAATTTTTGCAAACGACAACGTATGTCAGATTGGTTTTGACGCCTCAAGAAAGCACTATTTTGCAACTCATCAACGGTCAATAATTTTACATAAAAATTGATCATGAGCGGCGAGGTTCATTTTTATTTCTGCCGCCACGTCAATAAGCAAAATTCTTGATTGGGACGGAAAATCCACGCATAGTTCATGAAGCACCTTTACACCCTCTCAAAATCACCGTGTAGTGTACAGTTACATCGGAAAAGGTGATGGGACCCTATTTTTTCATAGGAGCCGACGGTGAACGGCAACAGCTATAGCCTTGGTGACTGAATTTTTATTACCGGTACTTGACGATCTCTTTTTGGAGAATATCTTGTTCGAACAAGGCGGGCCATTTGTCACACTGCACTCGACACAATGCGTATTTTGGGGGTGTCCCCCAGCGCTTGTATTTCTGTGTTTCGGTGATTTAGCTCGGCCAGCCACATCCTCCGATTTGACTCACACGGACTACTTCCTATGGGGATGTTTAAAGTCGTTGATGTATGCGAATAAGCCCCGCACGTAGGAGGAGTTAAATAACAAAAGTGCGCTGAAATTGAGAAAGTGACACTACAAATGCTGCGCACAGTTATGCAAAATGTAATCAAAAGATCTCAAATTTATATCAATCCCGATGGCGGCCACTTGTCTAACATCATTTTTTCCAAATAAATTAAAACAAAAATTATAATAGCGAATAAACATAATTAGTTAAAAAACCAAATGAGTTATCACTTTCGGCAAAAGTTAAAGCGACAGAAATTCAGATGATGAGGTAGTTTTATATATAAAATGTCTATATTTTAGCAAAGGGTTGTCCAGTTGTTCCATAAAGTAGACAAAAGGGCATTGTCTAAAACTTCTAAAATCGTAAAATAGCACAAATATTTAAACAAAAACTAAAAATAAAAACACGTATTCCAAAAGCCGTGACAGGTCAACCTTAGATTGTTTTTCTATTACATAACCAGAGGAAGGTAACTTTTGGGGGAACCACCGTTATTTTTTTTTTAGGAGAAACAAAACTCAGGAAATTCTTCCTACTAGATAATGTGTTGCTTTCTTTTGGAAAAGGGATAGAGGGGAGATAAAAGGTGATGAAATATGAAGGGCATCAAATCTGGCAACACTGTAATTGAGCGACATTCTTAGAACAGTTGTTGCCCGTCAACTGAAGGAGAGTTGGCGAATTTGTTGAAACTGTTTACACTCACCAAAAAAAAATTTGTAATGGCAACTGAAAATTTTGCTGTTATTACAGGAAATTCTGCTAATTTGAGCCCAGCGGTATTTTTTGCTAATCTTAGCAACACATGTCTGCTGACGTGTAGTACAATGAAATTAGTAGAAAAATTAGTAGCCGCTACTAAATTTTAGTGGACTTTTTGTTAAGTGGAATTTAAAATCTGTTTGCTAAAATCAGCAAAAAAAATTACTAAATACTATTAATATTAGTAAAAAGTTTTAGATTTATTTTTTTTATCGAGCATCAAAAATTTTGATTATATTTTTTAAAAAATATTTTATACAAAATGAAAAAAAATCAAAGGCTTAAAAATCTTAAAAATTTTTAAAACATAAACAAAAAATATTTTAGTCAATTTTTTTTTTTACTCTTAAGGTTAAATTGAATTGTTTTTAGATGTGAATTTTAGAACTAAAAAACCCTTTTTAGTGCTAAGTTAAGTGGATGTTCTCTTTTTAGACATGAGTTGGTATCTTAACTTCCGATCCGTTTTTTAATCCTATGTAACATTTTAAGGCAATTTAAGTTTGTATGTATAAGTTTTAATTATTAGAAATAACATTTCCTTCAATATCGACTTTTTCAAAATTAGTATTTTTTTTTTGCTAATTTAGCAAAATTGGTTTTCAAAAATTTGTAAAATGATTTCTGAAATTAGCAACGAAAATTTGTAAATATTCTGCAAAAATTCTGTAATTTGTAAAATGTAAATAGCAAAAAGATTTGCTAAATAATATTTTTTTACTTAAAATCAGTACGAAAATAGTAAAGTGGGATTGAAAACCGTTTACAAATTTTTATACTAACTTTTTTTCTGAGTGTAGTTCATAGTCCTGTTATGTTATTATACTTCGGTGGGCTTAAGTGTTATAGGAACACCGAAGAAGGACGTTTCGATATGTATGAGTAATAGCGGCCCAATTTCTATTCCAGGGGTATAAACTGGCATACGTTCAAAACTTTTTTTATTTCGGGATTTTTAAAAAATATATATTTATATATTCATTTTGGATTGGTGTGTCATAACATTGATACCCAATTTACCGATAATTAATTTATTTTTGGAAAGTATAAAAAACGTAAAAATACCAAAAACTGGTCATTTTAATTTCCTCCGTTTTTTATTAATAGTTTGATTTTATATTTTTTCTTTTTTCTTTTTGATTTTATATTTTTTCTTTTTGATTTTAACATCTTTTCTAAATTTTAAAGACTAAAACTTTCTATAAAAATTTGGTTATGTCAAATGCACCTGCATTCAATTTATGGAAAATTTATTTAAACTGTCACAAAACCGGTATCTTTAATCTACTCTTCATAATATATGAAGAACGGTTCTGTGCCAGTTTGTATTGATTTGTCGTAAGAAAAAATTCATATGCAAAGATATATGTTGTTAACCCACTTTGCATTATTTGCAACAACATGCAGGTTTGTATTAAATTCAAACAAAATTGTATAAAAATTTTTCACTTACCGAACATTTGCCAAAGTATGTCGACGATTTTTCAAATACCGGCTATGATACTTCTGCAGATCACCTATTGATCCCTGTTCAGCTTGCATTTTGCTGGCAGGTAATAACTGTGAACTGGTTGATTGTTGAGCTAAAGCTGAGGCCGACGATGACGCTAAGCGTGTGTGAGCAGCAGCAATGGCAGCCGATACCGTAGCAGCACTACTGCTATTATTCGACAAAGAGGCAAGAGTTTCACTTGAATTGGCAGCACCACAATTATTGCCAGCAGTGATACTAGCGGTCGGTGCAAAGACAATACGTGACCAGCCCGATTTATGTTGTTTACGAAATTTATGTTTTACTCTTGGCGATGGAGTTGAGGTGGTAAATTCTTGTGGTGTACAACCAGTTATGGAAGATGTTGTTGTTGTGGCTGCAGCTGTTGCCGATAGGGAAGTACAACTTTCGCTGCTACCACTGGTATTAGCGGTGGTAAAGGGAGAAAGTTGATCAAGCGGTGATTGTTGCTGTTGTTGCTGTTGTTGTTGTTGCTTGTATTGTTGTCTCTCTGAGGTGGGTTCAGTTGAAGTAGTTTCGTCTTCTAGATTGGCGCTATATTGGCGTTGAAGTAATTGTTCAGACTCTTCCTCTTCTTTAATATGCGGCAATGGTGAAGTCTGTGGTGGTGGACAGCAACACCTCGATGGTGTTGATGCTGCCGATGGGGATGAGGTAGGATTATTAGCTGTAGTGTTTGTAGGTGATGTTGCTGTTGTTGCTTGTTGTATGGGATTTGTCCCCACTGTAGCAGTGGTGGAGGTGTAGGGAAACTGTTGTGTACTACTATTCGGTGGTGTAGTAGGTGAAGATTGTGTTGCTACAGTTAATGCAGTTTGTGTTGCTACAGCTGTTGTTGTGGTAACTATTGAAAGCAACGTTGTTGTGGTAGACAAAAGGGAACTAGCTGAGACAGATCCAGCTGCAGCTAATTGTAATACCGCTGTGGTAGGTGAAATGCTAGTATCACTTAAGGTTTCCGGTTCAGCTTTACGCGGTAATATACCCGAAGCTAATGTGGCTGCCGCTATATCAGCTGCACTAATATGTTGGTGTTGTTGTATATCTTCTTCGTCGTCGTTTATTAGATTTTTCAATGAAATGGGTGTTGTAACCGATGTCCCAATTGTATCGGCTAATGAGTGTTTTTTGACAGATTGTATAAATGAATCGGTACCGTCCGTTGTCAAATCAATTGATGTTTTACCCGATCGCTTACGTTTTACTGTACTGTCGGCCTTTGTAATGCTGGTGGGTGACGCGGGCGTATGGGGGGGACTTGTGGCGGGGGCTGCCGAGTTGCTGCCCCCGCGACAAGGAAGGCAACAACGAAACACTGTGCTACTAAAACACTTTGACGTTTTCGATTTACGTCGTTTGTTCGAACATGTATTGTTGGTAGAGGCTGATGAGGAGATACAGCTGCCGTTACCGAAACTATTACGCGGGGCGTTATTGACGCCTGCCACACTACTGCGTACACTGCCACTATTATTACTGCTGAGTATGCTAAGAGTTCCACTAAAGCGCTAAAAATGAAACAAACACAATTCATTAAGAAAAAAAATTAACCAAATTTTGTGAGAGATTACAATTGAGATGACAGGCTACAACTGCAAAATAGTTTCAAAATATTTGTAGTCAAAGTAAAGAGATAAAAATTGTTAAAATTTTTTTGAAAGAGCTATAGGCATTGCCCCTTTTTCTTATAATAATTTCTCGTTACCACCGAAACGATCGTCGGTAGAAATTCAGTATCATTATGTGTTTAGCTAGTGGTCACACTAATTAGTATTGCAAATATTTTTAGCTTGCCAGCTGGCATCGAACCATCAACAGACAGTGGCACTTTAACCACATATTTGAGAAGGTGAATTTATAATATAATCGAGATAAAATTTTTCGACCTTTTTGTTGTTACTTTAATAAATAAATTGTCAAGCTCGAGGTTTTTCAGAAATACATACAATTTTATTGCGTTTCTCAATTATTTTAAATATATTCATAAAAAAAATTATAATTTTCATTGAAAGTTATATTTCTGAAAGATATTTGTAATGTTCAGTCTGTCTCTCTCATTGTAATTTCGCTCTTAATTATTTTTTCTGAAATTGATATAAAAATTTGTTTCACTTGTGGTATTTTTTTTATTTTTTGCCTAAAATAATCCTAATTAATTATTCGAATTTGTAATATAAACTCTTTTTTTCAACTTTCTACTAATTTAACCTTTCCAAATCCTCCTGTTTGTGCCTTAGTACCCCAATCACTATTTGATAATTGTTGTTGTGGTTGTATTTCATATTTTTGTTGTGCATTTTTCAAATTTTTTTGTGATGAAAATTTTGCCAGACGCATTGTCTGCTATTTTTTGTGTGTGTTTTCTGTTTTAAAGAGTTTTGCACTGTTTTAATTTTATAAAATTGTCACTGGTTTGGTAGCTGTTTTGCATACATAACAATTTGTGAAGAATATCTGTAAAGAAAAGAATTGTGACAAAAAAAGATTAGTTTTCAAAAATTAACAAAATATTAGTGAAGGTTGAAATGTAAAAAATTTATTCTGTTTGTGACTATTTTAGGGCCACACTAATAAAAATAAACGAATTCATATTCATAAAAAGTTTCGTATATTTTTCTTCGAAGAAACTTTCGTTTTTGCTGACTGAAATCCTTTAGAAAATTTGTGCGCAATGAAATTTTGGTTTCTAAATGACTCTGATATACTACGAGGCTTTTTAAAAATGATTACGTTTTTGGTGGTTTTGTATAAGTAGGTTGTTTCAATTAATTGTGCAAAATTATGTTCAGGAAATGGCCGCCATTGTCGTTAATTGCAAATATGGTTCCTTTTGATTACATACACGGATAATAATCCATGCATAAAAATACGAATAATGTCAAACTAACAAAAAGTTTTCTAAAAAAACGAAAATTTGTATTTTTAACGAATTTTTTTTATTTTGACATTAATTTCGTATTTTAATACATGGACTATTCTTTTCGTAACTGTGCGCAGCATTTGTTGTATCACGTTGTGAATTTTGGCTCGAATGTTGTTGTTTAACTTCTACGAGGTGCAAAGCTTGATTACGTACACCAATGACTTCAAATGACCCCAAAGGAACAAGTGCGCGACAGTCGCATCGGGAGATCTAGCTGACCAAGATAAATCACCAAAACGCGAGATTACACGTGCTGGAAGATCATCCTTCAAGTCTTCTGCAGCCAGCAGCCGTCAACATGACCACAATGTAGTTTTCCACTAAAATTCACTTCTAGCTCTTAAAGAATTCTTTGAAAATCCTGCAAATATCTTGTAAGGTCCTGTGGGTGTCTTAAAAGGTTCTTTGAATATTTCTTGAAATTCCTGTGAACATCGTTGAAGGTCCCGCGGGTATCCTTGAATATCCCGAAAACATCATTTAAGGTTCTGCGAATATGTATTGTTAAATTTTAACGGGAATTTTAGCAAAATATAAATAAACAACTGCAAACTTAAAGCTTTTTAAAATATTTATTAAAATATATGCATTTTTAATGCAGATCAATAGGTACATTTACATAACGAAATATAATTCCATTAAAATTAAAGAGATTAAATAACTGTTTAAAACCAATCTTTTTATTTAATAGAATAGTATGTTGGATGACGTGATGTATGGGGTGGGTGGGATGGCGAGTTGGCCGGCGAGTTGGTCGGTGAGTTCTACGATGTGTTGTATGACGAGTTGTACGGCGAGATGTTTCTGTCGTAGAACTACTGGTAGAAGTAATTAAAGGAACAGTCGTAGAATGGGTATTAGGAACGGAAATAGTTGTTGTGGATGTCGGAGTTTTTGTGGCAACTAAATTTGTTTGTTTAGTTTTAAGATATTCATCAGGATAACAGCAAGCGATTTGTAACTTTACGAATGGCGTCTTTATGCTAAAGTTCTTTCTGCTCCTCGGGGCAGTAAAATCTTCTGGACATTCGTTACACAAAGGGAAAAATTTAGTTTTTACACTTCAACTCTTATAAGGGATGACCAAATATTTACTGACCCGGTAGATAAAACCAACCTTCTGGCTATAATATTCGCAAGAAGTTGGTTCTTGCCGGAAAGAAATCAATCACTGCTTGAGCTAGAGAGGGCACCACATACAATGCCAAAGATATTCTTTCGAGGTCGTGCCGTTATAAGGAGATCCTGCGAATCTCAACATAGCGGGCAAGAAGAATTTACTAGAATCGTGTTAGAAGATTGCCAATGTTTAGCCAATCTCGAAAATTGGTGCGGCTGGTAATCCCGACAATTACCACACAATTGCAATATGTTCTGAGCTCTCGAAGATTATGGAGCATGGTTAACTTTCATCTAGTAAATTATCTGGAATCCAACTTACTTCCTTTGTGAGTCGGTCCATAAACCAATTTCGTAAAAACAAAGTGGTTACTCCAGATATTTCCAAGGTTTTCGGTGTTGTGTGGCATAAAGTACTCATGGCAAAGTTTAATACTTTTGGTGATGGTGATGTTTTCCCCCGCTTCATATAGAGTTTTCTTAAGGATCGCGCCATAACAGTTAATATAGATGGGGTCTCAGCTAAACTCAGGGGTACCGCAAGGTACCGTTCTTTCTCCCCGACCTTTTCTTGTCTTTATAAATCATCTTTAAACTTTAAATTCCATCTATTCTTTTGCAAATGATAGCAACATTTGTGATTTATATTCCTTCGATCATAGATAGGCCAAACCCTTTGGAGGTTAGGGATAAAGGGGAAAATATGAATAACATGCTGTTTGTTGACCCATATACGGATCGTGGGTTCATCAATACCATCTGTGCACATGTGTGGTGTAAATATTGAGGAATTTGATGCTCCTGATGTTCCAAGCATGAGAGTCCAATGTGATATCCACTGGAAAAATCAAATTATTCAGGTGTCGAAAGAAGCATTCAAGCGTTTAGGATCGTCGGTGTTCTGCCAAGATAAGTGAACTTTTCCCCGCGGCCCGGGTTTTTTATAAGATATACTCGCTTATGTAATAATTCACATCGGTTTGTTGTCGATTGGCCACCAGTGAATTGTAGAACACATTACAGGAAAAATTCACCCGTTTATTCGCACAATTCAGTGGTCTTTCCTATCACTTCCAAATGTCCACAGATACCACTCCGTCTTTCCTTTATACATTCACCTAACTTTCTTTCGCCAACGCGTTGTGGTGTAATGTGGTTAGCGCGTTGGACTGTTACACAGAAGGTTGAGGGTTCGATCCTCAGCGACAACAACAGCATTTTAGAAAAATAATATGTATGAGTTTTCTATTCCTTATACATATCTAACATTTATCATCTCGTGTAACTACAGTGTTGCCATATTTGAATCCCTTCATTTAATTAATTAGTAGGAAGAATTAATTTGATATATTTGTTATTTAAACATTTAAATATTTTATTTTAATTTAAAAAAATATATTTGTTTTAATGTTTGCCTTTAACGGGATTTGAACTCGAAAATTAGGAGTTTTAGGCTAGCTCTCTACCCACTAGCCCACAAACACTTATAAATTTTAATGGCTAATTTTGAATTTAAATATTTTTTTAGGAAAATAAATACAGCAGAAAATTCGTTTACAAATACCAATCGTTAGTGGCATCTATAATCAATATAATCCACAATTCGGTTGCTTCAACTGAAGCTCTAATTTAATGATATATTTGATTAGGATAACTGTATTTGTGGTAAACACGTTCGAATATCGACAAGTTTTTAAAAAAATTGATAGTTTGAATTAATTTTCTAGTGAATTCACTAAATAAATGATTGATTCTACTGTACAAAACTATTAAACCAATTTTATTGTTAAAGTTTATTGGAAATACCAATATTATATTATTCCTTCAAATCGAGTTCAAAATCTTTTTACAAAAAATAATAATAATTATTTATTATTTCCTTCCAATATTTCGTCTCCATATTGGGTGAATTCTTCAGGGAAATTATATAATTTTTTCAACAATTAAAACTTATATAGGAAGGAAATAATAAATAATCATTATTATTTTTTGTAAAAAGATCTTGAACTCGATTTGAAGGAATAATATAATATAATATTGAAGATCGAATAAAGGAAGATGAATATAGAGTAAATACCAATAATTGGATAATAAGATTATTTTTTAGTTCATTTTCCCTCATTTTAATTCCCAATGCAATATTATATATTATAATTATTTCAAATAAAATAACATACTTACAAATAAATTGTAATGGTTTTAATCGAATTGCAACCAATCTTTTCGCTGTGTGCACTCCTAAGCGCAGTAAAATTCCTGCACAGATAAAACAGATTCATTGTGACAACCGAATTTCTTGCCAACTGCAACGAAACTAGGAGCAAACGAATTATTCGGTTGTCGCAACCAAATGTATTCCTGCTCAGATTGAAATAAATGGTTTCAACCGAAATTCTGTTGTATTAATTAAATTTCGGTCGCCACAAACCAATATGTCGGTTGCTCCAACCAAACCATTCGGTTGTCAGACTGACTCTATTTTCTCTGTGCGATAACAACAAAAATAAGAAATAAAGAATAAAAATAAAAAAAATAATATATGGGCATTTCCAGGATCGCGAACGGGACATTCGTACGCACTCAACTTGAAAAAAAAAATATGAAAACTCAAATTTTTTTTAACTTTTTATAAATATTTAATAGCATTTTAGTAGAACAATTTTTGAGAACAAAAAGAAAATTATAAAATATGAACGTTCTCCAAATATTTTGGATAAAATTGCGATCGCGAACGGGACAAAAAATGTAAGTCATTTTTTTCGGTGTGTGGTTTTGTTTAAAACTCTGCGAATTTCGTCAGTTTATTAAATGGAGATTATTTTTTAACTAAAGCAGAGATATAAAGATTTTATTTAGCATTTTGTTTTTTTTTTATTATCCTTATTATTATTTTTTTTAAATATTTTTTTTAGAATCGCGAACGGGACATCGCGAACGGGACAATGATTCCAAAGGCATTTTTTAGGTTTATTTATGGATCAAAATGTTTTAGGTTTGGTTTTTTTAAATGATCTCGGTTATTTTGTTTTGAATTGTAAATATCAAACTATCAACGTTCACGGAGAACTAAACACAAATGCTTATTTTCGGTCGCGAACGGGATAGAAGAATGTAGTACAAAGAATCTTTGAATTATACCGTTATTCGGAGTTTGCTTGATCTCTACTGTGGTGTTTTTAAATATTTATTGTTGGTATATTTAGTCTATAAGAAGAGTGCAATCGACATGATATGTAACACTTAGAAATAACTCAAGGAAAAATGTCAATTAAAAACGCTAAAACCAAAAAAAGCAAAGCTGCTCTTTGCAGACCACTTTTCTTAAATTACAAATGGTAATATGTATTTAATTAGGTATATTCTTAAAATCCAATGCATTAACCAACGAAATTTTCTCAGAAAGGTCTTTTTTCTTCAACTTTAATATTTTGGTAGCGGTTGACCTTTCTGTGGAAATACCCATATGTATTTAGAAGCAATAAAGAGTGAATGTATCAATTTCGAAAAATTGATAAAAAAAATAATAATTTCGACATAAAACTTAATTTCAATAACACAAAGCGTAAGAGGTTATAAGCTTAATTCCCCTTTCCACTGTGACTTCATTAAAAGTTTATTTAAATTTCCATTAATACAGGCAAAAAATCAAACTTATTCACCAATAAATTATGCATTAGACATATTAAAGGAAGCTGTTAAACGAACATCCCAATTAACTCAAAAAAAGGAGGTAATATAAATATACCTGCCTACTTATATGTATGTACCTTTTGTATCAATTTAGAAATTTGTTTAAATAGATAATAAGTTTAATATAAATATGAATATCCGTAAGTGCTTAAAGGCCTAACTATAATTGACTTAAGCTTTGTATTGGTAGGAAACAAAATTTAAGAAAAAAAAATTTAATTTATTTTTTACTTTAAAACATTTTAAGTTTTCATTTCATAGCAATACCTATTGAAGCTTAAGTCAATTAAGCTTATTCTGCTTCTGCCTTAAGTGTGTGTTCACATATTTTGTTTTCACTTCCGTAAATATAATAACATTGTGTGAGTATGTGTGTGTGTGTTCGTTCGTCTAAACTTTATAAATTTTTTAAAAGAAACTCATTAGTCTAATGACACGTAGCAGAGCAAATAGCTGCTAAGGGATGTAAAAAACAAATTAATTTTGCGCCCAAATTTAAAAGCTGTGAGTTTTTAAAAGCAACAAAAAAACAGAGTACGAGGGTGGGTCAATAAGTCCGTGACTTTTTGAATGAAACACGTTTTTGCAAAAAAAAAATATATATATTTTCAACATAATCTCCTTTTAGTTCAATAATAGGATGTTTCGAGGTTAATAAAATAGGCACTTGTTTGATCAATAATTTCATCGTTGGAGCTAAATTTCTTTCCACCGAGCCATTTCTTTAGGTTACGAAATAGAAAATAGTCACTGGGGGCTAAATCCGGAGAATAAAGCGAATGAGGGTGTAATTCGTAGTCTACTTCATGGATTTTTGCCATGGAAACTAAGCTGTCACACGATTCCGTTGGTGGTCGATTGCGAGCAAACGCGGCAGCCATCTTGCGGAAAGCTTTCTCATACCCAAGTTACCGTTCAAAATGTAAGCCACCGAGCCATGTGAGATGCCTATGTCTTCCACAATCTATCGCACATTCAATCTACGATCGGCCAACACCATATCGAAAATTTTTTTAATTGTTTTGGCTGTAGAGACCTCAACTGGGCGTCCAGAACGTTGGGTAGTCTATTAACAGGTGGTACTTTATGGGAGCAGTGTTGCATTTCATATAACTACGAGGGAAGTTCGAAAAGTCACAGACTTATTGATCCGCCCTCGTATTTTTTTATGTGGCAACTTGAAAGAGCCTTAAATAAAAGACATCTAAATTTATAATTGTAGTAAAATATGGGAATATTCCTATGGATTTTTAATTTTTAAATTTTAAAATTGTAAATAGAATTTAATAGTATACTTTCACAAAGACTAAACGAATGGTATTTTAGACTAATTCGTCAGCTTAATATTGGCTTGACACAATGACAATGAAAATTGGAAAATGTAAACTTTCTTTATCGTTTTTCTTGATAATGAATTTCTGGGATATGGGTCAAACCAATAATAAGCTGACGACTTCTGTGTTCAAAATTGCCCTATCTCAAAATTTTGACAAAAATGTTTTTCTGAATTAAAATTTATGCTTTTCGCAAGGTTAAAAAATTATACAATTAGCACACCAAAAATCTCGGTGTAAATACATATATATAAAAAAAATAACTGTAAACAATTTTACTTTAGGCCGAGTAAAACTAATTTTTTTTTTATATACATAAATAGAACATTTTAGGTCTTCAAATTTTGGTATCGTTTCTGTGCCTGTTGGGTAATCAACTTAACCACTTATTTGATCGCTAAGAAGACACAAATGGAGCAAAACTTTTTATTAGGTTATTTTTGGTTCTCTAAATCTTCGGTTTTCGAACAGATCTTTTGCCGGACTTTTAATGTAACAAAACTTACAAACAAACAATCTCGATGTATGTATATAAAAACAAAAGAAACCTGTAATGTGTGTTTTTTATTTTGTTATAAATTTTAGGTTTAAAAGCCTCTAACACGTAATGAGTTTGAAAGTACGAGTCCTATGATATGTTTTTTGGGGTTAGCTTTGTGACATGTTCTTTTACACCAGTCCTTGTCACAGAGGCATTTGACCCCCTCCTAGGACAAGCCCATGTTAAAGTGACCCGTCCTTTTAATATGAAAAAACTGGTAAGTTGATGTGTCCTGGGATAGATCCTTTTCCCGCATTATAATTACAAAACACATACTTAAATTTATATGTTTAAAAATTAATTTCGAATAAATTTGAAAAATTTAACCTTTCTGAAGCATATTTCTACCACTGTTCACTGATATGTACCGGAATTGTTCTTTTTTCACTGGTCACGAGGTAGGTTTTTTCAGACTGGTCTTCTTTTTACCGATCACGGGATATGTCACAGGGTAGGCACTTTTATAATGGAGCTATTTCTCCTGTCACGGAGTAGGTACTTTTAGACCGATCCTGATTTCAGCGGTCACAGAACACTTCCTTTTAGACCGTTCCTGTTTCAAAGGGTCACGGGACAGGTGCTGTAACCTCAACCCTTTTTTCCACAGGGTACCTCATAATTGTTACGAGTAATTTTCCAAAGTTATAATAAATGTTAAAGATATGTATTTATAAATTTTCAAATCCAAAAATGTATACCGGCAAATTTATTTCAACCGACGAACTAAAGTAAATATTGGAAAGTGATGGCGTTTTTACAAATGGCATCATATGACAGTTCCCAATCGTACAGCGCTCAAAGCGCAAACAATTAGACGTCTGAGAGCGGCTCAACACGGGACAGCCAAAGCCCCCAAATATCTTAAACCGGCAGTGAAAATGAGGAAAAGGAGCCGAAACATCGACAAGAAAACGCTCCTAACAATAGCATATGTCGCGGCGTTCCCTGCAACTCATTTTCACATTGGGCTTGCAAATGTTTCCATACACTACTCAGGTGGTCCAACAGTTGTTACGAAATTACTGTAGCGCCCATTTAAAATACAGCCGAACGATTTTGAAACTCAACGATGAAGTGAATGATTTTCCATAAAAGTTATCATGAGTCAGAGAACAAAATTCTCGGTGCCGGGGGACAAAAAAAACTACTTATAATTTATCAAGCAGCTATCTCAAACTCACCGTGTGCTGCTCATTGGACCTTATATTTTTGAAAGAGCTGACAGTAACGCCATTACGGTAAACGGCGACCATTATAAAGTCATGCTGACTAAATTATTCTTAACGGAAGTTGACAATATAGTATTGGAGAATATATGGTTTCAACTGGTCGCGGTAACTTGTCATACTGCACGCGAAACAATGCTTATTTAGAAGCTTGTTTTCCCAGCGCATGTAACCTCGCGATGTGGTGATTTGGCTTGGTCAGCCACATCTCCAGATATGACTGTGTCGGACTTCTTACTTTGGGGATATTTGAAGTCGTTGGTATGCGCGAACAAGCCCTGAACCTTGCAAGGAACAACATTCGAGCAGACATAGACAACTTGATACCACAAATGCTGTGCACAACATGTAATCAAAAGAGACTAAGTTTGTATCAACGTCGATGGCGGCCATTTGTCAAGACATAAATTTCCACAATTACTTGAAACACAATTTATAAGTGCCAATAACCATCAATTAAAAACCAAATAAGTTTTCAATTTACACAAAATCAGCCGTGAATTGTGTCAACTTGTGGTTCCATAAGCAACCAAAATTCTAGCAAATTATTTTATTAAAAAATATGCTAAATAAATTAATATTTTGGTAAATAACTTTTAAAATGTTCTAAAAAAAAAACAAAAACATTAAGATCACAAACATACTTACAAAATAAATGCGGATGAAAGTGTATATAAAGGCTTACCTGTAAAAAAAGAAGAAAATAAAGCCAATTAATTTTTGATACAACGCTATGTTATAAAAATATGCAAAATATAAAATAGTAATTTCACAAAATCGGTTACATAACAGGTCAATTGAGAAGTCCCCGGCCTGACACATAGATGGCGCTACTAGACTTAAATCGATATGATTTTTAGTTAGCCCTAGCCTTTAAAAGACAAGTGTATAAATTTGACAGCTGTCGGATAATTAGTTTGTGAATTATAGCATTTTGAGTGAAAAAAATGGATAAAAAGGAATTTCGCGTGTTGATAAAATATTGCTTTTTAAAGGGAAAAAATACAGTTGAAGCAAAACCTTGGCTTGATGACGAGTTTCCGGACACTGCTAAGTTTAGACGTGGTGAAATGAGCACCGAAGACGGTGAACGCAGTGGACGCCCAAAAGAGATTGTTACGGACGAAAACATCAAAAAAATCCACAAAATGATTTCCAATGACCGTAAATTCAAATTGAATGAAATAGCAGGTACTCTAAAGATATCAACTGAACGTGTACATCATATCATTCACGAATATTTGTGTATGGGAAAGCTCTGTGCAAAGTGGGTGCCGCGCGAGCTCACGAGTTGATGATTCGGTGCAGCGTTTGGAGATGTTCAAGTGTAATAAACCCGAGTTTTTGCGTCGATATGTGACAACGGATGAAACATGGCTCCATCATTTCACTCCAAAGTCCAATCGTCAGCCATCCGAGTGGACTGCACGTGATGAACCAACTCCAAAGCGTGGAAAGACGCAATAATCGGCTGGCAAGGTTATGGCGTCTTATTTTGGGATGCGCATGGAATAATTTTCATTGACTACCTTGGAAAAGGAAGGACCATCAACAGCGACTATTATAAAGCGTTATTGGACCATCTGAAGGACGAAATCGACGGAAAACGACCGCATTTAAAAAAAGAAAGTGCTGTTTTACCAAGCCAATACACCGTGTCACAAGTCAGTGAAAACGATGGCGAAAATCCATGAATTGGGCTTCGAATTGCTTCCAGATCCACCGTATTCTCCAGATCTGGCTCCCAGCGACTATTTCCTGTTTTCAGATCTCAAAAGAATGCTCGCTGGGAAGAAATTTTCGTCGAATGAAGAGGTGATCGCCTAAACTGAGGCCTATTTTGAAGCAAAGGACAAATCGTACTACAAAAATGGTATCGAAAAGTTGGAGGATCGATAATCAGTGTATAAACCTTGAAGGAACTATGTTGAATAAAAAAAAAACGAATTTTGCCAAAAAAAAAATGTCTTTTACCATGGTAGGCCGGGGACTTTTCAATTGACCTGTTATTCTACAAACGATTCAATAATTCAGTATTCTTCCTTAACTTTGCTAGAATTGATTCTCAATAATATATCCATGTATTCTAAAACTGGTTTCACTAGAACCGATCCATACCATGATTTGGAATATGATATGATAATCTTAAACCATATGGCATAAATCACATAACTAACCCAAAACTGGTTCTAGTAAAATCAATACTAGTTTATTTGAAAACAACCGGTTGCTTTTGGAATAAAATCAAACAATTTTAAATCACCAGAGATGGAACTTTTCGTTGTTTTACTACTTTTTTTCTTTAAACATATAATTTTCCTGGGATAGTCATTATCCTTCAGTTTATTCAATATTTTTTAAGAACATAAACATTTATAATGTATTAACTTTTTGCCCGGATTATTATTCCCCCCTTAAATTGTTCGCTATAACCATTTTAACACTTGAATAATTTTTGTATTGATTTTTATTTTTTTGGTTTTATTTAATAATACAAACTATTATCCTTGTTAAAAAAAAATAGAATACAATAGGAAACAATGTTAGCTGTTTTACATCTCAATTTGTGTTAAAAAAAATTAACAAAGTTTCTATCCATTTTTTGCAAAACATAACATATTTGTTATATTTCCTTTTAAAATTCCCTGTCAGGGTTTCAGCCCAACAAAACTGCCATGTTACATACATATTTTATTGTACGTATTCTCTAGTACAAAATAGGTATATTAATGTTTAATCTGTTAAACAATCCTGTTCATTAGAAAACTTTTTCCTTCAATTCTTTTATTTTGTTTTCACTGATGCTGCTGTCTGGTTTACTTGTTGTGTATTTTCATTTTTACTTCTTTTTAATATTCGTTCGTTTGAAAAGCAATCAATAAAAAATATATATATATTGTAAGTGCTACATACATATTTTAACCCCAATATATTTATATTTTTATGTTACAAGTTATCTTTTGAAACCTCTGGAGTATTAACACATTTTCCTTAAAGAAGTTATTATTGATGTTACAAAAAGAACACAAGGAACAACACATTATACAGAGAATAGTTAAAGGGTTGTTAGAAATGCAAATAATAATATTTTTAAAAATTTATATTTTTATTTAGAAAATTTAATATTGTAGTATCTTATAAAAACAAATATTGTTTTAAAATTCTGTCAACCACAAATGCCAGTGTTGCCACGTTATTTTCTGCTTATTTTCAAAATAGTCTAAATCCCTTAATCATGTAACGTGCGTATTATTAATTATTTATGTAGAGGGCGAATCAATAAGTCCGTGACTTTTTGAATGAAACACAGTTTTTTTGCAAAAAAAAATTTATTTTTTAACATAATCTCCTTTTAGCTCAATACACTTAGTCCAACGTTTCTCCAATTTTTGTATCCCTTCCAAAAAATAGGATTTTTCGAGGTCCATAAAAAAGGCATTTGTTTGATCAATAATTTCATCGTTGGAGCTAAATCTCTATCCACCGAGCCATTTCTTTAGGTTTGGAAATAGGAAATAGTCACTGGGGGCTAAATTCGTAGAATATGGCAGATGAGGTACCAAATTTTAGCCCAATTCATAGAATTTTGCCATTAAGGCTACACACGTGTGCACCCGTGCATTATAATCAATTGAGAGCAAACGCGGCACCCATTTTACAGACAGCTTTTTTAAATCCAACTGATCATTTAAAATCGAAACTACACTGCCATATGAAATGCCTATGGCATAAACAATCTCACGCACTTTTACTCTTCGATCGGGCATTTTCGGGCCGTCCATAACTTTCGGCGTCTTCCGTGACTATAAGGCCACAACGAAAGTCAGTCACCACTTTTTTACCATTGAAATCGATGGTGCAGAGTCCCCATAGTATTTATCAAGCTTTTCCTTGGTATGATTGACAATTTTTTTTGGCAAAAAAATAATGTTTAATGGGCACTCGAAATTCACTTTTTTCCATTTTTAAGAAAATCCACGAGGTTGTATGTTTTGAACAGCTGGTAAACGCAAAGTAAACGACGGAACTTGCTCAAAATTTGACAGTAGTCTATTAACACGTGGTACTTGATGGGAGAAGTGTTGCATAATAATTTATTATTGACCTTTAATATTGACTTGCCTTATTTTATGTTATGTTTATTAATAATTTTGTCTTTAATTTAATTATTTGATTTTAATTTCAATCTTTAAATAATTTTTCAATTGTTTCGTTAATAATTATTTTATATGAATTGCATAATTTCATTTAATATGTTCAATAATTAACAATTTAAAGAATACTACTTAAAAATACAGCTATGTTTTTTTATCGTAATTATTGTTCTAAATATTATTCTAAAGAGCGAGAACAGATTAAAGTAATTACATTTTGGTATTTGCATAGGATTTATGTTTTGTAATCATAATTTAAAAATTCATTCGATGTTTTACTGTTTAAGAATAAAGTTTAATTTTATATTAAAGCTGGCATTTCCTGTCTTTATTTTAATATTAAATAATAAACAGTACTTTATGTTATACGCAAGTAGAATTTACCCTCTTGTGGATTTTTAAAGTATAATAAAATATTAACAGGTGTGGACATAATTGGACATTTTTTGTCTGTTGTCGTCCCTTTTCTCTAAAATTAAATAAAAAAAACAATCATAACATTACTAAAGTATTGGAAAGTGATCTCCCGGCCGTGTATCATCTCCCTTCATAACTAATTTTTGGAAAATATAAGAAGTAGGGGGATTATTAATGCCCTATAAATTATCAAGTTCTTAGCGGGGCATAATTTTTATTTTTTTTCTGTAAAAAGTGGCAACCCACACTTTAGAACATAAAAAAAACTGCACTTGTATTTAAAATGTATTTTACAAATATTCCAAAAAGGGCCACAATAAGCTCTAGAAAAAAAATCTGATCGAAATCGGTTAACCCATCTTGGTGATTTTAAACTCTTGGATGTGAAAAAAACGAGTGTAACATTTGCAAATGGCATCATATGCTACTTTGGTCTTAACATTTCTAAAGTAGACTCGTTCGAAATTTATAGTGATTAACCATGAATCGCTATTACGCCTCAAGAACGCGCGATAATTGTGACAATGTTTGCGCGTAATAATTCGTCAGTGGTGTTACGCCGCACAACACCGTCTGAAAGCAACGCAAACAGTGGGGGAAAATGTGCTAGAGGAGCCCGAATTTTGGAACTCAACGACGAAGTGGATAATTTTTCAAATAGATCATGAGCGACGAGGCTCATTTTATCTTAGCGGCCACGGCAATAAGCCAAATTCTCGGCTCTGGGGGGCCGAAAATCCACGCATTACCTATGAAGCACCATTCCACCCTCTCAAAGTCACCGTGTGATATAAAGTTAAGTCCTAAAAGGTGATTGGGCCTTATTTTTTCTTAGAAGCTGACGGTATCTTAAATTTTCTTACCGGAAGTTGACGATCAAGATTTGATGGGACTACTTGTCCTACTTTACGTCAGACAATGTGTATTTTGAAGGATGCCTTCTCAAGGTTTTTTGTGATTTAACTTGGCCAGCCAGATCTCCCCATTTTATTTTCACGGATTCCTTTCTCTGAGGATAATTATAATAATAATAAAAAGTGGCAACCCACACTTTAGAATATAAAAAAAACTGCTCTTGTATTTAAAATGTATTTTACAAATATTCCAAAGGGCCACAATAAGCTCTAGAAAAAAAATCTGATCGAAATCGGTTAACCCATCTTGGTGATTTTAAACTCTTGGATGTGAAAAAAACGAGTGTAACATTTGCAAATGGCATCATATGCTACTTTGGTCTTAACATTTCTAAAGTAGACTCGTTCGAAATTTATAGTGATTAACCATGAATCGCTATTACGCCTCAAGAACGCGCGATAATTGTGACAATGTTTGCGCGTAATAATTCGTCAGTGGTGTTACGCCACACAACACCGTCTAAAAGCAACGAAACAGTGGGGGAAAATGTGCTATAGGAGCCCGAATTTTGGATCTCAACGACGAAGTGGATAATTTTCCAAATAGATCATGAGCGACGAGGCTCATTTTATCTCAGCGGCCACGTCAATAAGCCAAATTCTCGGCTCTGGGGGGCCGAAAATCCACGCATTACCTATGAAGCACCATTCCACCCTCTGAAAGTCACAGTGTAATATAAAGTTAAGTCCTAAAAGGTGATTGGGCCTTATTTTTTCTTAGAAGCTGACGGTATCTTAAATTTTCTTACCGGAAGTTGACGATCAAGATTTGATGGACATTTGGTTCCAACAGAATGGGACTACTTGTCCTACTTTACGTCAGACAATGTGTATTTTGAAGGATGCCTTCTCAAGGTTTTTTGTGATTTAACTTGGCCAGCCAGATTTCCCCATTTTATTTTCACGGATTCCTTTCTCTGAGGATATTTGAAGTATTTGGTATACGCAAACAAGCCCCGCACCTTGGCGGAGTTAATGAACAACACTCGAGCCAAAATTGACAACGTGACAGCACAAATGCTGGGCAGAATTTAATCAAACGATCCCAGATTTGCATCAACGCTGGCGGCGGCCATTTGTCGAACATATTTTTTCCATTTTTTTTTTTTTTTTATTGTTTTTTTGTAAAAGTATGAACTCAGGAAATTCTTCCTACTAATTAATGTGTTGCTTTCTTTGGAAAGGGGATAGAGAAGAGATGAAAAATGGTGAAAAATAAAGTGCTTTTTATAGTCGAAAAATGAAGGATATTATTAAATTAATTAATATTCGAGTCGATTAATTAAAAAATTTGACGATTAAGTTTTTAAATAAATAAATGTACTTCTTTCGTTAATAAAAAACACAAAAAATTTGTTGTCAGGCATGCTCAGAGAAAGTCGCACCCGAAATGCGGCGTTTTGTCGATAGTTTCTATATTTAGCACTGTCGGGAATTTAGACAATTTTTTATATAAACACACGCAAAGAAAAAACATTGTTAGGGCAATCATATATATATATATTTTATTGGATTATGATTGTGTCAAACATAGTCGTACTGTAATAAAAATAGTTACCATATTATGATAATAAAATAACCATAATTTTATTATATTGTCCCTACAGTTATATTATTAATGATTCGAAGCTCTGAAAAAATTCCCTAAATTTAAGAATATTTCTTTAAGAATATTTATTTCTTAAATAAAAAATTTGATATTAAGTATTTTTTCAAGAAAACTTCATTGATCCTATGGACTTTTAAAAGTAAAAATACATCGAAAAAATTTTCTAATAGAAAAATTCTTACAGCGGTATTCATAAAAAAATCTTAATTTAAGTTTCAAATACAAATTAGTTAAAAAACATTTTAAGCCTAAAAGAGATTTATTAAAAATTTGCAATATTGTTTTTATAAAATAGAAAATTTACGAAAACTTGTCAATTTAAAAACGGTAAAAGAACCAAAACAAAATGTCCAGTAAAAGTGTTACATAGATAATGATTTTATTGTAGATAAAATAGTATTCAAATAACCGGGTTTATTTTCTTTGTTTTGATTAAACAATACACCACTAGTTTACTTTCAATAAATAATATCAAAAAATATTATTATTTCTGCTTAAATTTTTTATCTGGAATTGAAAACGGGTCGCTCCTCTTTTTGTAAGTTTCCGTCTGACGATTGTTTAAAATTTGGGCAATAGTTTCTATTATAAACAAAATACAATTAAAAATATCAAATTTTTTAAATAAAAATATTTTTACTAATTCTTTTGATCAAATATAGAGTGTCCATTATTTATTAAAAAAAAATACAAATAACTTCTTTTTATTGAAAGACAATTTTCGCAAAAATGTTTAAAATGAAAATAAACACAGCAAAAATGTCATTTTAAAATAGGTTTAAAATACGGTCGAACCAATTTTAAAATTCGTTTAATTAAACAAGGTTTAAAAAATGAAATTTTGCTTAAAATTGATTTGAAATGTTGTTTAAAATTTTTATGAATACCTCTAGTAGATTTTAAGGACGTTTTTAAGACTTCTCAGAATTTTTCTTTTGGAAAAAGACCTTAGAATCTAAGAATATTTCTACTAGAAAAAGTCCTTAGAATCTAAGTATTTTTCATGATGAAAAGTCCTAAGAACTTAGGAATTTTTTACTCAAAATAACGCCTTAAAATCAAAGTTTTTAAAAATATATCAATTTTTATATCTAAGAAACAGTTTGCAAAATCTGAGAATTTTACTTTAAGGAAAAGTCTATAGAATCTTCAAATGTTTCTATCAGAAAAATTTCTAAAAATCTAGTATTTTGTATAAGAAACATTTTCGTACAATTTTTCTTTTATAAATTTTTTTTTTATAAAAAAAAAATATTTTATTAATGTTCTGAGTATTTTTTCCACCAGAAAATTGTAATTTACAAGAAATTAATTAATAAATATAATTTTTCAGAAAAATTTGTTATTGTTTTTATTGAAAAGAATTAAAAAATATAAAATCTTCATATAGAATATTTTTGGCAATAGATTTTTTCGACAATGAATAGTGTAAATTATAATAATGATTATATATGTATTATAATTTTTAAATGGGTGATACAATTTTTTTTGTTACGAGAACAAGACAGTATTAGGGACTGTAAATGTCAGTCATGTTTTATTTGATTTATAATTATAATTATGATATTATATTATTATATTAATACCCAGCAAAATAAAATGGATGTTATTCTTTACGAATGTCTTATTCAGAACATCCAAAGAAGTTAATAGTGCAAATTTTTCGATTTGTAAGAAGTCATTTTAAACAACTTCTAAAATGTTGATATTAACCCCTACTAGTAAAAAAAACAATTATTTAGTTGATCCATAAATGGTTAATTCCTGCAGTCATTTTGTGCCTCATTGAAAACATATTTTGCATACCAGTGATATTCACTTTGTGCTGGTCGGATTAATAATTCTTGGCGTGTTCAAAATCACATTTTTAACTTTAAAATAAAGCCACTCCCTATATTTATTTTGTAGTCCCTATATATAACAACTTCCGTGAAAAAGTCCATCTGCTCACCGATTTTTCATAGCACCGAAACAAACTACTTCCTCCCAATGACACGCCAATGTTAAAATCATTAATGATTCACCGAAATTTTCACAACTTCGGGTTCAGTAGATGTAGTGTTTAACTACTTTTTCTTCAGCTCTTATTTTGCTGGGTAGTTATGCATTGATTGCTGTTAGCATTTTATAGTTTAATAATTTCATATTTAGAATTTTTGTTACTACAGTATGGTTACAGCCAAACATGTTAGAAGATATAAATAGGCAATAATAAAATATTTACTACAATAATAATGGTAACGACCATACTGATGGTTAGAACCTATTTATAAACTAATAACTTGATTGTGACAACCATGCCCAAATGCAGCAAATATAATATAGTAACAGAGATCATGTTGCAACCATGTTTTTTCTCCATGTGCAAGAGCTGTCTTCAGAAAATCGACTTATGAAATGTAAAATGATACGGTATCCTTAATAGCTTACGAGAACATTCATATGACCTTTATATTCATGTTTTTCTATTTTAATTTAGACGTTTTAAATATTGTAAATTTTGAATATTATTTGATCTATCTGTTTTAATTATATATTTTTAATTTTATCAGGCTCAAGATCATATTTTTTTAATGACACTAACGAATAGTAAACACTAATTTTTTTATTAAATGCCACTTTCGACCCGAGTGACCAGGTCATCTTCAGCCTCCTTCTGAACCACCCAACATTTTTCTTTAGAGTGTGTGATATAAATGTCAGTTCATAACCATGAGTTATTTGTGTTGGATGGTTCAGAAGGAGGCTCAAGATGACCTGGTCGCTCGGGTCGAAAGTGTGCACTCCCTCTAGCGCTGATCCTAACAATTTTTCCATTTAATAAAAAAATTAGTGTTTACTATTCGTTTTAAATATTTTTATACAAACAGTTTTTATACCATTCAGTTAAATTTCTTTGAATTTTTTTATATTCCTGATTGTCGTTTGACCATTGACCGTTACTAATTTGATTTTATTGGATGGATATTTGAAATTGTTGATTTTAACTGGTCAATAGATACCAGTTAAAAGCAACATCAACACAAGATATGTCCTAAGAGATGTTGGTATTTATTGTCAGCCTCATAATATTTTACCGCAGCAATTAATGTAGCCATAATCACTATTACCATCATCATTATTATCATTTGTACACACACACACACACCATCATAATTATAATTTTGCGAACAAATGATGTAATCTTGTTTCATATTGCATTATAGCACATGATACTCAAGTGCAACTCAGCAAAGTCTCATAAGTGCTTTAATCTATAAATCATTATATGATATGTTGACAAAGTCAACAATAACGCATTATTATGAGGGACACTCATATGCCAGTAGTGCAATTCTCTAACTTTTATAACGACCCTGCGGGAAAAGGACCTATCCCAGGACACGTCACATGGCCGGTTCATAGTGATAGGGACCGGTCACGGAACCGATCACTTTAACATGTGCTTGTCCTAGAAGGGGGTCAATTGCCCTCTGTGACATGTCACAGGACTGGTCTAAAAAGATAAGTCGTGACTTTTAAACCGTTCACGTGATAGGTACTTTAGGAACCGGTGCTCTTTTCACCTATCTCGTGATATGTTTTTTCGGTAATGGTTCAGTTTTCACCTATCCCAGGACAGGTTCCAATTCCCAACTGACCTCTTTTTTCCCGCAGGGGATTTCATCGATTTCGTTAACTAAGGAAAATTGTCAATTGAGTTACCGAAAAAGATTTTCTATATTCTTTGGAATTATTGACAAGAGATACCAACAAAAGTGGTTAATTTAAAATTTATTTACTTTGAATTTTAAAAAGTAAGCACAAAAATCGTTACCTTGAACTTCAAAAAAATTTCTGTAGATAAATTAACGATTTTCCAGAATAACTTTAAACTAATTTTGTTTTTAATTATCGAATATTGCCGTTCAAAAAGTTACGAAATGGCTCTACAGGAGCCAGCAACAAATCTTATTTAAAGCAAAATTAATAGTTTGCATGATTTCAAATAAATGGCACCCAACTATACAATATATTCACAAAGCCAAAATCCATTACTTGTTCATTACATATAACCACATTATTGGATCTTAAATATAGACTTGAATACTAAGAATGTCACCTTTGATATGTGATGGTAAATGCTGCTGCTTAAATTGAAAATAAATCTGCGGTTTTTTGTAATAAGAGCGTAAGTTCACTTTTCTCGATTTTAAGTTATTGATGAAAAATTCCATAATTAAATTTTGTGACAAGCAGTTATCGCAAATATCCACAGATATATATCTAGAATAGTGTCGCGATAACTGCAAAACAAACTTGTCTATGCCATAAATCGTTTTCCGTTCTCGTCACCTACGGAAACGATTATACTGATCATTAAAGGAAGCAGACCTTTAATGGGTCTATTAAAGTTTTCCTGGCTGGAAAACAAAACTGCATTACACGTTTAAAGTTGCCATAATATATGCAGAAATTTTTACATTAATAAATAAAAAGGTCTGCTAAAGCAAAACTCTTGAAAAATCGACTTATAGGGTTTGCACCGGTCAATAAAGCGGCACTTTTTCCATTAATAACCCCACATTTAACACATTTTATCAGAGATCTAAAAAGTACATCTTCAGAGAAATACATCAGGAAACACATATTTATTTTAAAATTAAGATATTTAGCTTAAGGAAAACTTTTTTCCCTTAACTTTCTTCCACGTAAAAGTTTCCAAAAATTTCTCCTTAGTGAATGCCTACGCTGCAAAAAAAAACTTCATGCAAAAAAATTCAACTTCTGAACCAACCTCACACCCCAAAAATCAGCTTAAATTCCAAAAAAAAAAAATATTCTGGCCGATATTGGATTAAGGCGGAGACTTTTACTCATTTAGTCCCTACGTATTTTCATCCCCTTCCTTACAAATATTTTAAACATATATAATTTTAACTTCCTATCTCCACCAGTCAGTGACGTTATTGCTTTTTATGTATGTAGAAAAGTAAATAAAATATTTCAAAGACAAAATTCTTTAATAAAGTCTAATACAATATCAGCCCTAAAAATATTGTGCGAATAAATTTTTACAATTTTTTGAGTAATATTAAATGTGTTACATAAAGAAAATTTTCGAGACAAAAGAGCATAAGCTATTTAAAAGCTTAATTTTTCTGCCAGAACAACAAATGTTTTATCTTTCCAATCATAAAGTAGAAAAACAAGAACTCTTTATAGTTTATATCAGTGTTGAAGCTAATTAACTTATGTAAGTTAACACAGATTGGTAATTTCGAAAAAGTTTTATAATATATACAACAACAAGTATGAGAGAAATAACTGGAAAATGATTTTCAGCTTATTTTAATGATTTAAGTTGATTTAACAAAAAATTCTATTAGTTTGTAACCAAATTGGTAAATTTTCAACAAATTCGATTGTCACAACGAAAATATTTGTTTGTGAGCAATGGTAATGCTTAAGTCCCAACTTTGCTAGAAATTGTACATTGTCCACACTCCAAAAATTAATAAACCAAAATAAAAAAAAGTTAAATACGTTTAATTTTAACCGAAATATGAGAATATCAAATTGTATTACATTCTAATCTAATCATACTAAAATAAAGGTGTTACACTTATGATTGACCGACTCATCATCGCCCAGGTAAAACTGTTAAAACTTGGATTTTAAAATTTTATTTGCAGATTCCTCACATGTGGATATCCGATAAGAAGGGATTTAAGAAAGTTCTAGCGGGCAGGGAAAATCCCCCATTGACGGCATGTCTAAACAGGTTAAGCTAAAAGTTTCAAATTTAAAATATTTGTTCCCTGATGTATTGGCGTAGACAGAAACGTGGTAAAAATGGGGAAGTTCTATTCCTTAACGGCCTATCTAAATCGCTTAGGCTATAAGACTGAAAATTAAAATGCAAGTTCCCTGGAGTGTGGATGTTTATTCACTGACGAACTACCTTTTGAAATTTGCTATAGAAACTTGGTAAAAGTAGAGGGCTCAAAAGAGGTAAAGGCTACCCTAACCACATTGCCTAAAAAACCTAAAACTTAAAATTTAAAATATGTGTTCCTTGGATTATAGGTTAATTCACTGATGTGGAACTTTTTGGAATTTGCGAAACGAACTTGATAAAGAAAAAATTCTTCCTCGGCTAGAAACTTGATATTTGAAAAATGTTTTCCTTGGGGAATGGACTAATTTATTGATATGATACGTTTTGGAATTTTTCCCAGGGAAAGTGCTGCCCTTAATGGTCTGCTCAAACTGCTTTATCAAGGGGCCTGCAAATTAAAGGAGTTAAATTGAAACACTCAAATTGGGAAACGAAATGGAATGGAACAGGGAACGAGTGTAATTGAAACATTAGACAAAGGAATTAAAAAGGAAAGGAACGGATACCTAGTGAAATTAAAACATTAGTCAAGGAAAATGAAAAGGAATGAAACAGGAATGAGTGGAATTGAAACACAAAACAAGGGAAAACAAATGGAACAGGAAATTTCAAAATATTAAATAGGCAATTAAGATGAATATTCGCTTGTGATAACTGATAGTGTCATAATCCACAAAATTAGTTTGTTAAGTGTTTCTCTGCCAAATACAATTTGTGTGAAATTATAAAAGCTGTAAAAAAAATATTATTATTAAGAAAGTTAAATAAAATGCATCATATAACATTAAATTTTAAGCAAAATACAATAAGTAACCCAGCAAAACTTTGGTAATGGGTGCGATATTTTCATGCGTTACCTTGTAATGATAGCTCGTTACCTTTTTCATTATTTGCAAGCATAAAGTAATAAGTTACTCATTATTGATTACGTAATATATGATTTATAAATGTAAAGTAATAATTGAAATATTTTTAAAAATCTATTTTTAAATACATTACTTTTTGTTTTTTTTTTTGCAAGCAAAAGGGTAATGTATGTTTGTTTTAATAACACTAGCGAAAAAACAAAGCGCAACAATTCATTTATGTTTAAAGCAATCAAATACTATATGCGTCGATAGCTCAGTGGGTAGAGTTCTTGGATGGCAACCAGAGTTCCCTGGTTCGATTCCCATCTTGACCACATTATTTTTAATTACAAATAATTTAAATAAAATATTTGTAATAATTTTTTTTAATAAAAATTCCTCTTTTTTAAAAATCTATTTTAAGACACATTACTTTTTCCATTCTCGTAACCATATAAGTAACCTCTTACATTATCACCTCTAAAGTAATGGGTATATACATTACTTTGAGGCTCATCGCCTGTAAAATTCATCAGTAAAGTAAGCTGTAAAGCTACACATTACTTTACACATTATTTGGTAATGTGTGGTTTCGCTGGGAACCTCGTGTTTTTAAACAAAATATTATAATCAAGAAAGTTAAATAAAATGCATCATACAACAGGTTTGTTTTTTTCGAATTTTATATAAATATTCCATACAAATTTAAGTAGATATAGACTTGCGTATTAGTTATAAATATAGCTACTTAAAAGTTAAGAACGTATAAAAATGCTGCCTAGTCTTGGAAATTTTTAGCTTTTCTCTTTTTTTTAACTTTTATTTTGGTTATAATTTTCCATGCTGCACAATGTAGTAGGGAAATATTGAAAAATAGCCTCAAAAAGTTATCAATAAAAGAAAAAGGTTTAATAAAACATAAAAACTTTTAAATTTCAATTAACTAAATTATAAATTATAAATTAAATATAACAAAATTTTAATATTTAGCAGATTTATTTATGCTGTTCTTTTCTTACTTAGCCAAAAAAAAAAAATTTGATAATTTCAGCAGTATTTTCGCAAAACCGTTACAAGCTAATTTTCACTAACTCTAGCAACAAATTTTATAGAATTTTTTCTGTTAATGTACTAATAATGACATGATGAATAAAATTGCAAGTATTTACGATAGGATATTTTGCTAAGAATTATCCATAATGAATATTTTGAAAGTTTAAAATATTGATTATTTTAGTTTTATTTTTTCATCTAAATAAAATATTCAAAACAGTCTAGTGTGGGGTAATTTCTTTTTAACATTATTTAAAAATTTATTTGCTGATTTAAGCATTCAAAACACGTATCTACATGATCAAAAAATTCATTTAAATTAAACACACAAAACAACAGCAGCACAAACATCAACAAATTATGAAACAATGCTCAGGAGTAATAAAATAAAATGAATTCATTTTTTTTTAATATTTTTTTGCTACCACTATCTTTTAGGAAATTTTGATATATTACACAGTGCAGCATTTTTAAGGTCATCGTGTGGTTCCTCCTTCATACCCGTTTTTTTTTGAAGTATATATCGAAACTAAAAAAAACCTGCAAAGGACTTGGCCAGATTACATCGAATTTTTTTTTTATGGACACCCTAAGTTTTTGTACCCAAACACGATTTTTTTAAAAAAGGAAAATTTTTATGGAATCCATATATCATAAACCGTTCGGAATTTTGTTTTTATGTCTTTGGCAAAGTTGTAGATCCAAACCAAAGCAAAAAAATTCTCATATGGACCGACCCAAAAAAATTGCATCCACTGCATCAAAATTGCAAAAAATTGGGAAAAAATGCTATTTTTTTATGATTTTTTCATGATTTTGTCCTGAAATGGCTTAAATACTGGGAATTTAGGAAATCTTTCTTCAGCTAAATTATATCTAACAACAATATAAACAACTCTCTAGTACATGCCATCTTAATACGAACATTCCTTAACCCTAGAAAACACATCTTTTTGCTCACACTTATTTTGCATAGCCAATGTTTGTCGTTTCGACAAAGAAAGACTATATAGGTTAATGCCGTTTTTGTTGTTACTTGTTTTCAAATTTATTATAATACACATGTTTTGCATTTGTATAAATAAACAAAAAAACTTAAACAAAAAATAAAAAAAAAATTATGAAATTGTTAATTGCGTTATAAAATAATTACTTTTTATTAATAAAATAAATATATTCATTTTTTCAAAAACATATCAGCATTACAACAATAAAATGTTTAAATAGTAAATTTGAAAACAAGTAACAACAAAAACGGCATTAACCTATATAGTATTTCTTTGTCGAAACGACAAACATTGGCTATGCAAAATAAGTGTGAGCAAAAAGATGTGCTTTCTAGGGTTAAGGAATGTTCGTATTAAGATGGCATGTACTAGAGAGTTGTTTATATTGTTGTTAGATATAATTTAGCTGAAGAAAGATTTCTTAAATTCCCAGTATTTAAGCCATTTCAGGACAAAATCATGAAAAAATCATAAAAAAATAGCATTTTTTCCCAATTTTTTGCAATTTTGATGCAGTGGATGCAATTTTTTTGGGTCGGTCTATATGAGAATTTTTTTGCTTTGGTTTGGATCTACAACTTTGCCAAAGACATAAAAACAAAATTCCGAACGGTTTTTGATATATGGATTCCATAAAAATTTTCCTTTTTTAAAAAAATCATGTTTGGGTGCAAAAACTTAGGGTGTCCATAAAAAAAAATTTCGATGTAATCTGGCCAAGTCCGTTGCGGATTTTTTTTAGTTTCGATATACACTTCAAAAAAAACCGGGTACGAAAGAGGAACCAATTTATGTGTTGCACTGTTTTATACATTCAAACCAATGAAATTAAAATGACTAAGAAAGCTATAGAAAACTAAATATAATAACCCAACACAAAGTTTGGGATAACAACTGCTGAACAGGCAAAACAACCTTAAGCCATTGTTAAATCTTAAGGCAACAATTTTTTCAGGAAAATGTTATACATATGTACCACATCATTTTCCATCGACAAATTTTTCGTGTACATGGTACGGTTTAAAATAAAAATAAAATTTTAAAACTATATATTTTATAATGAGTTTGGTTACATTGTTTCTGGATAAGCGCTTTAGAAAAAGTATTTGAATATAAAAATTGTTTTTTTAAGGATGCAAAAAGGACTATTTTTAATTTTTTTTGCTATTAAGTTTTGCTCGGGTTGTTTGTTATTCTCCCAAACAGGTTTGTGTTAAAATAACCTGTAGGAAGCCTGGGGACAAGTGTATACAAGTCACCACTTTTGTCGACTATTTTGGGTGAATTTTTGATGGCATGTCAACAAAGCGTCTATACTTTTTACATTCCTTTTTTGCAGCTGCAAAGATGTGCTTATTCTTGATTTTTTTATTGTTTTATTTTGTTGAAAATACATGTGCATAGCTGCATGCAAAATTAAAGTTGTTAATAAATATAAAGAAAAATGAATTTAGAAGTTAAATATACAAATTTGAACAAAATATGTAATGAGCAACAGAAGTTACAAAAAACTTGTGAAAAAAACAATCAATTTTGTATAAAAATAACAAGAAAGAGGCAACAATTTTTTGTGCAGTCTTTTGAAGATTTGTCTACTCCAAAATTTAATTTGCACGAAATTTTTTTTTTTAAAAAATTTTTATTAATAAAATATCAAATTTAACAAAATAAATGCACCTGTTTAATCTTATTTCCTTCCTAGTGTGGAAATCAAGTAAAAAGTTCCAAAAGTATAGACTAGAATTACTAAAATGTACTAGTGAATCTCTGGTTCCAATGTCAACACCTAGTCAATAGTTGTGTTGATTCACAATGACACGCACATGTTAAATGTCTACAGCAGAACGCGTTGGCTGGGGCATAATGAGTCAGTAGTTCTGGTGACAAAGTCAATAGTGAATCAGTACAGTTTCACTATAGAAATTTCCTACAGGGTAATAACAAAATCGCAGTAGCTGTTCAAAAATTAAAAAAAAAAAATCGCAAACAAAATTTTATATTAAAAAAAATGTACACCGTGCGAAGATTAATATCTATTTTAAATGAATCCTCCTTTACTTTCTTAGGGTGAATTCTTAGATCGAATTGAGCAATTTGGGAACGACATTCAATTTTGTTCACTCGATTTAAAAAAAAATGGAAAAATTAACAATTATGTTTTTTTAATTACAGTAAAGTTAACAATTTCTAACAAATACAAGAAGAAAACAACCAAAAGCAATGATTAAATTCACAGTTAAAAATCATTAATTTGTTTAAAACAAATCTCCAAAAGTGAAACAAAACGCCAAAATTTAATAAAATTGGAAAAAATAAAAAATAATTAAAAAAATTGATTATAACTCTCTCTTTCTCTGCCTGCAATATAAGTTTTTCGAGATAAACGCGATCTAAATATTGCCCATTAACTCAAAACTTGAGACATTTGGTGCAAAAAGTTTTTTTAGCTCGTTTTTGTTTTCGAGATATAAACGATTCAGATTTTATCTAAGCGACTCGATTAATTTTTTTAATTTTGGCGATTTTTTAAAATTTTTAAGTAATTTTCAAATATTAAAGATTTTTTAATTTTGTCGAATTTTTTTATAAATTCTAGTATTTTTTTGGTTTTGGCGACTTTTTTAATTTTTCAATTTGGACGTATTTTCAAATTTGGTTTTTCGAATTGTAGCAATTTTTCAATTTTGGTTTTTTTTTTTTAATTTAATTGATTTTTTTCAATTTAAGCGATTTTTAATTTTGGCCATTTTTTTAATTGTTTGTGATTTTTTTAATTTGGACTATTTTTCCAGTTTTAAATTCTATTTTATTTTGGGAATTCTTTTTTTTTTAATTTTGGGGACTGTTTTAATTTTTGGAGATTTTTAAAATTTTAGGGATATTTTTGATTTTTTTTCTAATTTTGTTTTTCTTGTATTTGTAAAAAAAACTCGCATAAAAAATACGAATTTAAGATTTAGATAAGTGTTTTTTTATATTTTAAAATGATTTTAAAAAAGGCGCTTTAAGAAAAGTCAAAAATTTATATTTTCCAAATAATATTTGACAACTTTAGATATCCATTTTTTAAAATTCATTTTAACTACGATTGTAGAGAAAATGTTAAATTTTTGTATTGTTTTAAACAACGTGCAGGAACAGTGAAAAAGTATCACAAAACAGGAAAAAGTATCACAAAATTTTATGTAATTAAAAATATTTGTGAAAATTCAAATTCAATTTCTAACAATTTTTTGTTTGAAATGTTTGTAAATTGTTATTTTTCATACAAAAATTCTTTGAAAATAAAAATTTAAGTTACAAAAAAATAACAAAAGTTTTTTGTATTTATAAATTCGATTTTGGTGACTTTTTAAGAAATATTTTTTTTTTTTGTATTTACAAAAAATGTTCTATGGAAGATGTTCAGTATTACAAACAGAATTTTGTAATTTTATTCTGTGTGGGCTAATTACACACACTGCACAACAATTTCAAACTTTTTCCAAAATTACGGGGTTCCGACGATTGATTCTTGTTAAGGAGACCAAAAAAAATATACGTGTGTCGGTGTTTTGATAGTTTACATCGGAATTTTCTTTTAGAGGCGGTTTAAGTTTCCCAGCCCTGGCCTGTTTTTGCAGCCTATTAGTATATAATACTATGTTTTCTTTACATCTGAGGTGCAGGCAATGTTTAGCAACTTTGTAGATAATGATATATTTTTGTATAACATATAAACCCTCTAACTCCCCCACATAACGACATTTTTTGGCTTTATTCTAACAAATTGTAAAAAAACATCCCGGAAAAGGGGAAGAGCGGGGATGAAATGTTCTACAAAAATGTTGGCTATAAGATTATACTATATATGTCAAAACACACTAAAGCCCAAAACTTAACCAAAATCTCACTTATAATATGTTGGTCATCCCAGAATTTGACTAGAAATCTGATAAGATTGCTCATTTGATTAGTTTTTGGTGTTTGTGTTAAGTTTTCGGTTTTGGTGTGTTATGACATATATAGTAGAAATTTATGGCCAACATTTTTGTAGAACATTTCATCCCCGCTCTTCCCCTTTTTCGGGATGTTTTTTACAATTTGTTAGAATACCATTATCTACAAAGTTACTAAACATACCCTACACCTCAGATGTAAAGAAAACATAGTTTTATATTCCAATATGCTGCAAGAACAGGCCAGAGCTGGGAAACTTAAACCGGCTCTACAATGAAATTCCGATGTAAACTATCAAAACGAGGACACACGTATATTTTTTTTGTTCTCCTTTACAAGAATCAATCGTCGGAACCCTGTAATTTTTTTTTTTTTTTTCGTGTTAAACTGTGTTATACCACAAATTTTTTCTTCAAAATCTTCTTTTGAAGAAAGTTTTTCTTATTAATTTTTACACGCTTCAGTAAAAGATTTTAAAATTCTTTCCTCAGTTATCGAGATTTTTCGACTTCAGTTATAAACAAATCGTAAGACCTGTAACTTTTTGTTTTAAAGTGTATAAAAATTTAGCTTTTATTTCAATACCATAATGTTTGCTCTTGTTCAAGGATAATTTAATTTCCTTTAAAAATACATTTGCTGGGTTATTCTTTTATGGAAATGAGCTGAACTGAAGTGATGTGTCATGAAGTAAGTAATAACAATAGTATAAAATCTGAGTATATTTAACATAAATTTATGCGCACCTGTTAACCTTTATATACTCTTGCTTTTAAGTATTTTATATTTTATATTTTATATTTTGTTTTCATCTGTTTGTCTGAATCCTAAGACAAATGACAAGATGTGCTTTTCTTGACTTGTAATATTTTCCATAAGTAACACAATGGTTGGTTAGAAAATACTTACTGGTTACCGAACATCAGGTGTGAAGGGGGGAAACATAAAAAAGAAGGTTAAAGTTTAAGTAAATCACAATCAAAAGAATAAATTGTGAACTCACTTATAAGGTTTGTTGCACCCTACAGTTAATAAATCAGTATAAAAAATAATTTATTTTAAATGTTATATTTTGAAAATTAAAATTAATTTTTTAAATGTATTGTAATGTTAAATTTTTAATAAAATCTTGAAATTACTATCATAAAAATACGAACAAAGTCAATGTAACAAAAATTTTCGTAAAATAAACGAAAATGAGATTTTTTTACAAAACGTTTTTCTTGGTTTGACATTAAATAAATAAATAAATTATTATAAGTGCAACTGTTAATTGAAAACCGATTCAATGAATATAAAGAAGTGTAATGAATGTTTAAATCAAAGTTGAATTATTTCTTTAGATAGATTCACATTACAAGTAATCCTATAGGGGACATACACTTGTGAATGCTTGTGTGAATATCATAGGATTTTCATTATCCTTTTAGTGTACTTGTAAAATTATTCAACTTGTTGCTTCCAACTGTCACAGTATGTATGTTGTTGTGGCAGATATACATTTGCCACTGACAATAATATCCCTTGTATATTTAAGAGACCTGTAGTATAGTTAGTTGTAAAAGTATTGTCGGTATTTTAAAAAATTTTAAAATAACGAACTGAAAATAGAATATGAAGCAAACAAATGTTTAACTTTGATGTCGTTTTCAGTTTTTTTTTTTAACAGTATTTTCACCCTTGACAGCACAAATGGGGCATTAATAATATTGCTTTGAATTTTTACAAATTACTCGCATACGAGTTGGTTGTATGAAGAAAAATTTTTAAAAAGTAACACAGCATTAAACTGAATGTTTAATTTTTATAATGTGGATTTTATTTAAAAGACACGTTTTTTGTACTTCATTTTGTGTTTTACAATCAACCAGTAAAATATGACTTCATAACTCATATTCTCTTTTACTGGTTTTGTTGTTTTCTACAACTTCTACTTGGAACATTTTATGATTTATTAAACAAAAAAAAAGACTGGAAAAAATTATATTAAATGCTTATGAAGGTACTAGACGTTTTTTGTGGCATTTAATGTCTTTAAAGAGCTTAAAAGATACCATTAACATTTTGATAAAATTTTACTTAATTTAAACAAATTTTGTATAAGGCATAGGAAAAAATTACTCACGAATAAAGCAATCTTAAAAAGAAATCTAACTACAGTAAAGGTATTTTAGCGTTATTTAAAAAATTTATTTTTATTTATTTTATATTTAACAAAAACATGTCGTTATTTTTTCGAACAGTCTGACTGATGCTCTTGTTGTTTAAAGACGTATTCGCGGCAGTTAAGTGATATTAAAAAAAAATAACAACTTTCAGTATTTAAAAACAAAAACAAAAAATTAAAAAAAGTGCATATTTTAAAACAAAAACAATCTGTTCACAGTACTTAAGAAACAACAAAAGTAAAGTCACATAAGATCAAACGTACAAGACTTAGTGAAGATATTAGCGCATTATGCGTAAACACAATGTCTAAAAAAAATAAACCCAATAACAATGCTAATTCTTCAAATTATTTTTCACCGTTACAAACTATCATTGATGATGATTTAGACGATGAAATAATAGTTAAAAAAACAACAAAAGCTGTAGTACATCTATAACAATATTAAAATGTAAAACAGATGAAATTCATGAAATTTGCAAAATAAACAAAATATTAGATTATGCCATCAGAAAAATTTCGATAGGCCTTAAATTATTTTGTAAAACTAAAACTGATTTTGATAAGGTATGCAACAAAAAGTGAAAAACCGTATAAAGTCCTAATCCTTGGTCTAGACAAGTTTAACCCCATGATTATCAAGAAAAAACTCATCGACATGGGATTAAAATGCTTGGATGTTAAACTAGTTACAAAAAAGGGTAATTACAACGCGGAATATATTTTATATGTCGTATACCTTCAACGTCAGTCAATAACATTAAGAGAACTAAGACAAAACTATTCCATAATCGATTATGTCAAGGTGAGATGGGAGTTCCAACGTGTCAACAAAAATAAAATTACACAATGCTACAATTGCCAAATGTTTGGCCATGGCTCTAGCAAGTGTAAAGTAAAGACATTTTGCGCAAATTGTGCAGGACAACATAAGACGTCCGACTGTAAAGAAAGTGTCGTTAAGTGTGCTAATTGCAGCGGTGCCCATAAGTCTTTTTCTGACGATTGCCCAAATAAAGCAAGCTATTTACAAATAAAACAGCGAGCACAACCAACTCCGCGACGTACTGCTCGTAACAATGAATCTTTCAATACCACCAATTACAGTAGAAGCTTCCCAAACACTTTACGCCAAAATTCACCTAACACGACAGGAGTCTGGCTAACAAACAACAACAATAATGTCAACAGCAACAACATGTGTTACACCAACCACTTGTTCACACTACAAGAAATTAAAAGTTTAACTCTTGAACTAATAACAAATCTTCGTAACTGTAGAAGCAAAGCTGATCAATTTGAGGTCATAACTAACCTCGCCTGCAAATTCCTCTCATAATGATCAATGGCCTTAACATCATTACTTGGAATGCTAGAGGCATTCGCAACAAATGTCTAGAATTATTCCAATTCTTAATAAGTCACAACATTCATGTATGTCTGCTAACGGAAACTGGGCTTAAACCTAACTTATCCATAAGACATAGTGAATTTTACATTTATAGAAACGACAGAGAACATGCCAGAGGCGGCGGAGTAGCAGTAATTGTTAAAAAAAATGTTTCTCATAAATTAATTCCTATTGTAAACACTAATCTAATTGAAAATATCGGTATTAAACTTTTTACTAACAATGGAAGTTACAATATATATTCATGTTACTTTCCAGGCGGAATAGCAGGACCCAATAATAACAGGAAACTACTTTTTGCGGCAGATATTCGAAAACTTACAGATAATAGTGATCAAAAATACATTCTTGGTGGGGATTTCAACAGCCGACATCGGACTTGGGGTTGTTTAAGAGCAAATTGCTGGGGGAACATTTTATGTGAAAAGCTAGATTCATACGAAATAGACATTGTATATCCTGGTGATCACACATACGTATCTGCGAGCTTCAATAGACAAGGCTCTACCCTCGACTTTTTTCTAACTAACACACCTGAAACAACATCGCCAGCGGTCGTTATAAATGATTTAAGTTCTGATCATTTGCCGGTTAAAATAGTCCTCACTACTAATGTAGATTATTTACCTTTACTAAAGTTTGATTTCAATAAGGCAAACTGGAAAAATTTTTCGAGATATATCAATAGACATTTAACATTACCAAATATAAGGGATATTGTCCAGGAAGATCATATTGATTCTATGATAGCAAATTTAAAAAATCTTATAAACGAAGGTATTACCGCCAGTGTACCAAAAAAATTACCTTCATATCAAAGGAAATCGTTACCCTCTTATGTTAAAAGTTATATTCAGCAAAGAAATAGTACACGGCGAAACTGGCAACGTTTTAGAGAATTAGAAGATTTTTATGAAGTTGAAAGGCTTAACGAAATTATTAGAGAAGAAATTGATAAGTTTAGAAATAAATCATGGGATCGCCTTCTTTCTACTTAGATATTGGCTCTCCTCCATTCTGGAACCTCACAAAAATTTTAAGGAAAAAGAACAAGAACGTTCCAATTCTGAAGCAAAACAATTGTCGTTACACAACAAATCTAGAAAAATTGTGCAATACTTGCCCAAACGTTTGCGTCAAACCATACAATATCAAATAATATTGGGGATCCTGAAACGATATCTCTGGTAAATAATTCCCTTCAATCTCTTCAATCACCAACTTTAGACTTGTCAAGCCATACCCCAACAAATGTATCACAAATTTCTTGCATTATACAAAAATTAAAATCAAAAAAGTCACCAGGTCTTGATGGTATTAATAATAGATGTTTAAAAGCTCTCCCCAAAAAAGGAATAAAGTACCTAGCAAATTTAATAGATGCATGTCTGAACCTTTGTTACTTTCCAAATGAGTTTAAAGAGTCCAAAGTTATTCCAATTAAGAAGCCTAACAAACCACCTGACTGCCCTTCTTCCTACCGACCTATAAGCTTATTGTCATCCATTAGCAAAATCCTCGAAAAAGTAATTAAAGAAAAATTAAACACATTTATTGAAACAAATAATATAATTCCTCCTCATCAGTTTGGCTTTCGTAGTCAACACAATACAGTACAACCATTAGTGAGAATAAGGAATTTAGTCAACTCTAATTTTACTAACCAGAAATCAACCGGAATGGTACTGCTGGATGTTAAAGCTGCATTCGATTCGGTGTGGCACAATGGATTAATTTATAAAATGATCCGATTAAACTTTCCCTTAAAACTGGTCAAAATTATTCAGGCTTTTCTCTCTCTTCGTAGTTTTAAAGTACA
Organism: Eustalomyia histrio; assembly: GCA_949748255.1. Classification (NCBI taxonomy): domain Eukaryota; kingdom Metazoa; phylum Arthropoda; class Insecta; order Diptera; family Anthomyiidae; genus Eustalomyia; species Eustalomyia histrio. Next base: position 14,397,957 of record OX456525.1, on the reverse strand, counting down.
CATTGGTTCGGAATGTTCAGTAAGTTATAGTGTTCCAGCTGGTTGCCCACAGGGCTCTTGTCTTTCACCTATATTTTATAACTTATATACCTATGATATTCCTCAACTGGAGTATTGTACAATGTCAATTTTTGCTGATGACACGGCAATTCTCTGCTCGGGAATGTATGCTGTTGATATTATAACAAGCTTGCAAAGGGCTTTGGTTGAAATTTCGACATATTTTAATAAGTGGAAAATTATGTTGAACAGCGACAAAACACAGGCAATATTTTTCACGAGAAAACGTAAACCTTGTTATATCCCACAAGTTTGTATTAACATGAACAATCATTCAATCCCCTGGGAGCAAAAAGTAAGATATTTAGGCGTTATACTAGATCCTAAAATGAAATTTAAAGATCACATTCCATATGTTCTAAATAAGGTAAATATTCTAATTCGAATGCTTTACCCTTTTATAAATAGGAACTCAAGCTTAAGTATAACTAACAAACAAATTATACTTAAAACTATTTTTCATGCGGTTATGTTTTACGCATCTCCTGTTTGGGCAAATAGCGCTAAATGTCACATTAAAAAACTTCAAATTTCCCAAAACAAATTGCTTAAGATGATTTATAATCTTCCTTGGCATTTCTCTACCAACAGACTCCATGGACTCGCAAATATAGAGCTAGTGGAGATTAAATTAAATAGACTCACGAATAACTTCTATCTTCGTTGTAACAACTCTGAACATGTACATATTAATGGTTTATTACCAAATTAGTAGGTAGTTGTAGTTCGTAGATTAAGTTTTATTTAAAATTATTTAAAAATTATTAAATAGGTTTTGTAAATTTTTCCCTCCAAACATTCTATAAATGTATATAAATTTTATAAATTAATATAAATTATTAAGATGAAAAAGATAAAATCTTGAACTCTTTGTACATATATTATATAAGGAAACAATGTAAATAATATTAAACAAAATAAATTAAATTAAATGTCGTTATTTTAAAATAAATTGAAAATGGAAAAAATCACTGAAATTGCAAAGCCAAAGAAGAAAAGTATTTTGTATCACTTTAGTGAAATGCCCTTGGGTGACCAATCGCGAGATAGGTCCTTTGAGATGTAAACTGAAATGAAAAATTGTTTTTAAATGCAGAAGACTTTAATAAAATACAGACACCTTAATAAAAAATCAATTAAAACATAGACAACAATATTAAAAAATTAGAAAATAAAAAGTGGGGCAATAAGTATCACCCTATTGGAAGGTGCTGCCATTTTTGCAAATGACATCGTATGTCAGTTTAGTTTTGTCGTGCGTGAAGTACGACAAATGCGAAATTTATAGTGAATAATAATAAATCCCATTTGGAATATATCTGTAGGATTTTGGAGCTCAACGAGAAAGTGCATGATTTTCCATCAAAATATATCGGAAAATAAACACAGATTTTATAAAGCACCATAACACCCTCTCAAGGTCACCATGCGGTGTGCAGTTAGTTCAGAAAAGATGGTGGGGCCTTATTTTTGAAGAAGCCGACAGCAACGCTATTACATTGAACGCCGATTAATATAGAGCCTTGCTGACTAAATTTTTCTTACCGAAAGTTCACGATCTGGATTTGGAGAATATTTAGTGACCACAGCAAGCGACGATCTTTCAATTGAATGTTTCGGACTTTTTCTTTAGATATTTGAAGATATTTGAACACGCCACGCACCTTGGAGGAGTTAAAAAAATTTACGAGCAGAAATTGACAACATGATACAAATACTGCGCAGAGCTATACAAAATAGAAAAAGAAACCAAATTTACAAAAAAAAAAATACAATCAGTTAAAAATTCTAATTAGTTTTCACTTCAAACAAAAGTTATAGCAAAAGAAATTAATTCACAATACACATCTCTAACTACTTCTTAAATTTCTTTCTCATTACTAAACTTAAAATAGTTTGTAAGTTAAAAAAAACAGAAATTATCAATTAAAATAAATGATATTTCATTCAAAAACCGGTTTACTTACTTTTCATTTAAATGAAATGGTTTTTGTTATTTGTTGTTAAATGTCGTTTGAACATCTGACACATCAGTAAGAAAAATGATTATTCAGTTAAAAATAAATGTTAAAATTTCCCCTACAAATTCCGTAAAACATATATGTTTATTCATTTATTAGAAATTTTTTGGGCTTTTTTGTTTGTTTTTTAATCTGCAAAATGTAGACTCACACATTTCAAAATGAAATTTTTGAGTTTCTTTGTATTTTTGTTTGTTTTTAATCTGCAGAACGTACACACATACACACATGTTTTGAGAATGGCCTTACGCGTGTGTGTGTGTTTATGAAGTTCTTGTAAATACTTCGAATATAAATATTTGTGTGCACCTCTGGAACTTTTTGAATATTTTTTTTTTTTTTTGTTTAAAACAATTATTTAAATTTGTAATAACTATAACAGAAACAAAACAAAAAAACACAAATTCCCGTTTCGTGGGTAAATTTTTATTAAATTTCAAACAAATAAGAAATAAACAAATGAAATTGAAAAAAATCGGTAAATGACAGTAAATCATTTTGAACAAATGTACTAAAAAAAAATATTTCTTTGCAGAATAAATGTATGCTTGTTTATTTTTGACTGAACTAAAAACTTTTCAGTCAAACTACAAACAATGAACTGCATAAAATTCTGAGTGTAAAAATTTTTTTTTAAATAATACAATCATTTTTTAAATTAATAGTTTTTTGTATCTCCTTAAAATTTGAGAATTTTGAGTTATTACTCTTTAATACCTAGGATGCAATTTATAAACCTTTTTCGTCGGGTATAAAGTTGGTAGTTATTATTGCAATAGGAACAAAAAATATAGACATGCATTGAAAGATATAAAATATGCCTTAAAAAAGGGCCAAATATTCTTTTAATATCAAAATGGTTAAATTTATGCATTCATGTCAAAATCTAGAAAAATATTTATGTCACTTCATTATTCGACTAAATATTTTGTTGATTTTTATAACACACTTAAAAATCAAATTAACATGCAAAACAACAACAAATTTTCTTTATAAGACTGTTATAAGAACCAACAAAATGTCTATGCATACGGCTGTTAATATATATCGGTTAAGGGTTGTCGAGAAAAAATATGCTTTTACCTGCAATTCCTTGTCCTAGTAATAAATAATTATTCAGTTAAAATTAAATGTTCGAATTTTACCTACCAATTCGGTCAAACCAAATGTTTTTTTGTTTTCTTTTTATCCGCTGTATGTAGGCACACACTCCATAAACACATATTTTGTAAATGGCTTTATGTGTGTGTGTCATTTCATAAAGTCCTTGTAATTGATGAATGTTTTTGCTCAGCTTTGCCAAGTTGTTAAAAAAAAGGAAAAAAAAATACGACTGCCGAAAAGGTTTTTTTAAAGTCCTAGAAACCACGAACATGAGAAAAATAAAAACAAGTAAAAAAGGGCTAAATTCGGCTGTGCCGAATCTTTGAATACCCTCCGCCAATATTCTAAAAAGATCTTCTCTTCTGTTTTTGCTAGAAATAATATAAAAAAACTTTTGAAGTAAAATTATGTAGGTGAAAAAATTTTTTGAGGTGAAAAACTTTTTTAGATGTGAAAAGAACTTTTTTGGTGGAAAAAAAATTCAGAGGTGAACAAAAATTTTTTAAGGTGAAAAAATTTTTTGTGGTGAAAAAATTTTTTAGTAGTGAAAAAATGTTTAAGGTGAATACAAAATATTTACTGCTAAGCGACTGGTGAAAAAATATGTGGAAATATGTTATGTACCTACCAGTCGCTACTATGAAATTGTACTAAATTTGTATGGGCAATTTAGAGGCACCTTTACAGTTTCACTAGTTTTTTTAACCATGGACTGCACAAAAAACACATTTTAAAGCATAGTTTTTGTCAAATACTCAATTTTGTTCCGGCTAATGGGGACTAGCTCTGCAGTTGAACATGCCTAATGGAGAGAATGCACTTTCTGATGAGTCATGTATTGACAAATAGTTGCAACGAATGTTATTTCTTTAAACAATTGAAGTGTGTTTGTCTAATGGAGAGAATACAGCAAAGAAATTAATTTGTTTCAGAAATAACATGAGTTGTAACTATTTGTCAATAGATGGCCCAATAGAAGGAGAGGTATCTTCACATTTTCAATCATAACTTTTGAACCGCTTGACCGATTTTGCTCATTTTAAATACCAAACTGCTCGGGAGGATGTTTAATAATCTGGGTAAAAATAGGCACCGCCGGTTGCGTCTTCGCATCGTGATCGCCATTTCAACAGACAGACAGACAGACAGACAGACAGACGGACATCGCTAAATCGACTTAAAATTGCATAAGGATCACGAATATATATACTTTATGGGGTCTTAAACCTATATTTCGACATGTTACAAACGGAATTATAAACTGATATATACCCTCACCATATATGGTGGAGGGTATAAAAACGTGTTCAATGAAATTCGATAAAGAGTATTGTATGAGAATTTGAACTTCCTTAAGGTATGCATCTCCACAAAAAATAGCAAAAGCTTTTATATTGTATTTATTTTAAGGAAAAATGTCTTTTTATATCATACGATCCTTTGAAATCCCTCTTTTCATTAATATGACTTTTCCTTGTTAGAGTGTTAAACAAATGAAGATTGCTATAATGTTCAAGTCGATTGAATCCCTTTAACAAGTAATTGCTATATTTCCCATTAATTTGCCGATATTAAATTCTATATGCTTAAATTTATTATTTCCCAAAAAAATAAAACAATAATTGCTTAGTTTTCCTCTATTAACTGTCTTATTTCTTTCCTTACATTTATTTCTTTTTCATCTTCTGCTTTTTTTCAATTTAAAATCATTTTATTTGAATTTGATATGCTTCAATAAATATGATGGCTTAAGAACTTATTCCCTCTTGTGCGTTAAAATGTCAAATTCTTAAACAAGCAAAAAACAAGAAAATCTTATAAATTTTAAATAACTTTTGTTAAGCTTTTTAACGTGTTTTTCTTCGAATTCCAATAGAATATTGAAATAAGAAAAAAATTAAACGTTTGCTTTTCTAACCAAAAAAAAAAAAAATATAATAAACCTTAACAAATATTTACATAGGTATAAATTGAAAGAAATAAAACTTGTGATAAGTACACTTTAGTAATAGATTTCCACTTAATTTACTGTCTCTCCATTTAGTCAAAAGGCAGTACCGATATTGATTGATAACTTGAGGGTATTGAAAAAAAAAAAAATAATGTAAATATTATAATGATAATTTTAAATACTTTAACTGTTAGGGATGATAGGTGGGTTTATACTTGTGCGGCTGTTAAAATTTCAAATAACTGTATATTTAAATATTTATAGTAGTATTTAAAAAAAAATAAAAAAATTATATATGTCATCAATAAAAATCACCAGGGTTGCCACCATTTGCATTTTTTCAGCCTTAAATATTAATGACGACGCAATCTGTGCATTTTTGCAATATATATTATATAACAGTACATCATTTCCAGTTTTAATTCAGAATTTACCAAAATAATTTTAAAATGGTGTAAAAATTAGTTCAAATTGCTCAAAAATGTTTTTAAATTTTGCAAAAATTATTTAAAATTGTGCAAAAATATTTTGAAATTATCTAAAAATGTTTCCAAATTGTATAACCAGTTTTAAAATTATCCAAAAATATTTTAAAATTTGTCTAAAAATTCATTAAAATTTTTTAAAAATGTTTCAAAAATGCTTTTTCACTAATGCAGAATTATTTATTTGTTTTAATAAAGAGTATTTGTATATCAATGCATAAATTTCACTTCTTTAAACTTATTTTTTTGCATTCTTATGAATTAAATTTTCATCAAATCTTAAATACTAAAGGGTGTCCCAAGAAGAACGCAATTTTTAAATCTGGCAACATTCGAAGTGTCATTGTTTGACATTTGAACAATTGTTATTGTTTGCTAGTAGAAGGTACGAGGTTAGTAAAAATGGAGCGCTACACGAATGAACAACGCATTCTCATTGTGAAATTGTTTTACCAAAATGGTGAAAGTTTTGCGGCTACAGTTCGCAAATTGCGATCAATTTGGGGTCACAATAATGCTCCAAAAGAGTCAACTGTAAAGAGATTAATGGATAAATTTGCCGAAACTAGGTCTGTTAATGATGTAAAGACAACAACGCGCCATCGACCAGGTCGATCGACCGAAAATGTCGCAGCTGTACGTGATGATGTCGCTCAAACTCCATCCACCTCAATTCGACACCGAGCTCAGCAAATTGGTGTCTCCAAATCCACTTTGCAGCGAATTTTGACGAAAGATTTGCATCTTCATGCATACAAAGTTCAATTGACTCAGGAACTGAAGACAGCGAAGGGAGTTCGTTAATTGGGTATTGGAGAGACAACATGAAAATGCTGATTTTGCCGATAAAATCATCTTCAGTGACGAGGCCCATTTTCATCTTGATGGCTTCGTCAATAGGCAGAATTGTGGTTTTTGGGCTGGAGGAATCATTGGACCTTGGAAAATGAGGCAGGTCAAGCGCAAACAGTCAATGGTGTTCGGTATCGTGAAATGATAACCAGTTTTTTATTGCCTAGAATTGAAGAAATGAATGTGGAGGGCATGTGGTTCCAACAAGACGGCGCCACATGTCATACAGCCAGAGAAACAATTCAATTGCTGCATCAGTCATTTCCCGGTCGTGTTATTTCGCGTTTTGGAGATTAGAATTGGCAGCCTAGATCGTGCGATTTAACACCATTAGATTTTTTTCTTTGGGGTTTTTTGAAGTCGATGGTTTACGCGAATAAGCCGACGACGACTCAAGCCTTAAAAGAGGAAATTGGACGCTGCATTAATGAAATACCGCAGCATTCATGCACAACGGTCATTGAAAATTTCATAAAAAGATCGCGTGCATGCCAGCAAAGCCGCGCCGCCATCTGCACGATATATTGTTCCATACATAACCTCATTCGGTCTACTTTACGATATAATAAAGTTTCACGATTTTTTTTAAATATCTGTGTTTTATTTAAAATATATGAAAATTTTCCACTTATGCATCAGCATACATAATCATTGTATTATCATTGCTTCCTTAGAGTAAAGTATGAGTAATGCTAGTAGCTACATTAAAATACTTCCATCCTATGACACACTAATATTAAATTCATCGATGAAACTATCAGAAAAGAAGTGATGCCTTTGCCGTAGTAGTGATGCTTTTATTGCTTCTTTGGCAGCTTCATATTTGCTGGGAACCTATATTAAATATTTTATAGTCAAATATTTCACTGTTTTCTAAAAAAGGACTCCAATGACCAAAACGGTTTTTTGAGTTATATTATTTTGAAACACAAAGTAATAAGTTACTGATACTTGTTTACATAATACATTACCATTTAAAATAAAATAATGACTCTAAAAATTTACCATTTGTTTTAACTATCATAAAATCTTTTCTTATGCTTTTGGATCGCAGCTTTTAACTAAAACTCATATGGTCGTATCTTTCAAAAAGATATCAATCTGTAAGATTAAATGGAAGGACTTCAAAAACGCTGTATGTTGATAGAGGAGTACCACAAGTTTCAATCCTGGGACCTTTCCTTTTTTGTATTTATATTAATGACCTGCCAAGTGTTGTTTCACATTGTAATATCCAAATGTATTCTGACAACGTACAACTGTATGCTGGAACTATGTTTACTAATATATTCGATTCAATTAACAGTAATCTCACAAATATACAAAACTGGGCTAATATGAATGGCTTGTGTCTTAACTCAACAAAGTCAAAATGTATTTTCATATCGCGAAGTAATTTGAAACTGGAGATTGATGCTCATATTAAAATAAACAACGTAAATATTGTCTTTGTTAAAAGTGCAACTAATTGTCAACTTTCGTGGACAAACCACATAAATGCTACTGTTGGTAAAGTACGTGCAATGATAAGGAACCTTTGGGCTGTCCAAGCAACAACACCATTTGTTATAAGAAAGCTCTTGGCGAAAAGTTAGCTGATATACCAGTTCTTCTCTATGGCTGTAAAATATTTGCAAATAGTAATAGTGTTGACTCCAGAAAACTTCTTGTTGCTTCCCAGGATTTGTTACAAAAAATTCATCATTTTGAAAGTTGTTAAAAATAACTTCTTACAAACCGAAAAAAAAAAAAATTTCACTATTAACTTCTTTGGAAGTTCTAAAAAAGAGATTCGTAAAGAATAACAACCATTTTATTTTGCTGGGTTATAATGATATTGCCAGATATATCTTAAGAAGAAACGTCGTGATCATATATCAACCCAGCAAAAATGAAGCTGCAAAGAAGCAAAAAAAGCATCACTACTATGGCAAAGGCATCACTTCTTTTCTAATGGTTTCATCGATGAATTTAACAATAGCGTGTCAAAGGATGGAAGTATTCAAATACAGCTACTAGCATTACTCATACTTTACTCTAAGGAAGCAATGATTAGATATTTTGAAGCATGAGTGGAAAATGTTCATATACTTTGTAGTTTTTAAGCTTTGATGAAAATTTAATTTATAGGAATGCATAAAAATAAGTTTAAAGAAATGAAATTTATGCATTGATATACATATAAATACTTTTTATAAGAACAAAAAAAGTATAAAAAAAAGTATTTTGGGCAACTTTGAAACATTTTTCAAAAATTTTAATGGATTTTTGGACAAATTTTAAAATATTTTTGGATAATTTAAAAATTGGTTGTACAATTTTGAAACATTTTTAGACAATTTTAAAATATTTTTGAACAATTTTAAATAATTTTTGGAAAATTTTAAAACATTTTTGGACAATTTGAAATAATTTTTACACAATTTTAAAATTATTTTAGTAAATTCTGAATTAAAACTGTAAATGATGTAGTGTTAAATACAGTACATAATGCAAAAATGTACAGATTGCGTCGTCATAAATATTTAAGGCTAAAAAAGTGCAATATATAAATTTTGCAAGGTCTCCTCGTGGAAGAAGGCTAGCTCTACCATCGTTTAGTTACGACCTTTCAAAAAGACAATTCTTCAATTATACCACCCGTCTTTGGAACAAATTGCCCAAAAATATAAAATTAATTAGCAACACACACCGATTAAAGAAGAACCTTTTAATTTTGTTTCAATAAAAATGTTTATTTTTAATATAATTTAATATTTTTTATTGTATTTTTGAACATTTGATGTTTAACGTTAATTTATAATTTTACTTTATTAAAATTACACTTTTATTTGTCTTTGGTCATATCCTATGTATATTTACTATTAATGTTGTGTCTATCTAAAATTTTAATTAAAATATATATTCTAGCACTGTTATTTATAAGAATTTATTCTTTTTGTTCTAGAATATCACTTCAATAAACCAAATTAAATAAAATAAAAAAATAATATTGTCAATATTGGGCGTTTTCAGGTTCGATCGTTTCAAAAATCATAGTAAAAATTGCAAATAAAATGGCAGCGGCAAAAATTAATTTTAATGCCATCAAATGGGAATTTTGTGTTAATGTGGATTTAGGATTACTAATACTAATTTCGAAATTGCATTTTAAAAATTTAGAATGGCGAGTAAAAATTCAGACAATTAAAAAATCTAAAACTACAAATTTGCAAAATTCAAAAATGGCGGATTCAATATGGAGGCATAAAGTTTCAATTGGAGTTTTTATGTTTTAAAAATGAACGTAAACGTTTTCAAAAATGACTGATCCAATATGGCATTGATAATTTTTTTAATTCGCTTAATCTGAATTTCGGCTGTTATTGAATATAGGCAAAAAAGAATACTTCATCAAAATAAAATAAAAAGTAGAAAGCTTTAATTGCTAGAGTAATTATCCTCCTTAAAAAGAGATATTTTTTGTGTTATTGAAGTTACACGCACAGTTGTAATGACGTGGTAGAGAGTTTTGAAACTTTGAAAATGTTTTTTTCTGTGTAATTAAAGTTGGTAAGATTTCTCGAAAAGGACTGTACCGATCAGTCTCAAATTTAAACACAAACTTTTTTTGTAAATAATCTGAGGAGTTTTCTCGCTGATAAATATTTTTCATTTTATAAACAATTTAAGGTCAACATTTTTGTAAAAAATGTTTTTTTTTTTTGAAAAGACTTTTTTTGTCAAAAATTAACAATTATATAAACAATTATATATTTTTTTTTATATTTATTTGCCAAGATGTTTATCACAGAAGTAAGACTAGTCCTAGCTTCAGTTTTGACAACTCGCCCCGGTAGGCTAGTTGGTAGCGTGCTAGCTTATCAGTGCAGGGGTCGTGGGTTCGATTCCCACCAGAGGCTCTGGTCTGTTTTCGCTACAACGAGCTGAAAGCCTTCGTTGCTAGTGCTCGGTTAGGGTATTAATATATAATTTGTAATTATATGTTTAATAAAATAAATAAAATAATAATAATATTTTTTTCTTATTTTAGATGATTCATTTTACAGGAATATTGTGCTCAACGCAAGACGACTTATTTTGAGGTGTTCCAGGACATCAGCCATAGCCATACCGGCTTATAAAATACATAATCACTTTTATAACTTAAAAATTTTTAAATATACAAAAAAGTTACAAATCCAAATTTTAAAAAAATTGACTTTTTTAATAAATTAATTTAGAGTACACATCTCTAACTACTTCAAAAATTTCTTGCTCATCACTATCTTCTTTCATTGGAAAAATCCCGTTTTATGTTTAGTTGCTCAAGAACAACTGATTACTTTGTTGATTACACATAAAGAGTGTTATTTTGGGTTTTGCCGCTCTTATTTCAAAAATTTATACATTTTGTGGTGTATTATTTTGCATTGTGCTTCTTTAATTGAAAAAAATGAGTTCAATTCACTGTATTATTTTGTTTTGTGCGTTTTTTTTTATCAAATAATCATGATTTTTTTCAAATTACTGTAATTTTTATATAAACAGATTTTTGCATGTACTGAAAATTTAAGGATTTTAAGTTGTGTTTTTACTTTAATACATTAAAAAGTCTTCTTAAGAAAAATTTTTAAAATATAGATTTTTTGAGGCTACTGACTGTATATAACCCCTTAAAAGGTTATAACTTAACTTTAAAATTTTAAAGAATAATACAATGCATCTCATTTTTTCCCGATTAACATTTGTTATTCTTTTTTCTTTTCTTTGCTGTTTTCATTTTTTTTTTAGTTTTGTATATTAATATTTTGATAATGGAAATGCCAAGGTTGGCAACCCATTGGCATTGATTAAAAAGTTTATTAAATACCAGTAGGATGTTTAAACTCCATAGTTTTAGTAACTTGCAGAAATTTGAAAGACTTTTAAAACAAATAACGTTATTACAAAAATATCGACTCACAACCTTGGAAGATATACATTATTTTTTTTTTCTTTTTTGCATTATCATATTTACGGTTTCTTAGCGTGATGCTGTAAGTAAATTTCTTTACCATTTAATATATTAAGTGAAAAATTTTTTCTACAGCATTATTAACAAAGCAAAAACAAAAAAAAAAAAAACACGAACAGTTCAAAACCTTTTTGTTCACCTGCTGTGGTTTGGTTATAACAAAGAATACTTTAATAAGCTGGATGATTTAAAAGAGCAAGTTAAATTTATATATATTTTTTTATTATTATTATAAAATATGGAAGGGAAAAACGCAATTCTTCAAATAAGTAAAACCTATTACATTAAATGGAAAGTCTGACGTTTGCAGAGGAAATGTATTGTAGAGAAGATATTTTTTGTAATTATGCTAAAGTGACCGTAGTCAGAGGTAAATAAATAGAATGGTATAATAGAGCCCAAGAAAGTAAATTTCAATCAATTGCTAAGTTAAAGGGGTGTCTAAGTCTGTTTGATAATTCCAAATAGCAGCACTCAGTTCCAAACAACAGCACTCAGGGAAAAAAGTTTCATCATATTAAAAAAATTGTTTCACAAATTGTTGGTCATCAATTCTTTATCAATCGTATTTAGAAAGTTTTCATAAATATGATGCAACTTTTCACTATTGGAAAAATAGGCCACATAATAAAACAGAAAAAATCTACAAAATTAAAAAAAAAATCTAAAATGAATGGATTAAATTAAATTGAATCCTGATGCAAGAACCGTTACCCGTTTTCTTTTATCTCATATAGTTTTTGTGTTATGGGCGATAATCCAAATAATAACCCTTTTCTCTCTGCGGTGCTAATATTACGAGATACACATGATCTTATAATAGAGCCAATTAAGGTGAAACTTCGGTTTCGGTGTTGGTGTTATGGGAAGTGGCTTTTTACCTCTGGTTAGAAGAATCTTTTTCCAAACTCGTTTAGTTTTCGCGATGTGGACGATTAAAATTTTATCCAAGTGATTTGAATTTGTTTTCTCAGATGACTTGTTATGACATCTTTAGGACAATATTGTTGTCCGCTTTTATTTATCTCATTTAGTTTTCGAGATAGGGCGATGTTCCCTTCTCCACCCGCGATGGTTCCAAATATTAGCATTGCAGAGGAAACGGATTATTTGGCGATTATTTTATTAATTTTGGTGTTTTTTTATGTTAACAATTTTTTTTTTTCAATGTTGGTGATTTTATGTTTTTATTTAAGTGATATTTTTCAATTTTGTATTTTGTTTTAATTATTGGCAATTTTTTTAATTTAAGGGTCTTCTATTTTAGCGACTTTAAAATTTTGACATTTTTTTTTTTTTAATTATTGAGGATTTTTTAATTTGTTAAGTTTATTTGGCAAATATTTTCATTAAGCAATTTTAGTGATTTTTTTAATTTTAGCAATTTTTTAAATGTTGGCGATTTTTTTATTTTAGCGATAATTTTCAATTTGGGCGTTTTTTTCCAATTTTGTCTTTTTTTTCAATATTAGCATTTTTTAACTTGATTGTGGCGTTTACTTTTATTTTAAATTTCAGTTTATTTTTAATCTAACGATTTCTTATTTTAAATTTTTTTCGCCGATTTTTTTCCAATTTTAGAAATTTTTCTAATGTCAAAGCTTGTTTTTATCTTAGCGGCTTTTTAATTTTGGCTTTTTATTTTCAATTCTGGCGACTTTTTCTAATTTTAGCAATTATTTTTATTTCTGACAAATTTTTGTATTTTTAGCAATTTTTAAATTTTTTTTGTTTTTTCAATTTTATAATTTAAACGTTTTTTTATTTTTGGAGATTCTTTATAATTTTTTCAAATTCTAGTGATCTTTTTAATTTTATCGATATTTTCACTGGGCGATTTTTTTAATTTTAGCGATTTTTTATAATGCTTGAGGTTTTTCTTTATTTTAGTACTTATTTACAAATTTTTTCTTTTAGCGAATTTTTGATTTTGTCATTTATTATTGTTTTAAGTGAATTTTTTTCTCAATTTTTAGTATTTTTTTTTTTAATTCGCCAATTTTTTAAAATATCAAAACTGTTTATTGTAGCGATTTTTTATTTTTTTTAATTTCGCTTTTTTTAATTTTAGCGAAGTGGGTGGGAGTGAGTGGAAGTGAGTTGAAGTGGGTGAGAGTGAGTGGAAGTGAGTTGAACTGGGTGAGAGTGAGTGGAGTAGTGTGTGGAAGTGAGTGGAAGTACGTGGAAGTGGGTGAAACTGAGTTAAAGTGAGTGGAGTAGTGAGTGGAACTGAGTGCAAGTGGGTGGAGTGAGTGGAAGTGTGTGGAAGTGAGTGGAAGTGAGTGGACGTGAGTGGAGTGAGTGGAAGTGTGTGGAAGTGAGTGGAAGTGAGTGGGCGTTTTTTTAAAATAGCGATTAATTTTAATTTTGAAAGAAAAAATAATTTTTGTATGTTTTTTTCGTTTTTCAATTTTCTAGATTTTGGCGACATTTCCTCAATTTTAGGTTTTTTTTTTTATTAAAGCGATTTTTTTCAAAACTAGTAATATTTGTAAATTTGACAATATTTCCATTATAAAAATTGTTTTTAAATTCTAGCGATTGTTTAAAATTTGCAAATTTGTAATTTATTTTTTTTTAATTTCGGATTTTTGTAACTTTAGCGACTTTTTAATTTCGGTGATTTTTTGTATAATAGCGATTAATTTTAATTTGGAAAAAAAAATTATTTTTGTATATTTTTAGCTGTTTTTCGTTTTTCGATTTTCTAGTTTTTTTTTTAATTTTGGCAACATTTTTTTTTTTTTTTTTCTTTTAAGAGATTTTTTTCAAAACTAGTATTTTTTTGTAAATTTGACAATATTTTAATTTTAGAAATTGCTTTTTAAATTCTATCAATTTTTTTAAATTTGTTAATTAGTAAATTTTTTTTTTTTTATTTCGGATTTTTGTAACTCTAGCGATTTTTTATTTTTGGTGATTTTTTTTAAAATAGCGATTCATTTTATTTAAAAAAATAATAATTTTTGGACGTTTTAGCTGTTTTTTATTTTAAGCGATTTTTTTTAAAACTAGTAATTTTTGTAAATTTGACAATATTTTAATATTAGAAATTGTTTCTAAATTCTAGCAATTCTTTTTTTTATTTTAGCAACTTTTTAATTTTAATTTTTTTCGATTAATTTTAATTTCGAAAAAAATCAAATTTTTGTATGTTTTAACTGTTTTTTGTTTTTCAATTTAAGATTTAGATTTTTTTTTTATTATTTTGGCGACATTTTCTCAAGTTTAGCGTCTTTTTTAATGCTAACAATTTAAGTCTTTGTTTAAAACTCCAAATTGTAGACATATTAACTAAATATAAAGTTCGATTTTCACCACTGCGATCTTGTGAGTTGAGTACTTAATAAAAAAAAAATATTTAAAGCTTTAAAAATAATGATTTTAAAAACTAGATTTGTATTTGGATACTTGCGATTGTTTAATGAAAGTCTTAAATTGAAGGTAGTTACAGTTTCAGCTGTATACTTGCAAAACTCACACCCCTCTAAGGTAAAAATTAAGCTATTACCATTTCGTGATCCATCTTATTATATATCTCTTTATAAAAATTATATATTTTATTGCCTATAATTTAACGCAATTTTTTGCTGTCAGTTGAAATTTTTTTGGTTTTAATTTCAAAGGAACACGCACTTACATTAAGCATTTTTTATTTTATTTCATTTTTTTTTTTTTGTAATCAATATTTTCGTGTTTTACAGCAATTCTCTTAAGTATCATTTAGTTTTTCCCCAGTACTTATTGTTTAATTTTCTTTATTGCTTTACATTTTACGTTTGCACATTTAAATACAGACTTAAACAAATGTGTAATTGTACTCTAGCGATATAATGTTTTCTAAAGACACTTTTACAAACAACAACAGCAACAAAATATTCAACACTTGAAGGCGTATGATTGTTATTTATAACAATTAATATTACTTACACGCAGTTGTTGATTTTGTTGTTCAATTGGTTTCAAGAATAAATTATAATATAAAATACAAGGATTCTAACAATACAAATGGGAGTTATTTACTACGAAAAAAAAGAGTAATTCACAGTGTGACATGTGTAAAAATATATTTCATTTGTTTAGAAAATAAATATTAATATATTTAAGTCTTTAAAATGATTTTTACTTATAGACATTATCAGAAAATAATCAATATTCTAAAGAAAATTTACAAATCACCCTACAAAATTTATAGCTTAATTATTACTCATTAATATTAATAGTGGGCTTTTTGTCATAAACAGAAATTGTTTTTATAGTAAATATTACTCATACGTTTTAGTGTCCGACAATTATTTTTAATTTAATGTGGCTCAAGTACAATAAATAAAATATTATATGTAGCAGAAAATCAAACAATTGGCGCCGAATCTCAATTAAAATCAACAACTAACAAGGACAAAAATAAATAAAATAAAAAAATATTTGACGAGCATAAAACTTGCATGTCAATCTATCAAGAGCTATTAAAACAAAATACTTATATAATAAATGAACATAAAAATTCGTTTTAAATATATTTTATGGCCGGTTTCATTGTAAGCAGATTTTTTTTATATTTCGTTAATATGCCTTTTTAATGAAAGTATGGTTTCCATAATTGGCTTTCAATTATTTTTTCATATATTATTTTTGTGTTTAACATTAATTCAAGATATACGAATTTGACAGATTATTTAATGAATACCAAATGATGTTAATAAAAGCCAAAGTGTTGGAATACCATAAACAATAGTTGGGCATTTTTCTGTTCTGTTAACTTGTTCTGAAAAAATTGTCAAAGCTGAAGGAAACTGAGAGAAAAACTTTGTGAAAAAAAAAAATGTAAATGATATTGGAATATTCTAATTTTTAGGGGATTAATACTCACAGTTTTTTTTCTCTGGAGCACCCTAATATCTATAACAGACAATATTCATTTATTCATCTCATTTTTATTTTTCGTAATAATTTTGATAAAATTGATAGAATCTATTAAATAAATATTGATCAATCGGTTGACTTTTGGCATGTGTTATGTTATTTTTCTATATTGCTTTTATTAATCAATCAAAATATTTATGGATTTCTGACGAAGAAAATAAAATTTGTAAACATAATTCACTAGTTAATCATAATCAATGTGTGGATTTTAACAGAATAAAAGAGAAAATTTTCATTATTTTTATATTGCTTAGAAAAAAATATAGTTAGTTTTCCTAAATGTCTACTATTTTTACATAGAAAAATAAATTTTAAAATCAAGCAGAAGCAACACTAAATTAAATACAAACTGATTTGAAATTAAACTAAGGTGCTTATTCCCATTTCTGGCGAGTCAAAACAATAATTGGCCTGATTACGGTTGTCATATTTGTAGTCGAAATTTTCGACTCTACAGGTTGGTTGAAAAGTTCCTGCGCTCGAAATGAAAGAATACTGTTTTTGTTACGAAATATATATTTTTTTTTATTCAATATAATCTCCTAGAAGCTCAATACACTTGTTTCAATGATCTTCCAATAATTTTATCCCATCCTTAAAATGGTTTTCCGGAAGCTCTGCAAAATAACCGCTACGGCCGCTATGGCCTCTTCATTAGACGAAAAATGCTTTCCACGAAGGAATTGTTTGAGATTTCTGAAGAGGTAGTAGTCACTGGGAGCCAAATCTGGTGAATACGGTGGATGTTCAAGCAATTCGTACCTTAATTCTTTGAATTTAGCCATCGTCAAAACACTTTTGTGAGCAGGTGCATTGTCTTGATAAAAAATGATTTTTTTCTTCTTTAAACCAGGTCTTTTCTCACTTATTTTTTCATCCAGCTAATCCAAAAGGCTGCAAAAATATTCAGAGTTGATTGTTTTACCTTTCTGAAGATAATCAATCAACAAAATTCCTTTTGCATCCCAAAGAACTGATGCCATAACCTTCTTTGCTGATCGTTGTGACTTCACCTGCTTTGGAGCTGAACAACCAGTTTCAGTCCACTGTAAACGTTCTTGTTTTAATTTAGGCTCATGGTGGTAGATCCAAGTCTCATCCATAGTTATAAAACGACGCAAGAAGTCGTTTTTATTCGGCTTAAAACGCTCCAAAGTACGCTGAGAAATTTGTTTTCGATCCAGTTTTTGTTAATTGTTAACTTTTCCAAACAGTTTTTTTATACGTAATTCTTCATGTAAAATATGGGTGTACTCGTTCGTCTGAGATGCCTATGGCATTAGCAATTTCACGCTTAGTCAAACTTGGATCTTCACTAACCATATAATGTACCTGCTCAATGATTTCTGCTGTGGTTACAGTTTTTGGTCGTCCTTCGCGTGGATCGTCTTCAAGGCTGGTACGACCACGTTTAAATTCACCAGCCCAAATTCAACGGTGCGTTTTGAAGTTGAGGACTCCTTATACACTTCTAACAATTTTTCATAAATTTCCTTTGCTTTAAACCCTTTAAAACAAAGAATCTAATGACTGCACGATATTCAATTTTTTCCATATTAAAAAAAAATCAATGACACGTCAACTTCAAATGCCTTGTAAACAAAGAAAGAATTGACAGAATGACTTGCAACTTTGCATATATTCTCAGGACAGTTATACCAACTTGAGAAAAAAAAAAGTTTGGAGCTAGCAGTGCCATCTCTCGGTGAGCGCAGGAACTTTTCAACCAACCTGTATACAAAATGATTTTGCGTAAATTGAAAATCATAAAGAAATTAAATATTGATTATACATTTTTTTTATAATTTGATTGTTATTTATGATAAATTCAGTGGTATTTTTTTTTAAGTTGTGCTTTTTACGACTTTTCAGCAAATTCGACTACGTCAACCGTAATAAGTCCAAATAAAATTCAAAAGGTTTAAATTTTATTTATCATGGTTGGATTAAAATTTCAAACAAAAAAAATTTCCTTGTGACTTTTGCAACAACACACATATAGAGTCATAGATTTTATCATAGTAATAGATAGAACAATTTAATTTTTCTCTTCAAATTTAAATTTTAAAATCCGTAAACGAAATCTAAATACCCATGAAAAATTTAGAAACAGCAGCTCATTGCTTTTTGGATTACCAATAATGACCTACTCCTGCCCACTGCATTACTTCTTAAGTGAAAAAAATAAGCTACTAATAACATGTTATACAGCTCCTTGCATACTGCCTTACTTTCAAAGTGAAAATAATGAGTTACTAGTATTGTGTTTTAAGCACTTATTTGGTAGTTAAAATCTATTTTTGGTTTTGATATTTAATTTTTTTTAATTGTTAACCAAAATTAAATTTTATTATCTGAATTGTTATCAGTTATTTGTGCCATACCCGTAACTAGTTATTTGAACCTTACCATTAACTAGTTATTTTCTCCCTACTTGAGGGGTTGGAGGCAACTCGCTACCTCCACTGATAACTACACTCACTAAGGAAAGTCTGTAATGGCAATTAAAAACTTTGCTATTATTAAGGGAAATTTTGCTAATTTGAACCCAGCGGTAGTTTTTTTGCCAATCTTAGCAACACATGTCTGCTGACGTGTAGTACGATGAAATTTGTGGGAAAACTAAGCTGCCGCTACTAAATTTTAGTAAAATTTTTGTAAAGTGGATTTAAAAATCTGTTTGCTAAGTACAAAAATTCCAATTTAATTTTTTTTTATCGAGCATCTAAAATTTTTTAATTGTTTTTTTCTTCAAAAAATATTTTAGTCAGAAAAAAGATCAAAGGCTTAAAAATTGTTAAAACATAAGCGAAATTTATCATTTTGTTTTAATTTGGATATATCTGTTTTAAAAAATATTTTAGTTAATTTTTAATTATTTTTATGGTCAAATTTTAATTATTTTAAAAGCGATTTTTAGAAATAAAAAAACTTTTTAGTGCTTTTAAAAGTAGATGTCCTATTTTTTGACATGAGTCGATATATTCACTTCAAACCCTTTTTATAATCTATGTAGCATTTTAAGGCAATTTAAGTTTGTATGTAGGTGTAAAATTTATTAAGGAATAGCATTTCCTTCAATATCCACTTTTTTTAAATTAGTAAATTTTTTGCTAATTTTAGCAAATCGGTTTTCAAAAATTTGTAAAATGATTTCTGAAATTAACAACAAAAATGTGATAATATTCTGTAATTTGTAAAATGTAAATAGCAAAAAGATTTACTAAAATAATTTTTACTAAAAATCAGTACAAAAATAATAAAGAGGGATTGAAGCCCGTTTACATATTTTTTTACTATTTTTTTTTTCCTGAGTTTAGTTACCATTATTTGGTAAGGTCTTTTTTTCTAGGTAATGATTAAAATACGAGAGCAGATCAATAATTCCGTGACTTTTTGAATTTGCCTCGTAGTTATATGAAATGCAACACTGCTCCCATCAAGTATTTCCTGTTAATAGACTACTGTCAAATTTTGAGCAAGTTCCGTCATAGACTTTGCGTTTAACAGCTGTTCAAAACATACAACATCGTGGCGTTTTTTAAAAATGGAAAAAAGTGAATTTCGAGCGCTGATTAAACATTATTTTTTGTGAAAAAACCGTCAATAAAACCAAGGAAAAGATTGATAAATACTATGGGAACTCTGCACCAACGATTTCAATGGTAAAAAAGTGGTTAACTGACTTTCGTTGTGGCCTTACAAGCACGGAAGATACCGAACGTTCTCGACGCCCAGTTGAGGTCTCTACAACCAAAACAATTGAAAAAATTCACGATATGGTGTTGTCCGATCGGAGATTGAATGCGCGATAGATTGTGGAAGCCATAGGCATCTCACATGGCTCAGTGGTTTCAATTTTGAACGATCACTTGGGTATGAGAAAACTTTCCGCAAGGTGGCTGCCGCGTTTGCTCACAATCGTGTGACAGCTTAGTTTACATGCCAAAAATCCATGAAGTAGACTACGAATTGTCCCCTCATTTGTTTTATTCTCCGGATTTAGCCCCCAGTAACTATTTCCTATTTCCAAACCTAAAGAAATAGCTCGGTAGAAAGAGATTTAGCTCCAACGATGAAATTATTGATCAAACAAATGCCTATTTTATGGACCTCGAAAAATCATATTTTTTGAAAAGGATAAAAATTGGAGAAACGTTGGACTAAGTGTATTAAGGTAAAAGAAAAATATGTTGAAAAATATTTTTTTTTTTTTTTTGCAAAAAAAACTGTGTTTCATTCAAAAAGTCACGGACTTTTGTATCGTAATTTATTGCAAGCATAAAGTAATAAGTTACTCATTATTGATTACGTAATATATGGTTTCAAAATGTTAAGTAATAATTGAAAAATTTTTGAAAATCTATTTTTAGATACATTACTTTGTGTTTTTTTGTAAGCAAAAGGGTAATGTATGTTTGTTTTGATAACACTAGCAAAAAAGCGAAGCGCAACAATTTATTTAAGTTTAAAGTTCTTGGCTGGCAACCAAAATTCTCTGGTTCGATTGCCATCTTGACCACATTAGTTTTAATTACAATTATTTTAAATAAAATATTTGTAATAATTTTTTTTAATAAAAATTCCTCTTTTTTAAAATCTATTTTTAGACACATTACTTATTCCATTTTCGTAACCATATAAGTAACCCCTTACATTATCACCTCTAAAGTAATGGGTACATACATAACTTTGAGGCTCATCGCCTGTAAAATTCATCAATGAAATAAGGTGTAAAGTAATCCATCGGCCCCTATGGCTATACATTACTTTACGCATTATTTGGTAATGTGCGGCTTTGCTGGGTAGCTTAGATAGCAGAGCGTTGGCCTCAAAAGCAGACCGTTGTGTGATCGAGCGCTTCTGACTCTTATATAAATAAATAATTTAGAAAAACTTTATTTTCAGACACACCCCTTTACGTCAGTTATGTGATTAGTCTTTCTTGTGACAGGTTATTATATGTTAGTCCTGTGACAGATACTTTGTAACAAATTTACTCTTTCCTATGACAAGCCCATGTTTAAGTGACCGGTCTCAATGGACCAGCCATGTAACATGTCCCGTGACAGGTTCGTTTTTTACATGGTAGATTTAAATCTGGCTGCATTTACCCTTTACAAATCTAACAAAATTGTTGATGTAATTACCCTTTTTTAAGTTGAATGCGGGTAAAGCATCGGATGTGTGGTAATATCCTTTTGATATTTACAAAATAAAAATGTCACTGCTTTATTTTTTTTATATCGAAACCTTATTTAACTTCTAAAAGAACTTATTGATTTTTACATAAATTCAATAAACAACAAGACTTTACACCCTCAATTTCAAAATATTGACAATATCATAAAAAAAACCTTATTGTTGATTTTGGTATTTTTTGTTGACATTCCATTATTATTATTGTAAGTTATTATATTAATAAAAATATACAACGAACCAGTAAATTTATTTACTTGACTATGATTGGTGTTGGCATTATAAATATATATACAAGTCCATACATACAATATATTCTGCTGTCAATGTGTACAAAATAAATACAATAATATATATTTATATCGGGCGTAATAGGCTGTAAGCAAACACTTTTCATTCATTCACTTTTTTGTTTGTTGGTTGATTAAGTTTTTTTTTATATATATTTTGTACATTTTTGTTAACGCATCATAATGACTGACAACCTTAAGTGGTTTGTATGGTAATACTTCATGTATGTATGAGCCATATTTAAATAAAAAAAAAAAACAAATAAACTGGGTGTTTTATATGTTAATATTTCACACTGTATATAGGTGGTATACACACAATTAAAGTACGTAACTGAACAGGATTTTGTGGTTAACAACAAATGGGAACTTTTTCTCCCGCAAGTCAGTTGCAAAAAAAAGTGAGGTAAAAATTTTAAAAATATATTAAAGGTAATACAATGTTAATAGGATACAAGTAAAATGGTTTATTACATATATAATCATTTAAAATAATTAAAATCCGTAGTAAAAAAATTAATTAAAATATTAATTACGTAAATTTTTATAAATTTCATTACACAAACAAATGGGAGACAAATTAAAAAATATTAAACAAAGGAATGTATGCTATTAAAGTGGGGTAATATAAGGTTAAGTAGGAAATGTTTTGATGCGGCCTTTTAAAAGTACTAAGAAATGAGTTTTCATACACTCCACCATATATGGTGAAGGTATATATCATCAGTATGTCATTTCGTTTGGAACATGTCGAAATATAGGTTTAAAGCACCATAAAGTATATACATACATTGCAGTATTATGCGATGACCGTCTGTCTGTTGAAATGCCGATCACAGTGCTAAGACGCAAGCGGGGGTGCTCATTTCTACCTAGATTAATGTGCATCCGCCTTAGCAACATCGGTCCAAATCGGTCCACAGTTATAAGTGAAGGTGCCTCCAAATTGTCCATGCAAATTAAGTGTTTTTTAATACAATTTCATCGTAACGACTAGCAAGTAAAATCTTTTCTCTTGTTTCATATCCAGTCCCTTAGAATTGAATTATATTTTATATTTATCTCATATATTTTCATCCCAAAAAAATTTTTCACAATAAAATTTTTTTTTTCACCACAAAAAAATGTTTTAACTCAAAATTTTTTTTTTTTTTACCTCAAATTTTTTTTCCATTCACAAAATTTGTTTTCACCTTCAAAAAAATTTTTCATATAAAAATAATTTTTTTTTATTCTCAAAAAAATTTTTTTACATCCATAATTTCACGTTTTTTTCACCAGTCGCTTAGAATTAAATAATATTTTATATTTACCTCAAATATTTTTCACCTCAAAAAAAATTCACCACTACATTTTTTTTCACCACAAAAAATTTTTTACACCTCAAAAAATTTTTTTTTACCTCAAAATCTTTTTCCACCACAAAATTTTGTTTTCACTTTCAAAAAAGTTTTTCACCTCAAAAAATTGTTTCACCTCCATAATTTTACTTCTAAAGTTTTTTTACATTATTTGTGTCAAAAACAGTAGAGAACATATTTTTAGGATATTGGTGGAGGGTATTCAAAGACTCGGCACCGCCGAATCTAAACCTTTTTTTTACTTGTTTTAATTATTATTAACAATCTTTCTTAACAATAGTTCATAGTCTAGGTTAGGTTAGAGTGGCAGCCGGCGTCATATGACTTGGACTTTGAGGTCCATTGAGATGCCACGATTCAAATAAATCACTTCCAATCCGAAACCACCTTTGAACCAGTAGGAGCGTTTCGCCAACGCCAGATACACACAGAACAATATGATGTCAACTGAATTGAAAAATGTGTTTTGGTTGGTACAGCCAATAAGGTCAATAAAAACAAACATAATAAAATTTTATTCCCGAATATTTTGGGTGTTGCAAATAAATTTCAGTTGTATTATAAGAATTCAGTTGTACCAACTGATTTTAGTAGTAGTAACCGATTTTTATTTGGAAACTAATAAAAAAATAAAATTCCTATGTGTACGAGCGGAGAAAGTTTTCGATGCTTTCCTCTTCCTCCTCATTCTTGAAGCTCCTACACAAGTCGTGTAGAGCGACCTCCAACCTCTGTAAAAGGCTTCCTTACAAAAAGACAGGGCTCAATTTTTACTACCACCATATCAGAAATATCCCACCTAGATAGATTTAAGGCGGTTTCATAGACCCACCTGAAATTATTCGCCTTCTCGCAGTATATCCGGTTGCCAACCTGGCAAGTTGCCAAAATTTCTTAGGAACATGATAAGTTGTTCTTATCCTTGCAAGTACATCAGCTTTACACTTCCCCGGTATGTGCGCCCCATTCGAGTCGAATATCAAACTGCTTAGCCATCTCGCTTAAATATGCACGGCAGTGAAGATCAGTTAACAGACCATAACTCCAAGGGCTTAGCCTCAGCTTTACTATCACAGTAGATGTTAACACTTGTCATAAACATAACATTGCGCACAAGTCAAGCGGAAACCTCCCTTTCGTCTTCGCCTCGGTCTGAAATGCACTGCAGTGATCTGACAAACTCCGAGCATGCGCCAAATCAAGATCCCCAGATGGTAAAGAGGAGTTTATGTACAGCCACTGAAGTCATATGGTCCACATTCGTCGGATTAAAAGCATTCCCCAATATTACAATGTGGCCACATCCATTATCATCCCATTGTGATGTCGATGGCAGGCCTATAGTTGCATCAGCCGCTACAAGCTTCCCCAGAATATCTTATACAAATAATGTAGTACGTAGTGTCCCCGTGATGTTCACAGAAGCTATTATTTATACTCACTGTAAATATTTCACATAGGTCACCCTATACAGGGCCGGCCACCGGCCCTGAACGCCCTACTAAGAGCGTACAGAGCAATCACCACCCTTATCGGCCTTTGTTGAATGTTCTGTTTAAAAAACAGCTGTCTGTCCAAAATTACACTTAGATACTTAGTTCTGTCTTTAAATTGGATTTTCACACCATTCAGAGTTAAAATTTCCCTTTTTCTTAGGATTGATCCCAAATCCACAATTCCTTGCCTAGTCAGCCTTTCCCTCAGAGCCGTCTGCATAATATCCCTTAAGATGACAAAAAATTTCCCATTCATTACCGCCATGCATCAGCGTAGGTCACCACATTCTACCGGAGGAGGCGGTAGAGATGTGATGGAGAAAAGTGCATGTTGTAAGTGAGGTAAACCTTTCTTCAGAAATCCAGTTATATGAGAACGATCAAATTCAGCCAATAGGCGCCTAATAGTCAGCAACCTGCCAATAAGTGAAATCACCACTGAAAACACCCTCAGACTCGATATTGCTGCAATTGTAGAGTCCGGCTCGATGTTTCTAAAGATCGATTTTACAAAGGATTGGACCAATCCTGAAATAATGTGTATTTTTTCCAGGCTTGCAGCAAGTTGATTCCACTTAAGATAAGATTTCATACGAAAACCTTTGGCTTATTTAATTATCGAGTCCGGCTCGATGTTTCTAAAGATCGATTTTACAAAGGATTGGACCAATCCTGAAATAATGTGTATTTTTTCCAGGCTTGCAGCAAGTTGATTCCACTTAAGATAAGATTTCATACGAAAACCTTTGGCTTATTTAATTATCAAGCAAATTTCAAACCCTAACTGTATGCATGTTGTCGTGCAGACTGCAGCGTGGGGCCAGAAAGTTAGATTCAATCATCCTTTTCAGTGTTTTTAAAAAAACGATGATAGGCTAATGGGTCTTAAGTCCTTCAGGACTGTATGTAATTTCTTCCCAGATTTGAAACGAAAAGTACTGCAAATCCACTGGAAAAATCGCATCCGCCCCATGTCAGCTAAGGTATACTGAATATATCGAGAGATATACCCGAATAACGGAGATCGGAATAATTGGTATCAGGTAAAAGGCCAAGTGACCTCCAACTTTCACAGAGTACTAGAAAAAGTCGTAAAAATTTTGCACAACCTCGATGCCTCAAAGCTGTATTCTAACATATGTCCCCCCAAGACTTTCAAGACTTTCATTCAGCTGCCTTGATCTACTTCCTATACAGTTAAGTTGCAATTTGTCAGCAACCCAATCTTCACCGCCCTCGTACCCTTGATCTTTTTAAAGAACTTCGTGCAGTGCAGGATGTTCTGCTCAATTGCAGTCCGTTATTTACAAAAAAAAAGCAAATTAAAGATTTTAAGTTAGGTAGATACATTTATTTCAATCCAGCAAAAGATCTCTTCAGAACACAAAGTTTTAGACAAGTTTGATCCTTTAAAAGAAGGCAAAGCCTGAACATAAAACCTATAAAAAGCGTATATTTTGCTACATTTTTACTATTCTCATTCGAATAATTCTAAACAAAAAATGTATATTAAAAAAAAAATTTGCTTTATAAATATTTGCCTGAAAATATGTAAATCCTTAATACAAATTTTTCGTAAGTGTATTAAAAATGCTGTTTAGCATTTTAATTTTGGAAATCTTAGAAATGTTCTGAACTAATTTAAAACCCTTACATTGTTTATTGTTTGTCACAAATTTTCATATGCGTTAATATTGTAAAATTTTCGAAATAAAATGTATCTGCAATTCAAATGACAGGTAGTTAGCATTAATACAAAACAGCAGGAAGTATGAGTGATGCCAAAGTGGAACATATACAATATTAATCATACGCTGTGGTGTGCACTAACAAATTTTCATTATTAAGCATATTTTAGAGAATACACATTTTATTTCAAATTAAACTTTCAGCAACTAAACTGAATGTACTAAAAAGCAACCAGATTAAAATTTAAAATAAATGCAACAAGCTACATTCAAGTATATATACAGTGAAATCCTCTAATCAAGGGCACTTAAAATTTTTTAAAAAGAAATAAAAACCGATGCAATTTAAGACCAATTTAGTCGCATTTTATAATTGAATTAATAGTTCCGACATTATTAGTATTTTTTTATACAAGGTGGCCTAGTATGTATTACTCCATCGAAAGTTGCCATAAATGTTTGTTTTAATATTTGTGAAGTTAACAGAATACACATCGACATGTAATGTAATGCTCGTCAACAACGCGGAATACTCGTGACTATTTTTTACGCAAGAATTTGTCAGTGATTTTGGCGGAACATTTAAATTTATCATGAGGTAAATTTTTAGCAAAATTTACTTTTCGTTATGGCTGAGAATCCACGTATCACGAAGAGCTATTACATCCACTCAAAGTCACTGCATGGTGCGCCATTTACGCTGAAAACTTCCGGTACAATGGATATTTTGAAGGATGCGTTTCCTGGTTGCCTGGTTGCAGTGGCCAGCGGGTCTGTGTGAACAAGCCACAGACTCTGGAAGCTCTCAAAGAAAGCCCAAATGGACATCAACCATGGCGACGTTCAATTAATTAATGGAAACAAGTAAAAATGGATTAAATTGACCTAAAAATGTACTAAAAAAAATGTTCTCACTATTTTTGATACAAATTATGGAGGTAATAAAAAATTTTTTGAGGTGAAAAACTTTTTTAGATGTGTAAACAAATTTTGTAGTGGGAAAAAAATTTGATTTGAAAAAACTTTTTTTGGGATGAAAAAAATTTTAGTGATAAAAAAAATATTTGAATATAACATATTTAATTCTAAGGAACTGATTAAAAACCCGAGAAAATATTTTACTTGTCAGTCGCTAGTATGAAATTGTTCTTAAATACACCGCATTTGTATGAAAAATTTAACCGCTGGACCGATTTTGCTCATTTTCGATACCAAACTGCTTAAGAGGATCTACATTACAGACAGACGGACATCGCTAGATCGACTTAAACGGAATGACAAATTGATATATACCCTCAACATTCCTTCGAATAATTTTTGGATTTTTTAGCAAACATTTTATTCATATAAGCGGAGACCCGCGGCTACTCTTCGCTATTAATATGTTTCACTGTAGTCGATTTTTGGAGGATAGCATGATATGCCACGAAAGCTGACAGATAGACGTAACGGCAAGCATGCAACTTATATTATAACACTATGTCTCACACAACTATAAGCTAAACTTTGTTTGGGAAGAATTTTTTATTTTTAAATTTTCTATGTAAATATTTTATAATTTAAAATTTTGCCAGAAATAAGTGCTTCCTTAATATATTTACATTAAATACTACTATACGCCATAGTATGTGAAAATAACATTTTGTTTTTGCTTTCTTGTTATTTTGCCAACGGATACACAGCAGGTAACATAACACACATATAGCTGAAGGTGTATTGCGTTGGTATTGGTGTACTTTTAAGCAAAAACAAATAAAATCTTTTGGTTGAAAATACGTACACATATTTAAATATTTGTCTGTTATACGAAAGATTCCACACACACACTCACGCACACTATGATATGATTTTTTTTTTTTTGGAAAACTTTCATGAAAGGTAACATAAATAATTATGTATGTACCTACTACATATGTATATACAATTTACACATGAAAACTCCATTTTTATTTCTCGTTTTACAAATTTCTTATTGTTAATTTTTTTTTTACAAAACATTGTGCAGAGTAATGTAGATTTATATGGAATCTATGGATGTAAATGAAGAATAAAATCACGCACTTGTACGAGATGGTTACATATATACATTAACATATAACAACATTTACAGGTTGGTTAAAAAGTTCCTGCGCTCGAAATGAAAGAATACTGTTTTTGTTACGAAATATATTTTTTTATTCAATATAAGCTCCTAGATCTCAATACACTTGTTCCAATGATCTTCCAATAATTTTATCCCATCCTTATAATGTTTTTCCGGAAGCTCTGCAAAATAACCGTCTACGGCTGCTATGGCCTCTTCACGAAAAATGCTTTCCACGAAGGAATTGTTTGAGATTTCTGAATAGATGGTAGTCACTGGGAGCCAAATTTGGTGAATACGGTGGATGCTCAAGCAATTCGTACTTTAATTCTTTGAATTTAGCCATCGTCAAAACACTTTTGTGAGCAGGTGCATTGTCTTGATGAAAAATGATTTTTTTCTTCTTTAAACCAGGGCTTTTCTCACGATTTTTTTTATCCAGCTGATCCAAAAGGCTGCAATAATATTCAGAGTTGATTGTTTTACCTTTCTGAAGATAATCAATCAACAAAATTCCTTTTGCATCCCAAAAAACTGATGCCATAACCTTCTTTGCTGATCGTTGTGACTTCACCTGCTTTGGAGCTGAACAACCAGCTTCAGTCCACTGTTAAAGTAATTGTTTCAATTTAGGATCATGGTGGTAGATCCAAGTCTCATCCATAGTTATAAAACGACGCAAGAAGTCGGTTTTATTCGGCTTAAAACGCTCCAAATAACGCTGAGAAATTTGTTTTCGATCCAGTTTTTGTTGAATTGTTAATGTGTGCGGAGTACTTGTTCGTCTGAGATGCCTATGGCATTAGCAATTTCATGCTTAGTCAAACTTGGATCTTCACTAACCATATTAGGTACCTGCTCAATGATTTCTGCTGTGGTTGCAGTGTTTGGTCGTACTTCGCGTGGATCGTCTTCAAGGCTGGTACGACCACGTTTAAATTCACCAGCCCAAAATTCAACGGTGCGTTTTGAAGGCGAGGACTCCTTATACACTTCTAACAATTGTTAAATTTCCTTTGCTTTTAAACCCTTCAAACCAAAGAATCTAATGACTGCACGATATTTAATTTTTTCCATATTAAAAAAATCAATGACACGTCAACTTCAAATGGCTTGTAAACAAAGAAAGAATTGACAGAATGACTTGCAACTTTGCATGTGTTTTCAGGACAGTTATACCAACTTGAGAAAAAAAAATTGGAGCTAGCAGTGCCATCTCTTGGTGAGCGCAGGAACTTTTCAACCAACCTGTACTTCAAAAAAAAAACACTGATATTAGGAACAGTGTAACAAGCTGCACATTGTATAAAAAAAAATAATTTGCACATGTGCAAGTTTAAGATATGCAAGAATGTAAAGCACTAGTTTTTGTTTTAATGGAAATCTAAAACAAATTAAGTTTCCCCATAACTTAAAAAATAAATTATTTAAGAAAACGTTGGTAAAACGTATTGTAACTGAATTGCACACACTGTTCAATATTGAACCCATGTCACTTTTAAACTTGTGTTATATTGTCACTTCATGAAAATAATACAGTCTTTGAAACATCATAAAATAACAAAGCATCTTGATAATAATCGTAAATAAAAAACTATTTTAAATTGAAATTGAATTGAATTTTAATTTGAAATTTTTCTACTTTTGATAACTACATATATCAAAAGTAGAAAAATTTATTTGTTAAAAAAATAATCAAAAGTAGAAAAAATTTTTTGTTCAAAAAATAATCAAAATACTACCGGATTTTAAAATTTTATTGTAGACCACGTCAAAAAAAAATCAAACTTTATTTCTGAGCTAAAAAATAGTTTATATTCTGTATAAATATTTTTTTTATACTTTTTGTCATAAAAAAAACTTTTGTCAAAAAAGTATCTTTAATAAAAAAAAAACTTTTTTGAAAAAAAGTAGCTTTTATTAAGAAATTGCCTTTTTTGAAAAAGTAACTATTTTCAAAAAAGTACATTTTATTGATAAAAATTAGTTTTCATTAAAAAATATACCTTTTATTCGAAAAGGTATATTTTTCAAAAAAGTACCTTTTATAAAAAAGTAATTTTTTTTAATAAGAGAAGCTTTTATCCAAAATGAAGATTTTGTCAAAAAAGTATCTATTGTTAAGAAATTGTTTTTTTTGAAAAATTACATATTGGAAAAATTACATATTGTCAAAATAGTACCTTTTATTTAAAATTACCTTTATTGAAAAAAAAATTTATTGGAAAAAAAATTTTTATTGAAAAACTTTTATTGAGAAAAAAACTTTTATTGATAAAAGTAACTTTTATTGAAAAAGTACCTTTTATTGAAAAAGTACCTTTTATTGGAAAAACTACCTTTAATTGAAAAAAGTACCTTTTATTGAAAAAGTACCTTTTATTGGAAAAACTACCTTTTATTGAAAAAAAGTAGCTTTTATGGAAACAACTACCATTTATTGAAAAAAAAAATATTTTATCAGACACACCTTTATTAAAAACTACCTTTTATCTAAAAAGTACCTTTTATCTAAAAAGTACCTTTTATCTAAAAAGTACCTTTTATCTAAAAAGTACCTTTTATCTAAAAAGTACCTTTTATCTAAAAAGTACCTTTTATGTAAAAAGTAACTTTTATCAAAAAAGTACCTTTTATCAAAAAAGTACCTTTTATCAAAAAAGTACCTTTTATCAAAAAAGTACCTTTTATTTAAAAAGTACCTTTTTTCTAAAAAGTACACTTTATCTAAAAAGTACCTTTTATCTAAAAATTACCTTTTACCAAAAAGTATCTTTTAATAAAAAATGAAGCTTTATCAAAAAAGGTAGATTTTATCAAACAGTACCTTTCACCAAGAAATTGCCTTTTATTGAAAAAAGCAGATTTTGTCACAAAAGTACATTTCACCAAGAAATTGACTTATATTTAAACGAGTACCTTTAATCAAAAAAGTACCTTTTATCAATAAAGTTCCTTTTATCAAAAAAGTACCTTTTGTCAAAAAAGTACATTTTTTGAAAAAAGTACCTTTTATCAAAAAAGTACCCTTTATCAAAAAAGGACTTTTTATCAAAAAAAGACCATTTATCAAAAAAAATACCATAAATAAAAAAAGTACTATTTATCGAAAAATGTACATTTTATCAAAAAAAAATACCTTTTATCTTAAATTACCTTTTATCAAAAAGATATCTTTTATCAAAATAGTACCTTTTATCAAAAAAAAAGGGAACTTTTATCAGAAAAGTACTTTTTATCAAAAAAAATCTGTTATCAAAAGCTTCTTTTGGACGACCTATTTAAAAGGGCTACTTCCCAGCGCATGTAGACTCTCACTTCGGTTTCAATTTTTCGGATATAATTTTTAAAAATTTATTGAAAGCAAATTTATAAGTGCGAATAAAAATAATCAGATAAAAACCAAAATAATCATTTTAAACCAAAGTTATAGTGAAAGAATATGAGATGATGGTTTTTACCCGTTGGTTCTTAAAATAAAGAAAGCGGTAAAAATATCAGAAAAAAAAATCTAACGACATGTGTCTTCAAATATCACGAGGTTTATTTCATAATATTACCTGTTAAATTTTGGTTATATTTGCAAAATACCGTTATAAATCGGTGTTTCGGTAATTTAGCGTTATTATAACGGTAGTTTAAGATATTTAGAAATTGAACCGGTAAAATAGCGCAATACACCCGGTATTTACAAAGACACGTGCCTTTAATGGAATGGCCATTTAAAAATTTTCATATCGGTTTTAAAGTAGCTGTGGTAGCCAACTAACGTTATTATGAAAAGGTATTGAATGCCAACCATGGTTTAAATGCATACAGGGTTTTTACAATGTTCATGAATGTGTAGCTTTAGAATTTAAACGATCTTAAACCAAAGTTTTTAAATTTAAAATAACACAATACTGTAGCAGTTAAATATAAAAAGATAATATTACCTTTAAAAACAACATTTTAAAATACAAATATGTACTCAAATCTCATCATACATAATAACACTTGAAAAATTTTTAATATAAAAAAAGAAAATCTACATTTTTACTTAACATGTCAATTTTGTTTATGTCATGTCAATTATGTTTATTAAACTTGTCTATATAAAAAAAAAAACTCTTGTCAGTGTATTGTGTTAGCTGGAATAACAAAATAAGTATACATCATTATATGAACACCCTCAATTGTCTGGTACATACTCAGTTTTCCATTTTTATTTTCTAGTAATTTTTTTTTTTTTTGTTTTCTCATTTTAATATCCTTTGTTATTGTTTCATTGTACATAGTTGTTTATTTAATAAACTACTTTTGTTATTTTAACAAGCATAATCCTGTTGAATGCTTGTTTTATTTAGCCAGTTGTCTGTATACATTCATACTTTAAAAAATATTGGCCAAAAATAATGTGTACATACAGACAATAGCAACAATGAATGTCAAAGATCATTGTTTTAAATAAATAAAATAATTATTTAAATATTTTTTTAAATATTTGTGTTTTCAACATATTTGTGGTTAATTTATTTTAATTATTAATTTATTTAATATATATAAAAAATATAAAAGTTATTACTAAATGTAACATATATCTAAGGTATACAGTGAAAAAATTCATAGTTAAATCAATATTGTTACATATTTGATTTATCATCTCTATTTTTTTCAAAGGTTTTAAATTAAGTAAATTCGATTCTTTCATATTTATAATAATTACATTTTAGATTCGGTTTTCATTTTTAGTAGTAAGTAAAGGGTGTCCCAAGAAGAACGCAATTTTTAAATTTTAAATAAAACACAGATATTTAAAAAAAAATCGTGAAACTTTATTATATCGTAAAGTAGACAGAATGAGGTTATGTATGGAACAATATATCGTGCAGATGGCCGCCGCGGCTTTGCTGGCATGCACGCGATCTTTTAATGAAATTTTCAATGACCGTTTTGCATGAATGCTGCGGTATTTCATTAATGCAGCTACCAATTTCCTCTTTTAAGGCTTGAGTCGTCGTCGGCTTATTCGCGTAAACCATCGACTTCAAAAAACCCCAAAGAAAACAATCTAATGGTGTTAAATCGCACGATCTAGGCGGCCAATTCTGATCTCCAAAACGCGAAATAACACGACCGGGAAATGACTGATGCAGCAATTGAATTGTTTCTCTGGCTGTATGACATGTGGCGCCGTCTTGTTGGAACCACATGCCCTCCACATTCATTTCTTCAATTCTAGGCAAGAAAAAACTGGTTATCATTTCACGATACCGAACACCATTGACTGTTTGCGCTTGACCTGCCTCATTTTCCAAGGTCCAATGATTCCTCCAGCCCAAAAACCACACCACACAGTGACATGTTAAGGATGCATTTGCTTCTCGTGAATCACTCGAGGATTTTCCTCACCCCAAATGCGACAATTCTGCCTATTGACGAAGCCATCAAGACGAAAATGGGCCTCGTCATTGAAGATGATTTTATCGGCAAAATCAGCATTTTCATGTTGTCTCTCCAATACCCAATTAACGAACTCCCTTCGCTGTCCATGGTCAGCTGGCTTCAGTTCCTGAGTCAATTGAACTTTGAATGCATGAAGATGCAAATCTTTCGTCAAAATTCGCTGCAAAGTGGATTTGGAGACACCAATTTGCTGAGCTCGGTGTCGAATTGAGGTGGATGGAGTTTGAGCGACATCATCACGTACAGCTGCGACATTTTCGGTCGATCGACCTGGTCGATGGCGCGTTGTTGTCTTTACATCACTAACAGACCCAGTTTCGGCAAATTTATCCATTAATCTCTTTACAGTTGACTCTTTTGGAGCATTATTGTTACCCCAAATTGATCGCAATTTGCGAACTGTAGCCGCAAAACTTTCACCATTTTGGTAAAACAATTTCACAATGAGAATGCGTTGTTCATTCGTGTAGCGCTCCATTTTTACTAACCTCGTACCTTCTACTAGCAAACAATAACAATTGTTCAAATGTCAAACAATGACACTTCGAATGTTGCCAGATTTAAAAATTGCGTTCTTCTTGGGACACCCTTTAGAAATATTTTCAAATTAAAAATAAAATCAACTTAGTTCAATTTTAAATCTGTTTCCCATTAATTTGGTTACTGCTTAATTATAAAATATTTTTTTCTATATGTATGTGGTTTATAAATAATTGGTTTAATTAAAAACAATTTTGCACAATTAAATGTTTTTAGATAAACATAATTTAAATTTAAATACTGATTTAATAACAAAAAATAGAAAAAAGAGTATAAAAAATTCTAAAAACTTTGCCACACTTATAATCGAATCTTTACCATCGATTTTAATAAAATAATTTAATTTAAAAATAAAATAATATTAATCTTTTTACTTCATTTTATGGCTTGACTTATACGTGATATATTTTTAAAAATATTACATCATCATCATCATCATCATTTCAACTTCACTTCTATTAATAAAAGCGTTTATTGATTTTTTCCTTTCCTTATAATCTTTATCTTTGTGTTCAACACCATCATTTACATTATAAAAATTACAAATACAACTAAAAGTAATATAAACTTGCCTTTTGTCAGATAATAAAATATATTATTTTCAATTTTTTATAAAAAAAAAAAGAAATATTAAAATTTTCAACAAATTTCAACAGCTAAATTCTTGCTAGTTTTTTCTTGTCAAAAATCATAAACAGTGTGGGATAAAACCATCATCTGATGCTCTTTCGCTATAACTTTTGTTTTAAATGAAACCCCATTTGGTTTTTAACTGATTATTTTTACTCGCACTTATATATTTTGTTTCAATTAGTTGTGGAAAATTATGTTCGACAAATGGCCGCCTTCGAAGTTGATGCAAATATGGGCTCTTTTGATTACATTTTGCATAACTGTGTGCAGCATTTGTGGTTTAACGTTGTCAATGTCGGCCCCAATGTTGTTCTATAACTTTTCCAAGTTAAGGAGAATGTTCGCGTAAACAACCGACTTCAAATATTCCCAGAGGAAGTAGTCCGGCACAGTCAAATCGGAAGAACTGACTGGCAAAGCCAAATCACCGTTTCGCTGGTTCGCTTCACTATAAATTTTGCAAGTGTCTATTTTAAGTATGCGCCTTCTTGTATAGCAAATTTTATTACTTTAATTGATACAAAAAGTAATTAGTTAATCTAAAAGGCTAAAATTTAAATAAGCCCAGCAAAAAAAAAGTAGCAAAAGAAGAAAAAAAGAAGCAGTGATTTTGATTCCGGTGTTGTGAAAATTTGGATCGGAACCAATGATTTTCACATAGGGGTGTCATAGGGTGGAAGTTTTCTTTTATGATCCTTTTTCATTGCATCTAAAGCCCTTCCGTGTGATAATGATGTTTTTATTTGGAGGAATATTATAAATTTTTTGTTATTTTTTTCTATAGTAATTGCAATGCTTAGCGTGGGTGGAATTTGGATTTTGGAGTAATTTTGCATGGGTTAGGAGTTAAACCAGTTATGGATAGAAGTAACAAAATGGTTTTGA
Source organism: Eustalomyia histrio (assembly GCA_949748255.1). Lineage (NCBI taxonomy): Eukaryota > Metazoa > Arthropoda > Insecta > Diptera > Anthomyiidae > Eustalomyia > Eustalomyia histrio. The sequence goes on along the minus strand of OX456525.1, from coordinate 14,361,945 downwards.
AACACTTTTCAATTTTATCAGACTCGAGATCATAATTTAATGTTACTAACTGAAACATGATATTGCACTCCCTCTAGCGTTGAACCTTACAATTTTTTCCATTTACTATTCGTTAGTGACATTAAATTAAGATCTCGAGCCTGATAAAATGAAAAATATTTAATTAAAACAGATAGATCGAATAATATAAAGGGTGTCCCAAGAAGAACGCAATTTTTAAATCTGGCAACATTCGAAGTGTCATTGTTTGACATTTGAACAATTGTTATTGTTTGCTAGTAGAAGGTACGAGGTTAGTAAAAATGGAGCGCTACAAGAATGAACAACGCATTCTCATTGTGAAATTGTTTTACCAAAATGGTGAAAGTTTTGCGGCTACAGTTCGCAAATTGCGATCAATTTGGGGTCACAATAATGCTCCAAAAGAGTCAACTGTAAAGAGATTAATGGATAAATTTGCCGAAACTGGGTCTGTTAGTGATGTAAAGACAACAACGCGCCATCGACCAGGTCGATCGACCGAAAATGTCGCAGCTCTACGTGATGATGTCGCTCAAACTCCATCCACCTCAATTCGACACCGAGCTCAGCAAATTGGTGCCTCCAAATCTACTTTGCAGCGAATTTTGACAAAAGATTTGCATCTTCATGCATGTGGAGGGCATGTGGTTCCAACAAGACGGCGCCACATGTCATACAGCCAGAGAAACAATTCAATTGCTGCATCAGTCATTTCCCGGTCGTGTTATTTCGCGTTTTGGAGATCAGAATTGGCCGCCTAGATCGTGCGATTTAACACCATTAGATTTTTTTCTTTGGGGTTTTTTGAAGTCGATGGTTTACGCGAATAAGCCGACGACGACTCAAGCCTTAAAAGAGGAAATTGGACGCTGCATTAATGAAATACCGCAGCATTCATGCAAAACGGTCATTGAAAATTTCATTAAAAGATCGCGTGCATGCCAGCAAAGCCGCGGCGGCCATCTGCACGATATATTGTTCCATCTATAACCTCATTCTGTCTACTTTACGATATAATAAAGTTTCACGATTTTTTTTTTTAAATATCTGTGTTTTATTTAAAATTTAAAAATTGCGTTCTTCTTGGGACACCCTTTACAAAATTTACATTTTTGAAACATTTAGGACAAACCGAAATTTATATTTTGCTTGCACTATTTATCAGAGTATGTGATATTTTTAAAGAAAAAAAATTTAAAATTTTCATTTTCTCTTATAAACAAGAAAAAGGAAAGAAAAATTTTCGATCGCACAAAATTAAAATCATAGTGGTAAAAATTTACTTTTTTTCGCAAAATTCGCTATGGAGAGAGTGGGGGAAAATGCAAAAATATTTCTGGTGTAAAAAAAAGTGTAAAACGAATTTCAAAGAAAGTTAACAAAAATATTTCTTACAATTTGTGTAACACCTGTTTTAAGCGAATTTTCGATCCACCCTTGTAGTGGTGTAACCTTTGTTTTCAAGTCTGTTTTATTAGATGTTGTAATGCTGGTAGTAATGGTGGTGGTATTGGTTAGTAGTGGTTATAAAAATCCAATATGTTATGGGATTTTATGAAACGTGTAACACCAACAAGAGAAAAAACAAAAAAAAAAAAAAAAAGATGAAACTTAAAGTTAATGTGTTTACATGTTCATAACAGCATGACTGTATGTGTGTGGTTAAGTAATTGTCCATGTGTGTGACACAAGGAAATTATATGTGTTTGTGTGTATGATTATGACAACATATGTATGTCCATATGTGTTAAGGTAACTGTTTAAATATCGAAATTATTTCTGTGACATACAAGGTGGGGACAAAAATTATCATCTAATTCTCATTTGTTATAACTTTTGTTTAAAGTTGAAAGCCATTCCGTTTTTAACTGATAATGTTTATTCGCACTTATAAATTTTGTTTCGATAAATTTTGAAAAATTATGTTCGTAAAATAGCTGCCATCAGCTGTAATGAAAATTTGGACTCGTTTGATTACATTCTGTTTGATTACATAACTGTATGCAATTGTCAATTTCGGCTCGAATGTTGGTCTTTAACTCTTCCAAGGTTCGCGGCTTGTTCGCGTACACCAACGACTTCAAATATCCCGAAAGTAAAGGAGATCTTGCTGGCCAAGCCAAATCACCGAAAGGCTATATACACGCACTGGAAAGGCATCCTTTAAAATACGTATTGTGTCGCGAGCAGTATGACAAGTGCCCTGGACCTGTTGGCACCACATGTCTTCCAAATCCAGATCCAGACTTTGAGAGGGTGTAATGGTAATTTATAAATAACGCGTACATTTTCCTTCCCCCTCACCCAGAGTAAAAACATGTTTGCAATATGATCACTGCTACTATATTGTGCTTGCTGCAATGGGATATGGTTGTCACAACCAAGTTATTTGTTTTTTAACATGGTCGCCATTATCATTATTTAATAAATATTTTACTATTTTATGATTGACACCTTCTATTTTATAACATGATTCGCTGTAACCATACTGTGGTAACTAAAATTTTGACTATGATAATTATGCAACGATAAAAAGCTGGCAATAATCAATAAATCATCAAAATAAATCAAATTAAACATGACTTTAACATTTACAGTCATAATATTGTCTTGTTTTCATAAAAACCAAAATTTTATTAGTTCAGTCAGTTTGTTTTTACTACAAAATGTCTTAAAAAAACAATCATATATTTTTTACTAAAACTGGACAAATATCAGATGGGTAGAAGATACCTTTCGCATGTCATTAAAACATTTCATCAATTGTCCCCTTAAGATCCAGTAAATCTTTTTTTAGCTTTACAAGATTTTTTAAAGAGGTTTTCCGAAAATTCCTTATATATATAATATTATTTACGCTGATCAATTCATTGTCAAAAAGATTCTATTGAACGATTTTATATTTTTTTAATTCTTTTTTATTGAAAAACAATCAGAATTTTTTTTTTTAATTATGTGTATTAATTCATTATTTGTAAAAAGTTCTCAAAATATTATTAGTAAGATATAAGAAAAAGTCTGTAGAATCCATGATTTTTGTTTTTGTATGAAAAGGTTTTTTACACAAAATAATAGATATTTATAAATTTATCTGATAAAAACATTTTTAGATTCTATGGACTTTTCCTTAAACTAAAATTCTCAGATTCCCCAAACTGTTTCTTAGATAAAAGTTCATATATTTCAAACAAACTTAGATTCTAAGGTCTTTCTTTGAAAGATTCTGAAGACAATACTTAGATTCTAAGGAATTTTTCTAGTAGAAATATTCTTAGATTCTAAAGAGTTTTTCTTAAAGAAAAATTTCTAAAAAATCTTTAAAATGTCAAAGATTTTTTTTATTAAAAGTCATTAGAATTTAAAAAAAAAATTTAGGTTTTTTTCTTAAAAAAAGTCCACAGAATCAAAGTTTTCTTGAAAGAAAAGTTCTTAGAATCTATAATTTTTTCTTTAAATTTAAAAAGCTTTTTCATATTTTCCAAGAACTTTTCCTTTGGGAAATTTTCTTAGATTATGGATCATATAATGATAATCAAGGAATCATATAGTTATGAGGGACTATAATATGATAACATTTTGAGCATACTATGATTACGTGCGATTATATTATGATAAATTCAATTTAACATATTTATTTAGGACCATAATATGGTAATTTTTGAATAATATTATAACTGTAGGGATCATATTATGGTAAAATATGGTTAATTTATTATCATAATATGATAACCATATTATAGTACGACTATGGTTAGCACAACCATAAACCCAAAAATATATGATGCTCTTCGAATATGATTGCCATAACCATGTTTTTTCTTTGCGTGCAGAGCCGACAATTTTGCTTCTTGTTATTGCCGCTGAGATTAAAATGAGCCTCGTCGCAAAGAATAAATTTTGTTGAAAAATCATCAACTTCGTCATCGAGTTCCAAAATCATTTGCTTGTATTCTAAACGGTATTTTTGGGCATTTGAGTTCGTTTTATATAACGCTCTTTATAATTTAGCTACTATCTATGATCTTGTTCGCTCCGTTATTTCAATCAATTCATTCGCTCTTCCAGTTCAGTAGAAAAATGTCTAGCTTTCTTAAAAATTTAATGCACAAGTATAATTTAACGTTTTTAAAGCTTTCTTAAAATCATTTTTATCTTGTTTTCCACTACTTGCTTTTCGCCCTTTGGTCACTGTTTTCAGTAAAATGAAGATATTTTTAAAAATTATAATTAATTTTTTGTAAACATTTAGAAATTATTACATTTTCAACACACTAGATTAAAATTTTCCACAAGAAAGAAGAAAAGCATTACGTCTTCATTTTAAATAAAGCAAAATGTCAAAAAATCTAGTCCGGTAATTATGAAGAAGAAAGGCGTAAGGTTAACGATTGCACATAAAAACCTTGAGCTGGCAACATTGAAAATCAGCTGATTATGAGAATAAATAGAAATGAGAAAATGAACCAAAAGAGCGAAAGCCCTAAAAGAGCTCAAGAATTTAAAGGGCTAAAGACCTAAAAGAGCTAACGACCTAAATAGCTGAAGACCTAGAAGAGCTGAAGATTCCGAACTAGCTCACAAGTTTAAAGTAAAGAGTAGTTCAATTGAACTTACAGGTTAATTGAGAAGTCCCCGGCCTGACACATAGATGGCGCTACTAGACTTAAATCGATATGATTTTTAGTTAGTAGTACGATTTGTCCTTTGCTTCAAAATAGTCCTCAGTTTCGGCGATAATCTCTTTTTCGACGGAAATTTCTTCCCAAGGAGCATTCTTTTGAGATCTGAGAACAGTAAATAGTCGCTGGAGAATACGGTGGATGCGATAGCAATTCGAAGCCAAATTTATAGATTTTCGCCATCGTTTCCACTGACAGAAGCCCAATTTATAGATTTTCGCCATCGTTTCCATTGACAGCTGTTGGATCATTAGTTTATGAATTATAGTATTTTGAGTGTTGATAAAATATTGCTTTTTGAAGGGAAAAAATACAGTTGAAGCAAAAACTTGGATTGATGGCGAGTTTCCGGACACTGCCCCAGGAAAATCAACCATCAAGGATTGGTATGCTAAGTTTAGACGTGGTGAAATGAGCACCGAAGACGGTGAATGCAGTGGACGCCCAAAAGGGGTTGTTACGAACGAAAACATCCGACAAATCCACAAAATTATATCGAATTACCATAAATTGAAATTGAGTGAAATAGCAGGTACTCTAAAGATATCAACTGAACCTGTACATCATATCATTCACGAATATTTGGGTATGAAAAAGCTCTGTACAAAGTGGGTGCCGCGCGAGCTCACTTTTGACCAAAACCAACGACGGGTTGATTATGCGGTGCAGTGTTCGGAGATTTTCAAGTGTAATAAGCCCGAGTTTTTGCGTCGATATGTGACAATGGATGAAACATGACTCCATCATTTCACTCCGACAGTCATCCGAGTGGACTGCACGTGCTGTTTCACCGAGACAATGCACCGTGTCACAAGTCAGTGGAAACGATGGCGAAAATCTATAAATTGGGCTTCGAATTGCTATCGCATCCACCGTATTCTCCAGCGACTATTTACTGTTCTCAGATCTCAAAAGAATGCTCCTTGGGAAGAAATTTCCGTCGAAAAAGAGATTATCGCCGAAACTGAGGACTATTTTGAAGCAAATGACAAATCGTACTACAAAAATGTTATCGAAAAGTTGGAGGGTCGCTATAATCAGTGTATCACTCTTAAATAACTATGTTGAATAAAAAAAACTATGGTAGGCCGGGGACTTTTCAATTGACCTGTTAGTTCGTTGACGGACGACACAACTCTACAGTTGTTGGATAACAAGTGTTGGACCATTCAAATTTTTTTATGGCACCATTTGCAAGTCCAATGTCAAAATGTGCAATTGTTTAGCTTATTATCATGTGTATGTTTTAGGCTCTTCTATCACATTTTTGCGCGCTGCTTCGATGTTTAAAGCTAAACGGCCGGTTGGGAAGTTTCGGCTGCCTTTTATTGTGCTTCTTTTTTAAAATCGGGTCGCCAGATGTCAAATTGCTTGTTCTGTATGCACTACAGGACTGGGATATTTTACAGAAATTCATGTTACATTAACATCACTGACAAATTATGGCGCTCAAACATTGTCACAATTATCGCGGGTTTTTTAGGCATATATCGATTCCATGTTATTCACTGTAAATTTCGCACGTTTTTACTTCACGAATATTACAACCAAATTGGCATTCGATGCCATTTAAAAAAATGGCAGCACTTTCCAATAGAGTGATACTTATTGCCCCACCGTATGTAAGTACCATGTGTACTTAAAAAGCAACAAAAATTATCAATATGGTGTTACATATGTATGTGAGTGGATCTATAGGTATGGGTGTATGTATACATATGTGGGTTTTTATATGTTGATGTATATATTGGTTTGTATATTATGTATATACACACAAAGAAAAAAATTGTCACATTTCACTTGAAATTCGGTTTCAATGATCGAAGACACTTTGATACAATTGCAAATTTAAATTAACACAACTGAATTTTGAAAGGAACTTTCAAATTATTCAGAGAACACATTTGACTATGGTTGAGCTAACCGAATTTATTGATTGTCTTAACCAAAATACATTTCTCAATTCCAATGGCATTTTAGTTTTCTGTGTGTATATTTGACATTAGCAAAGTAAGTAAAACCAAAACCACTGAAACCAAACCCAACCCATTTGTCAATTTATGTAATCTAATGATGATTTAATGGGGAGTTTATAAAACATGGATACAAAAGTGTTAACAATATATAAAATATTTCAAGAGAAAAACTAGATTTAATCACATTTCAGTGAAAGAAGTTTTAAAGAAATATTTACTAGTATGCAATTTAAAATATTTCTTTTTGTTTCTAAACAAAAAAAAAGCAGCTGCTGCTTATTTTTTAACTCTTTATTTTTTTTTTAAACTTTTATAAATTATTTACCAAAGAAAATTGTCTTCTTTTCTTTGAACCCATATAAATAATTTAGATTTTGTTGCTTACAGCCAACTTAATTTAAAGTACAATTTTATGGGTGAACAAAAAAAAACTCCAACAAACTTTTATGTTCTTTGGTGAAACATTCCTAAAATAGCAACATAAGTTTCAAGTACTACTCTCAAATACCTTTTCTAAGTGCAAAACTTATTGTAACAATAAGTACAAAAAAAAAAAAAAACTCAAATAATATCCTTAGAAAATTGTCATAGTTGGATACATGAGTTTGTAACAAAAAAAAAACACAAAATAAAAAGAAATGAACAAGTGAAAAATGTTTCTTTGCAAATAAGGTAACCGGAAATATAACCATAAAAATTGTCAAACAAGTGAGTAAATTGTAGCAATAGTTTTGAAGTAGTATAAGAAAAAAAATATATATAAAATTTTCTCTTTCTAAGTAGGCATGTTCGAAGGAGAAAGTTCTATGAATTGTAAATGCCTGAATGACAAGGTAAAATTAAAAATTAAAATAATTGACTAAATTATAGTTGGTTAATGTCCAAGTCATTTGATATCACTTCTTAAAAGTGTAGGAATTTTTTTTGAAAGATGACAAATGTCATTTCATATTTATACAAAAAGAAATAAAAACTATTGTAGTAATATACTTAATTAAATTTATATTTCATATTAAAGTTATGCTTAAACAAATGTTAAATTATATGTATTAATAAATATTTTAATTAGCTTAAAATATTTAAAAAAAATTATCGATTATGGCCAGAACCAAATAAATAAATAAATGCAATTTGAAGTTTGAAAATCAAACAAATACATCAATACATACATATATTAAATTCTAAAACTCGTGAATAAAACGACGTTAGGTAATAACACCCATAATCATAATGCCCAAAAACAAACATGTCATATAGCCCAAGCAGTTAATATATAAGCCCAAAAGTTTTTGCATAAAAATGTCATATTCTCCAAATGCAAAAATAACATTTTGGGCTCTATGACAATTTCTTAAATTGGGTAATTCTCCAAAAACATACGACCGTTCATATTTTATTTTTGCTCTGTTTATTATACTTATTTAATTAACATTATTGAAAGAATATCCGGTAAAATACTTAATTCTTAATTAATTTTACAAATATTCAGTTTGGGTAATATGACATTTCTAAGAAAACTTTTTTTTGTGGGAAAAAAATTTGGCAATAGTTTAAAAATAGTACATATTGCCCAATCTGCCATTGAGAATGGTTAAAAAAAAAATTACAACAAAAGTTCCACATAAATGTGACACTTTTTGGGCACTAAGATTAAGGAATTTATTACACAATTTTTTTCCGACTAATCGCCTGTTTTTTTTTTTTTTCATTATATAATTCCACGATAAATCTATTAAATGAAAGTGGTTCTTTAGGGCTTCAGCAGCAACTTTTGTTCCGCGACTTTCTCATAATTCCGTTATTTACAAAATTACCGTTATTTTTAGGTTATTAAAGAAAATCTAAATTTTGGCCTTTAAATTTCCAGAATTCGACCAAATGATGTTGGGCAACTTTGTACAAAATATTTTGGCGAGTATTTTTGCTGAACATATGAACTCATAATATTTGCAAATACAGGGCGTTTTGATGCATTTTTTAATAAAAATGAATTTTGCGCGATCATGCGCCAATAATTTGAACTAACTATATTCAGCAATTAGAAAGGCAATTTAAGCACCTTTTGAAAATTGGTTGAAAAATGGGAAAGAAAAGAGCTATAGAGCAATTCCATATGAAAGCGATCACCTTTTGGACGACCCCTCTCCGATTTTAAAATAAATAGTCTCAATCGATTGCCCAGCAAAAAATAATGTACCTACATATTTTTTTTTTTTTATAGTGACTGGTTTAGTGGTGGTGTACACCACTGTCATGTGACAAAATTGAAGAATTCTTCATAAGGGACCTCATTGAAAGTTGTTTTAGCATTTAAGAGACCACCTTGTTCTCATTGTTTTTATATTTTTTATAATTGAATTATTTTTAATTATTTAACATTGTTTTATTTTATTATTAAAAATACATTTAAAAATTATTTTACAGTTAAAAATACATTTATGAAGAAAAAATCTTTTTTATTTTGCTGCTTATACTTAATTACAATAGTTATTAAAAATTTCAATTGTCTTGGCATCATTATAAAATTAAAGTAACTTTAAATTTAGCACGTCGGCAGACGAAGAGTACCGCTTTACATTAATTGACATATCAGAAATATTTGGTATGAAGCAATGAAACTTTTGCGTTCCAGTTATAGTTTTGACATTATTATATCTGTTTTGAAGTCGTCGCTCTATGGCATCGTGTTCTTTTTGAGTGCATAAAACTGTGTTAATGGCAATTTCCTTGCTTTGAATCCACGAAAACAAATGTTGTACATTTAAGATCTGGTCAGTATATGGTATATAAATGTATTTTTAACTGTAAAATAAGTTTTAAAATGTATTTTTAATAATAAAATAAAATAATGTTAAATAATTAAAAATAATTCAATTATAAAAAATATAAAAACAATGAGAACAAGGTGGTCTCTTAAATGCTCTTCTCCTGTCCAAACAAGGAGTCGGGGCCCATTTTTTTATTGCTGATTCTTAAAGCAAAAATTATGAGGAATCCAAAAAAAATAAAATTAGCCGGAAAATTTAGGAGCTTCTGTGGAAAATCGGAAAATTTAATTTTCATGGGAAAATTTAATTTTCATGGGAAAAAAGGTAAATTTCTGAGAAAAATTAGGAAAATTTTATTTTTCAATTAAAGCCAACGAGCTATCACTCGTTGCGATCGCTTTAGTAGTTTTTTTTTAAAACAACTTTCAACAGGTCCCATGACAGTGGTGTACACCACCACTAAACCAGTCACTATAAAAAAAAAAAAAAAAATATGTAGGTAAATTATTTTTTGCTGGGCAATCGATTGAGACTATTTATTTTAAAATCGGAGAGGGGTCGTCCAAAAATTTGCCAATTTTGATCGTTTTCATATGGAATTGCTCTATACGATAATGAAATAGTTTCAAATTTATATTAAAATATGTATGTAACTTAAATTCATCATTAAAGTTTTGTACGTACTTACATTTTTAGTTTTGCAAATAAAATTTAAGTTATTTTAATAGGGGAAGTTTCGGCTCCAGTAGACCTGTCGATTGACCCCTATAACTTCCGGCTAGGTACACAAATGACCCCACTTTTCCTAAGAAAACCCTTTGAATGCACCTAATCTCGGACGCCCTTTCATTTTCCCCTACTCCCTCCCTGATTGGGTAATAAACAGGGTAAATAACAGGGTACCCCCGAAGGGTACATTTAGGTACCCAATATATTTCACTACGTTTTTTGGGGGTACCCCCTGGAGGTATCTCCTTTGAATGTTTTGGGGAAAGTTTCGGCTCTGGGAGACCTGTCGAATGACCCCACCTGTCGAATGACCCCACTTTGACCTTGACAAATCTCGGAAATTGATTTGTGGGTCCCCTATGGGAGGTCCGTCCTTGGGTTATATGGACGGAATAATCGTCGTTAGTAGCCCTTTCATTAGCTCCCACTCCCGCCCTAATCGGGTAATAAATAGGGTACATTACCCCCCCACCCCCCAAGGGTACATTTAGGTTTTTTGAGGTGGTATCTCCTTGGAATGTTCGAGTTTCAGCTCCGGTAGACCTGTAGATTGACCCTATAATTCTTGGCCAGGTCCACAAATGCCCCCACTTTTCCTAAGAAAACCCTTTAACTGTGCCTAATCTCAGAAATCGATTTCCGGGTCCCCTATAGGAGGTATGTGCTTGGATCCTATAAAGGGAATAATCATAGTAACTAGCCCTTTCATTTGCCGCCACTCCCGCCCTGATCGGGCCAAAAATAGGAAAAATTCCAAAATTAATTTTAATATGCTTTCATATTTTTTATACGGCACACATTTAATATTTTGCCTTGAAAATCAACATAGTTCTTGATGACTATAATATCTAAAATTCTGTGGTGGTGCTTGAAGATTTCATTCCTACTTCAAAAGTTATATATGAATATAGGTGAAAAGAACACAATTTTCAATTTTTTCGCTTTTTTTTTAACATTTTCCAAATTTTCTTGTAAACGAAAAATGCGATCGTCACGCACCCTGCCATTTTTTTCTCAGTGTATTATTGCAACAATATCCGAAAATGGAATATTACTACCCAAATTAAGTATCCAACAAATAAAAACATTGATTTTGTAACTGTTAACATAAGTAATGCGTTAAATTCATAAAAAGTTAAAAAAAATCCAAGTTTTAAAGGCCACCCTAAATTCCCGTTTTAGGACAAGTGAGAGACACTCTAATTAGCAACTAAGGTACCTGACAATACACCCGAAGCATTAAAAATCATTCGGCAATCATAGTTTGAAAATGTAATATAAATTGAAAATAATGGCAAAAATATAAAAACCGACAAATATTAACAAAAATCAACAAAATTTAAAAAAAAAATCGCCCATTAAAAATCGCCATCAGTAAAAGTTAGAAAAAATTTAAAAATATATTTCCAAAAAGAACCCCAAATAGAAAACTGCTAAAATTAGAAAAAAAAAATGGATAACATTAAAAAATCATTTAAGTTTTTAAATCGCCAAAAATAAAAAAAAACGCTAAAATTAAAAAAACGTCAACAATTTTAAAAAGTGTTTAAAATTTAAAATATCCTTAAAAACCAAAAAAAAAATCACTAGATTTAAAAAACCGCTAATAATACAAAATTTCTGAAATTAGAAAATCGCCAAAATTAGAAAAATCTCTAGAAATTAGAAACAATCACTAGAAATTAAAAAATCGTGTTAAAGGAAAATATCGCCAAAATTAAAAAAAAAAATTGGCCAAACCGTTACCCGTTTTAGTTTATTATTTAATTTTCGAGATACGTCTCTCTTGTGGCTGCGATTTTTAGTTTTCGAGATTAACGCCCTATTTTCTGCACATTAACGTAATTTTTTCGAATGTTAGCGATTTTTTTTTAATTTTTTTTTTCAGTTCAGTTTTTCAGAATTATAATTTTGACGAGGTCTTCAATTTAAAAGATATTTTTACAACATTAAAGGTTTTTTTTTTATTTTGATGATATTTTTTAATTTTGTATTTTTTTTTTTTTAATAATTCCCATCTAAAAATCGAAATATATATGAGCATACATGATCATACATGGGCCTGTATATGATCATACATGGGCATACATGGTCATATACGTCCATACATTGTTCAATATATGACCATACATGATCTCATATATGATCATATATCTTCGGATCCGAAATTTGAGGGTATATGGACGTATATGATCATAACGAGCATACATGAATAATATATGAGCATGTATGATAATATATGCACATATATCACCATATACCCTCAAATTTCGGATCCGAAGATATATGATTATATATGAGATCATGTATGAACGTATATGACCATGTATGCCCATGTATGATCATGTATGCTCATATATATTTCGATTTTTAGATGGGAATACAAATTTTTTAATTTTAACGATTTTTAATTTTTTTATCATTTTTTTTTTTTTCTAATTAAGCACTTTTTTATATTTTTAATTTTTGCGTTATGTTCCAAGTTTTGTTATTGTTTTCAATTTATAACTCCTTTTTAATTTTAGAGATATTTATAATTGTAACGTTTTTTAACAACTTTGGTATTTTTTTTTCCTTTTTGGTGATAAATATTCATTCTACTCTATTCATGAAGATTAAACCCACATTCATTTTTCGTTTCATCTGCAATGAATAGCATTCACGCAACAATTCTTTTAAAAAAATGTCTTCAACACTTTATAAGCTTTTGCAGACAAAAGCTCACAACGGCAAAATTTGTAATCAAGATTTAAAATAATAATCACAATTCCCTGAAAGTCAATATTTCAAAAACCATTAAATTGGTCAACTTTATGCAATTTTGCTTCACATTCTATAGAATCCAAAGTATCCTTATAAAAGTGTCCCTCTTCTCACAGTTCACCCAAAACGCCTTAAGTGTAATCCTTTAACAAATAAGATAAATAAAAATATTTTTTTAATTAAAAACCATAATAAATCATAATCATAAATACATGGAAAATAACTTTACAATTAATTTTTCTTGTTTAAAAATAGAAATAAAATTGTTGTTAAGATTCCCTAAGCCACAACAAGCAATTATTAAAAGAAACTAAAAAAACAAAAATAATAACTGCATCTATCATTTAAGCTCATGCTTAAATCGTTCCATGGTATAGAATAGAAGAAAAATAAAAATATGATGAAGTAGTTAGTTGAAGAAATTGTTAAGTAAATAGTTTTTCTATTTATAACTATTTTATGTATTTAGAAGAAAATAGAAAAACTACTGTAATAACTGGAAATGAACAAAATACAGCAGCAGCAACAACACAACTTCTAGAGAATAAAAAGTATTATTTTTTCTTTCTTTTCATTTACTTAAGATAAGGATTTTTTTTTATATCCTTTTATAGCTGTATTGGTGTAACATATAAATTTATGAAGCTTTATATGTTAAAACTTATGTTGAAGTTAGTAAATATCCTTAAAGAAGTAGCAATCGTTGTTGTTTCTTATCTCTGGAGCTTATTGTATGAAAATGGGGTGGGAACAAGTTTAAGGATGGTGGCAGTCAGGGAGACCATGATTTAGTGGGTGTTTTTGTGTTTAAAATTGTAGCAATAGATAGTTTCAAAATAATTAAGTGCGTATTGTTTTATTTTATTTTTTATCTGCTGTTACTTAAGATGCTGTAGTTGTACCAGTAGTTGTATTTGTAGCCAAATGCATTCAAGCAAAAAATTAAGTGAAAATAATATTGTGTTCTGTGTTAAATTGAATGTAAAATTTTTATTGTTATGTCCTTTTTTTAACTAAAAGGGAATTTCTAATTTGTTTTAAGGAATTTGGAGGAGAAAGGGGGTTTTTAAAAGAAATCCTTATTTTTAACATGTTTGTGTAATTTTTATCATTAACCAGGAATGCATGGATAATTTTTTATTAGAAAAAGGATTGTTTTTTTTTTATAAAATGTAAGAAGATATAAGATTTTTTAATACAAAGTACTCTAAGGTGATTTCCAAGTACTACGTGGCGTATGAGTAATATTAAATAAGTTCAATAAAATACACTGTAGAACAATTTTAAACTTTTTCCAAAATAACGGGGTTCTGACGATTGATTCTTGTTAAGGAGACCAAAAAATATACGTGTGTCGGCGTTTTGATAGATCACATCGGAATTTTATTTTAGAGGTGGTTTAAGTTTTCCAGCTCTGGCCTGTTCTTGCAGCATATCGGTACTATGTTTTCTTTACATCTGAGATGTAGGGTATGTTTAGCATCTGAGGTGTAGGGTATGTTTTGTAGATAATGGTATGACAAATATTTTTGTAGAACATATTAACCCTAAATTCTAATAATTGTAAAAACCACCCAAAAAAAGGGGAAAAGCGGGGATGAAATATTCTACAAAAATGTTGGCCATAAAATTCTATAAATATGCTATATATATGCTATAAATTTTGCGATTGGCCCCTAACGTCAGTTCTGTTTTGACATTTGTGTAGTAAACACATGCGAAATACACGTTAATAAACAATGTTACGTTACACTGGTCCAGAACGCGGAATATTGGTGACTATTTATTTGAGTAATAATGAAGATGATTTTTCATCAAAAATAATCATGAGTGATGAGGCCCATTTCCATCTTAGCGGGTACGGAAATAAGCAAAATTTACGCTTCTGGGGCACTGAAAATCCGCGTGTAACCCACGAAGAACCATTACACCCGCTCAAATTCACTGTATGGTGTGCTGTTTTCGCTGGAGGAGTCATCGGACCTTTTTTCTTCGAAGACGTCGCGGGCCAAACGGTTACTGTGAATGGTGAGCGCTACAGAGCAATGATCAATGAGTTCTTTTTGCCGCAACTTGATGAATTGGGATTGGAAAACATGTGGTTCCAACAGGACGGTGCAACGCCACACACTGTACGTGCCACAACCGATATGCTGAATGATGCATTTCCCGGGGCCAACGATATCGCCTGATTTGACCGCTCCAGACTTCTTTTTGTGGGGCTTTTTGAAGTCGCGGGTTTATGTCAACAAGCCTCAGACTCTTGCAGCTCTTAAAGACAATATCCGTCAAGAATGTGAGGACCTATCGCCGGAAGTTTTGGCCAAAGTGATGGAAAATGCCATAAAAAGGGCTCAAATGACAATCAACTGTGGCGGCGGCCATTTACATGACAACATATTCTCGACTTGATGTAAACAAATTAAAAGACCAAATAAAAATAATTCACAAGAAGAATCAAAGTTTTTCATTTTTTAAATTACAGCCAAAAAACATCGGAAGGTTTATTTTTGCGCCAGCCTGTATATGTCATAACACACCAAAACCGAAAACTTAACACAAACACCAAAAACTAATCAAATGTCAGTGGCATCAACCGGGGAGTTATTCTCCTTTACTTTAATCTGAAAAAAATGCGACCGATGGCTATATCTGAACAATCGCGTCGGAAAAGGTGGTTTGGTCGCTTTAAAAATTGTGATTTTGTTTTTGCATTTTAATTTTTTAAAAACAATTAAAAGAAATAATTATTTTAATAAAAATTTAGAAACGACATATTAAGATGGTTTATAGTACGTTGTTCATTCGCTATAGAATCTTTCTCATGATAATTAAAACCAAAAACATGAGAATAGGAAAAAATATTTGAAAATCAAATAGATTCAATTTAAGAACTGCAGCGCTCGGTGAGTTTTAATTTGCAATTTGTATGGTAAAATACGGCAAGTTGAATCAAAAGCAGGAAAATAGGGAAACTGTGAACAGCTCCTCGAACGGCAAAAAGAAAGGGTTGTGACTGGCAATGAAAAGTGGATACATTACGATAACCCCAAGCTCAAAAAGTCATGAGTTTTGCCCGGACTGCCATCAGCATTATTCGCAAAGCCGACCACCGCAGCGTGATCTACTACGAACTGCTGAAACTGAATAAAACGATCATGGGAGAACGCTATCGCTACTTCTTTAAATATACTAACTTCAAAGGCACGACAAAATGACAAAAGTCTCCTCCGTAGTGGCAAGAAACCTGAAATTCAGAATATTTATTAGTAAGCTGGTATTATTTGGAATTTTGCTCAGGCTTATCGGAAATGCTTTGGCTGAAAACCTGATATTTGAAACTGCTGTGTTTTAGAGCACGAGCTAATTCACTGATAAGATAGATTTTAGAACTTTTTCCATCAGTAGGTGAAAAAAAAGAGGAAAAGTGGCTCCCTAAATGGCCTGCTAAGACTTCTATGACTGGTCATAACTTTGGAACGGTAAGACCTCGGGGCTTCCTTTAGAGTATTTGGAAAGGTAAGAGGTAGGGCTTTCTTTTAAGAGAAAAAAAGAAAATGTTACCTGCCATCTGGCTGAGCAAATTGAGGTTATGTGCACGTTCTTATGTCTTTTTTTACAATTTTTTTAAAGTTCTGTCGATTTCATTTCTCGGCGATTTCATTTTTTTTTTTAATTTTTTTGTCTTTATTGATTCTGAAAGGTCTCCCAAAGACCTTTCCAACAAGCCCAACAAATCCGAACACTGTTTCAGAAGTTAGCAATTTTACCCTACTACCCTCCGACCACCAATACAAAAATTTTCAAACCGCTGCCATTTCGCACACTTGGATTTTCGCGGATGGTCGTATTGGATATAATTTCATGAAATGAGCCAAGAAATACTCTGGTGAAATTCGGCGGGTCGTGACTGAATCACCCTGTATAATTAAACAAAAAATTAATTCAAAATTTTCAAATTATGGGTGGGGTTAAAAGCACAAATTAAAAATTAACATTTCGAAATTTTTTTTAGGTTTACGGAATTTTTTTTAGGTTTACGATGTAATTATTAAATTCGATCATTTTCGGTTTATGTTCAAAAATATTTCTTTCAAAAATATTCTGGTTTTTTAATTTTTTAAATCCAATAGATTTCAACCAAATTGTCCAATAGAAGTTTTGAAATATTAGTTGTTCCTCTCCCGCAGAAAATTCATTTGATTCTGAAAAATTTTTAGATTTAAAAGATTTTCAAGTCAGTATCAGGTTTTTTACGGTTTAAAAACATAAATGGCTGCTAACTTTTTATTATGAATAAGGTGATAAAGAATTACTTTTATAATTCACTTTTTTAAAATGAATTAAATTTTACTCGAATAACATCCCATATTCAGTCGAGCCCATTGGCCTCAATATCCTCGTGTTGGGTCCAAAGACCCCCGCTCCTATACCGGAGTCCATTTTCGACTTACCCACTTTATACAATACCAAATTATTCCTTAAAAATGATTATAAATTAATCACAGACTTGTAAAAAAATATTGTTCAAATTAACTCGGAAAATGGATTAATATAATTTAAACAAATTAAGTCTAAGGGACTGTATTATAGTAACAACTTGTTAGGATTTTTCATTTAAATTTTATTTAAGAAATTTTCAAACAGATAGCCATTTTCAATTATATAGTCATTTAAATGAAACAGTGTTCATAATGGAGTTAATCGGAAAATAATTTTTATATATTTTAATTTAATGAATTTTGTAACAAAAATTTTAACAATGTTAAGAGAAAAAGAGTCGTCGATCCAAATTTTAAATATGCAATTTTGGATTCTTGGGGATAACATTCCCCCTAAGTGTATCTTAATAAATTTTTAAGTGTTTTGATACCTATAAGTCAACCGTGGGCAGCGTGATTTGCCTGTCATTGACACTTCATCATGCACATGAGGTTCGTTTTTAATTAATTCAGTTTTATGTTACTATCTAAACAGATGCGTAATCACTTCTTTTTGAACTAGATAAGTGTTACAGGTTGGTTGAAAAGTTCCTGCGCTCACCAATAGATGGCACTGCTAGCTTTTTTTTTCTCAAGTTGGTATAACTGTCCTGAGAACACATGCAAAGTTGCAAGTCATTCTGTCAATTCTTTCTTTGTTTACAAGCCATTTGAAGTTGACGTGTCATTAATTTTTGTAATATGAAAAAAATTTAATATCGTGCAGTCATTAGATTCTTTGTTTTGAAGGGTTTAAAAGCAAAGGAAATTTATGAACAATTGTTAGAAGTGTATAAGGAGTCCTCACCTTCAAAACGCACCGTTGAATTTTGGGCTGGTGAATTTAAACGTGGTCGTACAAGCCTTAAAGACGATCCACGCGAAGGACGATCAAAAACTGCAACCACAACAGAAATCATTGACCAGGTACATAATATAATTAGTGAAGATCCAAGTTTGACTAAGCGTGAAATTGCTAATGCCATAGGCATCTCAGACGAACGAGTACTCCATATTTTACATGAAGAATTACGTATGAAAAAACTGTTTGGAAAGTTAACACACATTAACAATTCAACAAAAACTGGATCGAAAACAAATTTCTCAGCGTAATTTGGAGTGTTTTAAGCCGAATAAAACCGACTTCTTGCGTCGTTTTAACTATGGATGAGACTTGAATCTACCACCATGATCCTAAATTAAAACAAGAACGTTTACAGTGGACTGAAACTAGTTGTTCAGCTCCAAAGCAGGTAAAGTCACAACGATCAGCAAAGAAGGTTATGGCATCAGTTTTTTGGGATGCAAAAGGAATTTTGTTGATTGATTATCTTCAGAAAGGTAAAACAATCAACTCTGAATATTATTGCAGCCTTTTGGATCAGCTGGATGAAAAAATTCGTGAGAAAATACCTGGTTTAAGGAAGAAAAAATAATTTTTGATCATGACAATGCACCTGCTCACAAAAGTGTTTTGACGATGGCTAAATTCAAAGAATTAAAGTACGAATTGCTTGAACATCCACCGAATTCACCAGATTTGGCTCCCAGTGACTACTATCTCTTCAGAAATCTCAAACAATTCCTTCGTGGAAAGCATTTTTCGTCGAATGAAGAGGACATAGCAGCCGTAGACGGTTATTTTGCAGAGCTTCCGGAAAACCATTGAAACTGTTGAGTCACTGTTGTCAAACTCAAAAAATGTAAATTATATTATAGATATCTTATCCGAAACTTATGGCCGTCTCGAACAGTTGATAAAGTCGCAAATACAAAAGATACGTTCTTTAGCTTCAGTAGAGGAATCAGGCTTGAACTCTTTAATTACGTTTGCTAATAGAGTAACTAATATGACCACGTTTCTGGAATCGGTAGGTGGTAATTATCATTTTATAAATCCTATGTTGCTTTGCGAACTCGTGTCCAAGCTACCGATGTTCAGACGCCTCCAGTGGGCTGACAAAAGTTTTACTATACTAGACTATACTAGACTTCTCAGTTTTGATAAGTAGTAAACGGAAAATTGTCAATATGGTAACCGATTCCTTGCCTTTGACAAACGAAACTGAAAATTATGCTTGTGTATCTATTGAAAATAGGAAATGTAAACTTTGTGACAAAGAATGAAAATCATTGGCCCTTTGTAACGAATTTTCTAAGCTTCCACTGCAGTCCAAATGGGAAAAAGTAAAAACTTTAAAGGTTTGTTTTTCGTGCCTAAAGGGCGGTTATCAGGAAACAAACTGTTTCGCAAAGAAACTATGCGGTCAAAATTCTTGTTCTCGTTTTCATCACAAACTTCTGCTTAAGGATTACCTCTCCCAACCAGTAAATTCGTCTTATCCTGCAACCAATTCTTCAAATTCTTTATCAAATGGTACTCAAGCTCGCAACTGCTTAGCTGATGTGAACATATAAAAAAATTACGTCTTGTTTCAAGTCATTCCTGTTAAAATATATGGCCCTCGTAAAACTGAAACCATTTATGCTTTTGTAGATGATGGGACAAACGTTTCTATGATCGATGCGCAAGTAGTCCGTAACCTAGGAGTCTCTGGGCAAAAAGATGTTTTAGAACTTCAATGGATAGATAAACAGGTATCTCGTGAGGAAACACAAGTTGTCAGTATTAATATTAGTGGTGTTCAAGACTATTCTGAGAAATATACTATGACCAATGTTTATGTCTCGTCTAGGCAGGATCAACCTCGACAAAGTTTGAATTTGTCAGCTATTATTAATGATTGTAATATTTCAAGCCTCTCTGGAATTCCTTTCCATAATTATAATAATGTTACACCCAAAATGATCATTAGCTTGGCACACGCCTTTTTAACAGTTGGTATCGAGAAAACTAAAATGTTATCACCATTAGGTCCAATTGCTACCAGAACAAAATTGGGCTGGATCGTCTAAGGAACCGTTAATAAAAGCAAACAAAAGTATGTATCATGTCACGTATTTAAATCTGAAAAAGAATCAGAATCGTTTACGGAAATAGAAAACCTTATGAAGTCGAAAAAGTCTCTTTAAACAAAGCTCTTCTACCTGGCCCTGACATTAACTCTTTCCGGGCCGGTGGTATAACAGTCATACCACTATTCTAAATATTTTTTATAAATTCTGTGCGCATTGGTATGGTACAAATACCGTTTTAACATGTAATTTAAAGCTTATATTTAAAAAAAAAAATATTTCAAGTGCGAAAAAGAAATATATATGGGATTTATTTAAGTACAAAGATGAACGTCGGGAAGTGCCAAAAGTAAGCAAAATTCTATAGGTCAGATAACATTATTTTCTGAGTCGAAACAGGGACCTACTACAATAATCGACCTCGACTTGTAATGTGCCTCTTTGTCCTTTTGTCTGTAGAATAAAATCAGCATCATGTTACTGAACGCGTAATTGGAATCAGTGTGAATTATCTGTCGTTTATGTTTTATGCAAATGTAATCACTTAACAGTGTTCAGTAACAGTGAATTTTGTTGAATTATTAAAAGTGAACAAGAATTTTTGTGTATGATTAAATCAAGAAAAAAGTTGATTTTGCAGTTCTCTGGTCCCAACCAAAAAAAAATCAAAAAATTTAATTTTTCATCGTATTTGGCAGCAACAAATTTAAAAACAAAAATGTCCTGGCTGGTATTGGGTTAATATATAAACAAAGTTTGTTGCTCAACTATATTTTATATTCAGCTTTCATATACAATTTCCATAAACCATTTCCCAGAAAAAAATGGCATAATTTATGTCTAGTTTAAAAGTCGCATTTATCATATACTTGACCTTGATTTATATTATTTTTCAAATCAAACTTGGTGTTGTTTTTTAAAACCATATAGTCTTCACACCAAACACAAACAAACAAAAACAAATTTACCACAATTCATATGACTTTCAAAAGTTCATAGTGTTAAGTTTTAACATAAGCTGATTTTTAAGGATTCATTAAACAAAATACCAAAAAATTATTTCTTTAAAACAATTGTTCGAATACATAAAAGAAAACTTTTTTTGTTTTACAAATAAGCATATTTATAATAGTATTAAGAAAAAAGTTTAAAAAAAGTTGCAAAAATAAAAAAAAAAGAACTCAAACAATTGAGGAAACTTAAGTAATAGAAACAAAACAAAGTTTATAATTGTATTAACAAAAGAAAGAAATTGTTAATAATATATTTTGTATATCGAGTGTTTATATTCAATACCCTCTATGAACCAAAATACATTTTTTTTTCAGGAGAGTGAAAAAAAACTGATTTATGCCCAAAGTCTTAAAGTATGAATTATTCTATCTTCTGTAATATTTTTTAAATATGACTACAAAAGCCTACGCATTAAAATAATATAACATTTTCGTTACTCGTGGCGAAGTGGTTGATAGCGGGTATTGCCATTGGAAAATTCGAATATTTTTGGGCTGATAGAGGTTATTGCTCAGATACAAATATGATATAAATTGCAATTTAATCAAAGTTTCAACGTTTTCTTAGACGTTTTTTTTCAACATATAACATACTAAAAAATAAGCATTTATATAAACTTGACTGCTTATATACTTATTATAAACTTGTATAAACCGTTGTAAGAAACAACTTTGTTTAATATATGTAGTAATAAATCACGTTTACTGCCAAAGTCTAAATGTGGTTGATAGAGGGTATTGCATTCAAAAATAAATCTTCAAAGGAAAGATTTGGAATTTTTTGCCAGCTGTCATCAGTGAACAGTTTTCTATAAAAAAAAGTGATTTATAAGAAATTGGTTTATAGAGGGTATTGAATATAATATGTCTATGAATGTTTTAATACATTTAAAAATCTTAAATATTTTTTTATGAAATTTCTTTGTCAGTAAACTTAAGATTATCTATAATAAAAAAAAATAACTTTTAACATTTAATTTGTACAATATAGAAAAAAAATTACTATTTTTATTGTAGTTTCTTTTTATTTATTACTTTAACCACCCAACTAACATAAAAATGTATCTAAAATAAAAATAAAAAAAAACTATAAAAATGTTATAAAAAATAAAATCTTTTGTAGAAAATCTGCGAAAGTTTTAACAAACAATGACATCCTTTATGCAATTGATGTAAATTCTTGTTAAAATCTTTATTGCAAAAAAAAATCGTTTGTACAGCGAACTCTCGTTTCACGGCAGCATATGTATTTAGTATTTTTCATATTTATAATATAATATTATCCAATACTGTTAAAAAGGCAGTGGTGCTTTATATAATATACGAATAAATATTGCAATTGTAGTAAGTTGTTAAAGTCTTTGCTCCCAACTTGAATATTTTACATGTTATAGTTTGTGATAACGTTGTCTTCACATCTTCTCTTGTATTTCATATTGAAGAAACTTTGCTTGGTAGTGAAAAAAAAAATTTAAATCTAAAGGGAAATTTAGATTTAAATAATATTAAAAAATTGTGTGGGGAGTTACAAGAAAATCAATACAAATCCTTATAAAAAAATATATACTTTTTATAGAAATCAAGATTTATTTAAATTATAACCTTGACATGGCTTTAACTGACCTTAGAAATTTATTTAAATCTAGAAAATGGACAACAATTTTCAATCACACAAACGTAGAAATGATGTAAAAGAGAAAACTTTTAAAATTAAATGGTTTCTAGGAAATATGTTAAAATAGCATAGAGAGGCGTACTCAGAGGGAACTGGGCTCATTAAAATTATTTGAAAATTAAACCGTTATATTTATAATAATTAGCTCTTGCGGTTTTGTGTTAACTGATTAAAGGGACACTCTTACCCTTTTGTTCTCCATTTTTACTAAGTTCATTCACCAAAAAAATCTGTAATGGCAACTGAAAATTTTGCTGTTATTATGGGAAGTTTTGCTAATTTGAGCCCAGCGGTATTTTTTGCTAATCTTAGCAACACATGACTGCTGACATGTAGTACAATTAAATTTGTAGAAAAAATTAGCTGCCGCTACTAAATTTTAGTAAACTTTTCGTAAAGTGGAATCTAAAATATGTTTGGCTAAAATCCCCCCAAAAAAAAAAATAACTAAATATTATTATTGCAAAATTTAAATTTTTTTTGTTTATTTTTTTCAAAAAATATTTTAGACAAAAATATGTTAGTCATTTTTTTTTTACTTTTAAGGTCAAATTTTAAATGTTTTTAGGTGTGATTTTTAGAACTAAAAAAAAAAAATTTAGTGCTATTTTAAGTGGATGTCCTATTTTTAGACATGAGTCGGTATCTTCACTTCCGATCTCTTTCTTTAATCTATGTAACATTTTAAGGCAATTTAAGTTTGTAGGTGTAAGTTTTAATTAGAAATGACATTTCCTTCAATGTCCACTTTTTTAAAATTTTCCAAAAATTTGTAAAATGATTTCTGAAATTAGCAGCAAAAAGTTGTAAATATTCTGTAAAAATTCTTTAATTTGTAAAATGTAAATAGCGAAAAGATTTGATAAATAATAATTTTTTTGCTAAAAATTAATACAAAAATAGTAGTGGGATTGAAAACTGTTAATTTTTCAACTAACTATTTTTTCTGAGTATTCCTTTTGGGAAAATCCTGAAAGTAAATTAGTTTATACCCCTAGGAAGACATATTGATAATTTTAAATTTCTAGGCAAACTGTAGATTTCTAGCTAAAGCGGTTTAGGCTGACCATTAAAGGAGCTAATATGCCATTTTTGAGCCCCCCTCTTTACCACATTTCTGGCCAAAATTCCAAAAGTTGCCATTTCTGTGAATTATTCCATATTCCACGGAATATATATTTAGAGAGGGATTTGGGTGTGACATTTAAGCAGAGAATCACAAAAATAGAAGAATAACGTAAAAATCGATAAATTCGTTTTATTTACACTCGTTCCCTATTTCATTCCATTGCCTTTCTTTGCGTATTTTTTCAATTCCACTCGTTCTCCATTTCAAACCATTTCGTTTCTCTTGTCAAGTGTTTCAACTCCACTCGTTCACCTTTCCATTCCATTTTTATTCTGTGCTATTCCATACAAATTTCCAAAACCCTCCTTAGTTGTCGATTACGCCGGAGGGAATCCAACATCCCAGATTTCCAGTTTCCAACTCTATCGGTATAGACTTAGCGGTGTTAATTGTAAGAGTAAAGCGATACATATTACTAAATTCAGTATGGTTCTATTGATTAGTGTTTCAATTCCACTTGTTCCCAACTCCATTCTATATCGTTGCTTTGTCAATGTGTTTCAATGCCACTCATTTCTCTTCCAATTTTTTCCATTGTTTAATATTTTAATTCCATTCGTTCCCCGTTATCAGGAGCAGTTGTCCTCTTTTAAACCCCTATTTTATTATGTTCCGTTGGGAAATTCTTAAAAGTAATCTATCAGGGATTTAGCCTATATTTCAGGAAACACATATTTCTAATTTCAGATTTCTAGCCAGCGCGGAGTGGTCTAGCCGTTAATTAATTAACGTAGTAAACGTTAATAAACCGAATCCTGTAGCCAAAAAATTTTTTGACTGAAAATGTTTTATATGGCCAAAATTTTACTTCTTCACTAAAAAATTTGCAAATTATTTTACAATGTGTCAAAAGGCAACCCCGTGAATTAAAGGAGTTAAAGAACGGTTTAACTATTTGTCAAGCAAATTTATAACTCATCAAAAATAACTATAATCTTTATTTTATGTATAAACAATGACTGACAAATTATTATGGATACAAATTTAATAACTAATACTTAAAATTAAACTGTTTAATTCAACATATATAACTTAAAACAAAAAACACTAAAATAAACAAAAAGTTCAAAATACAATTAATCTTCTTTTGGGACAATAAACAATAAAACGACTAAACATAGAAATCAACAATATACGAGAGCAGAATTATAAGTCAGTGACTTTTTGAAAGATATTTCTTGACAAAAGAAGTGTTTTATTTTGCATCATAATCCACTTTGAGTACGGTATGACACATTTCGTCCATCGCTTTACCAAATTATTTTATTGCTTCCAAATACTGTGGTTTCTCCAGGCCCAGAAAATAGGGGTTTGTTTCAGTTCGATATATATTTATGTAAAATGTGATGTACCTGCTCAGTTTCGATACCAACAGCCTCAACCACCTCTCGCACTTTTGTTTTTCGACGGTCCAATATTATTGTATTCCATGGATTTTACCGTGATCGCCTCTTTTAGGCCGCCTAAACGATCGCTCTCACATATGCTGGTAAAACCACAGCATATATGAGGAAACCACTTTTTTGCCTAAAGGGCGTATTGTTCATAGAAATTAACCCATAATTTATGTATCTACATTCTAATTCTCAGGGAAGAGCTCTGCGGGCCGTCTATTCCACATACGACAAGTTCGACTGATTAACGAACTTTCTCTGTAATACGCTGTGCGATCCACTCCACAATCAACAGCAAACGCTTGTGTTCTTCTAGATTAGAGGGTATTGTGAACAAAAACTTGGGCTCTGGGGATAGATTCGAAAGGCACCGCGACCAAAAGATGTTGACCTTTTGTCCAGCAAAATAAATTGAGCTCGACACCATAATATCACTGATAAGCACCAACGCCCGCTATTTACAAGGTACAATAGCTCCAAAATAGATTTTTAAGCTGCCCATATATGGAAGTTTTATTCCATTTTCAGCCGAATGAAAAGATCTGATAAAGTGAAACAGTTCTTGCACCGGTTAAGAAAATCTAAATACCAATGCTTTTCTTTCGACACCTGAATAATGTAATTTTTCCAGCAGATATCACATTAAATTTCATTGCACACCTAGAGCATACAATTCCTCAATATCGACACCCCCACGTGCACAGATACCATTGGCGACCCCACGCTCCGTCTATGGGTCAACAGATAATATGCGTGCATTAAAATCCCCAACCTCGAAAGGGCTTGGCCTATGATCGAAGAAATAGAAATAAAAAATCTTGCTGCCATCTGCAAAAGAAAAGATAGCATTTGAAGTTTTATCCGTAAGGTGAGGTAGAAAGAACAGCATCTTGCCAAGTACCTGTAAAAAAAAGGATTAAACTTTGACACGAATGCTTTATGTCACACGCGATCAGAGGCATTGGAAATATCTAGAGTAACAACATTGTTTTCACAAAATTAGTGAATGGGCCCACTCCAATGTTTCGAAAGAAATGCTAGCAGGCCTTTTGTAGAACGATTTCTACTAAAGCCATACTGCCGATCGCTAAAAAGTAAAGTGGACTCTAGATTATTTAACAAGATGGTTATTAATCATGCTCTGCACTACCAACAAGAAGGCAGAGCATATTGCAATTGAGTTGTAATTTTTAGGGTTATTAGCGGCATCCTTTTTAGGGATTGTCTGGGCATTGGCAAACTGCCAGCACTCTGCGAGAACACTTTTAACATGACATGGTACACCATACTCTTTCGAGCTCGGGCAGTGGTTGATTGCTTTTCGGCAAGAATGAATTTCTTGCGAACATTTCAAACAAAAGGTTAGACTTATCAACCGTATTAGTGAATATTTGGTAATCAATTATAAGAGATGGAATATATGCTCATTGCTCTTTTAACGATGACCAAAAGCTCTTACTGCCGTAAAGGAAAGGAAATTTTAATTTCAAGCACTAAAATGTTTTTAACGATTTTGTTATCAAGAAAACAAAGTTTCCAGTTAAGCTCGGGCCAATGTGCATTGTCTGAAAAAAATAGAACGCTACGTAGCTGCTGTCGAATCGTTATAAAATTGAGAGTACGAAAAGGAAACGGAAATGATATCCGAATTACCAATAAGTGATAGTGTTTCTATTTCGTATTTATCAGGATGAGAAAGGATAAAATTCGGTAATTCAATTTCAACAATCGTAAAAAGCGTTGAATCATTCACAGGAGTAGTGAAGAGCTTAACGTAACTGGCAACAGGAGTTGAATGGCTCGAATGGTCAATCTGGGATAGTTGTGAAAATTAACATAACCAGCAATGAAGATTAACTGCTCAGGATCCTTGATAGGGAAACGTAAAGGGCGTTCCGGCCGAAATGTGCATCATTTGTGTTGTCTCACCCAGAAAAAAGATTCGTGCTGACAACCGAATTTGTTGCCAATCGAATGGTTCTGTTGCAGCAAGCGAATTGTTTGGTTGTGACTACCGAATTGTTATTGAGGCAACCGAAATACTGTTGTCACAGTCAAATAACTCATGTCTCAATTGGTTTTCAGTTGTCACAATCGAAAAGTTCGGTTAACACAACCGAACCCTTCGATTGGCTACAAATTCGGTTGTCATCACGAATCTGTTTTCTATGTGCACGTAGTCAACTTTGGCTCGATTGAGAATTTCGCTTATTGAAGTGGTCGCTGAGACAAAAATGATTTCCGTCGCTCATGAATGATTTTGCTGAAAGGAAATTTCCTAAAATGGCAAACCAAATAAACACGTGTGTCAACAAATTTTACAAATCATTCAAGAACTTATTTGTTTTTATTTTTTTGCAATTTTTGTTTGTCAGTCCAGTTAATACAACTTAAATAAAAATTCGAAAAAAACTGAATTTAACGAATATTCACTCAGATAAATTGAAGACATATTTTATAACCAGCATCATAAAACTTATTATGAGCAAAAAAATATATCATTATATAGCATTTCAAAAACATATAAATACAACAAAATACCTTAAAGATAAAAAAATAATAATAAAGGAATAGAAAAAAACACATACTTGTAGTACATGTACTGCAGAAAAAGAAAATAGAATAAAATAAAGTTAAAAAACAAATCATAAGGCTACTTCCGTTAGCTATATATTACACTCAAAAAATCGGGAATAAGGCAACGGTTATGGTTAAACAAACTCAAATTGTAAACGAAAGTTTGCAATATTAAGCTAATTTTATTATATTCCATTTTGTGGCTGTATTACTTTTTTCAATTTTTATCAAATAACTTGGAGTATATAAACAGTTTTTTTTTTTGTTGTTTATTTATTAGCAAACACATTTGTATTATTTTTCTTTTCTTGTCTCTAATAGCAATTTGTTCTATCTTATTATGTTAATCTATATACTACTCATACAAGCAACATTTCAATCAGAAATTTATTTTATTTTTATTCGTACTATATGTATTCGAGGATTTAGGAATATTTCTTTTTTTTCCACATTCTTTTGCCATGTTAATATAATACTTGTTATTTGTCTTTCTAAATGAAGGAAATTACTAAGAATTCATTTTTAAAAGATACAAAAAATAACAATGAGAATCAAAATATTAAGAAGACTTACTCAATGTTGTTTTAAAGATTTAAGATTAAACACAAGATTATGAAAATTACCTGCAATGATAAAGAAAATAACAAATTTAAGTTAATAATATTTAATATAAAAATTTAAATTTAGAAAATAAAAATGAATGTTGAAAATTGTCTTAATAATTTATTAATTTATATTAAAATATGTGTTATTGCTTATAATAGAATAAGACGTATGAGTGATATTTATTACATCACTACAATAAGTATACGCCCTGTGGCATTCAAATTCATTTTTACTTTAACACGTATGAGTAATATTTAATTGTTTGCTTAGGATTTTAAGAAATTGTATGTATAAAATTCAATTACAAATATATTTAAAACAAGTAAGAGCGGCTAAATTCGGCTATGCCGAATCTTATATACCCTTCACCATGGTTGGGAAAAAACTGAAGTTTATATATGGACATATATGAAATGGACAGATTTATATACGGACGCCTTTAAGAGGAAATTAACCATTTAGTTTGGAGATAAAAC
The DNA here is from genome assembly GCA_949748255.1 of Eustalomyia histrio. NCBI lineage: Eukaryota > Metazoa > Arthropoda > Insecta > Diptera > Anthomyiidae > Eustalomyia > Eustalomyia histrio. The sequence goes on along the minus strand of OX456525.1, from coordinate 14,332,742 downwards.
TTGGACTCGGGAAGATTTATGGTTCCAGAAAATATGTATTTTAAAAAAATGTATGTTTTGGGCATAACTTTTTTGTATCTGAACCGATATTTCCGAGTTTTTCAGCAAATATGTTATACTAAAGATTTTCGATCTTTTGCTATATAAGACGTATCCATAGGTCATAATACAGCTCTAGAATAGTGTTTGATGTTTGTGTATAAAAGGTTAAGAGGTGAAAGAAAAGAATTTCAACAAATCGTTAAAAGAAATCACTACAACTGCATGTGTTTTATTTCTACAAAATAGTTTGATTTAGCTGGCAAATTTGCATTTAGGATTTTATTTCGCTTTTTTATTAGAAATATTTGTAATTTCTTTAGCTTAATTTTAAAAATTTGAAGGAAAATTGTTTATAATTTTTTTTATAAATTATTATAAGTTATGACCTAAAATAGTTGCCCTCAAAGGTAAATTATGTATAAAATTTTCTTAATATGTGAGAAATAAAATGGTTTAAAAATGTTTTTATAAATTCTTTTAAATCGGAGCAAAAAATAGAAATAAAACCGTTTGTATTTTGTTTGTATCAGAGGGTTTTTATACAAATTTTGATGTTTTTAGCCTATTTATGGATTATTTAATTATTAATATAAAATTTTATTTAAATTAATTATTAAATGTAAAAAAAAAACAAAAAATAAACAAAAAAAAAATCTTAACGAACCCGCGACCCTTCCACCTGTGGTGAAAGGTATAAAAACGTTTGTATTTTGTTTGTATCAGAGGGTTTTTATAAAAATGTTGATGTTTTTAGCCTATTTATGGATTATTTAATTATTAATATAAAATTTTATATAAATTAATTATTAAATGTTAAAAAAAACCAAAAATAAGCAAAAAAAAAGTCTTAAGAAAATAATAAAAAAAAAATGTAAAAAAAAGTGAATTGACCTCACCGAGATTTGAACCTCGAACCCCACGGCCTTAGAGAAAAAAAAAGTATTTGTGACACAGCGTCTAGACAACTGAGCTATTGAAGCTCACACAAAATCATCGTCAATAGAGGTACATATATAAAAGTCTTCGTTCATTAGAGATTTGTTTAGTTTTTATTTAAATGACAAATCTTTATATGTGTGTTGTTTGTGTATAAAAGGTGGAGATGAAAGAAAAGAATTTTAATTATTAATATAAAATTTTATATAAATTAATTATTAAATGTTAAAAAAAAAAACAAAAATAAGCAAAAAAAAAGTCTTAAGAAAATAATAAAAAAAAATGTACAAAAAAAAGTGAATTGACCTCACCGAGATTTGAAACTCGAACCCCACGGCCTTAGAGCAAAAAAAAAGTATTTGTGACACAGCGTCTAGACAACTGAGCTATTGAAGCTCACACAAAATCATCGTCAATAGAGGTACATATATAAAAGTCTTCGTTAATTAGAGATTTGTTTGGTTTTTATTTAAATGACAAATCTTTGTATGTGTGTTGTTTGTGTATTGAATTTTAACACATGGATGTGTTGTTATGCTCAAAATTCTACATACATATTAAACAAAGGGATTTTACTGGACAAATTAGAGGTAGTCCTGGTTTTTTGCTAATATCTCAGCCATTTATTAACCGATCTGTCTGATTTTTAATAGCAAACAGAAATGGATCACATGTAACAGAAATAAAAAAGAATCAAGTCCTCATCATGTCTGGGTTCTTCGGAAAACCCATTTTAACACACAGACGGACAGACGGACAGACGGACATCGTTAAATCAACTTCGCTCTTCATAAGGACCCAGAATATATATACTTTATAGGGTCTAAGATCAATATTGTAGAAATTACAAACGGAATGACAAACTTATATATACCCTTCCACCTATGGTGAAGGGTATAAAAATAGTTTAATTTATTTGGTTTATAATTTGCTTTTCCAAAAACTAACAATTATCTACATGTTTTATAATCATATTGGAAAAAAAATCATTATTCTTTTTCTGAAAGTCCTATAGCATGACTTGACTTAATTTTGTTGTTTTTACAACTAAATTGTTATTAAACAATTAGTTATTTGTTTTTGTCAGTTTTTAGATTACCAACGTTTTTACCACATATTGCAAAAAAAAAACAAACAAAAGTTATAAACATGCACTTGTTGATGACGTCAAGCTAAGGAAAATAATAATAAAAAAAAGAAACACTAATAAAAACGCCCTAAATGAGGTTGCTTGTTTCAGTTAATAGCAAACGATTTAGTAGAGAAGTACAAAAAAATAAGGAAGAAGTAAAAACAGCTAAGAAGGTCGTATTAAAGAACTTTATATAAAATCACAAGTAGAAATAAAATTGAAAGTTAAAATTAAATCGAAACCAACATCATTTTTCCCCATTTTTTAAGGCACGATTTAAGACATCATATTTACCTTGTAATGCTCAGAGGGTCAATTCTCGTTTTGTGAAACGGTGAAAAGAAAAGTTTTTTCACGTTTTCATAGTACTTTTGATTCGCGTTCTGTGAAAAAATGTAAAGAAATATCAAAACGTTTTCATATGAAAAAAAAAAACAAGTGGAGCGAAACAAGATTTTTTCACGATTGCACAGCACTGGCGATTCTTGTTTTGTGTAACAGTGCAAACAACTGTCAAAATATTTTCATATGAAAAAATTGTTTACACAGACTATTTATAAGTGAAATAAATATGGAGAAGGTTGTAAGAGGAAAGCATGCCTGCGAAAGCCAAAAGAAGTATTAAATTAATTATTTAGAAAAGCATATGGACATTGCAAACGATAAGTAAGTTGTTTAATTACCATAAGCACACTTTTATAAATCCCATATTTACAGATTTGTAACTGCAGATGGTGACAAATTTAAAGACGAAAAGTGTAACGAATTAGCCGCGAGCCTTAACAGTCAAAAGGACGGTGAAAAATGGAAAAAGAATTGGAGCGACTTAAGGTTTATTTGTTTATAGTTTATTTATATACTTTATGAAATGTTTTTTTTTTTTTTCTTTCTTTAAGTAATATAGTTCACTTAAGCAAGCCGATATAAATCCATGAAGTGCTCGTCGGTTGTCTTCTCGAGTGGATTTTGGCCATCACAAAGTATTTGTCTCAGCACTCTCAAAAAATTCCTATAAATTAATAAATTATTTACTGCAATGAAATGCTTGTAACATCATTGTCTTACCTTTGTTCATCCCGAATTCTTTGAGTAGTATCCCATAATACAATTAATCCAGAGTTTTTTATATAATTATTTAAAATACATTTTACGAACCTAATTCACTTTTGTTTACGTTTTTCTCTGTTTTGACATTTGCTTTGACATTTGCTTTTAACACAGTTACAAAAGTTTCATGGGTACAGTGCGAATGAAACATTTTTTTCATAATACATACGAGAATCGCAAATTATGTATTTGTGAAAAGTTCGAGTGAAAAGTGCTTATGAAAACGAAAATGAAAAGTTTTTTTTTTCTTTTCACATTATCACAGAACGAGAATTGACCCTCAGGACTGCCAAATATTTGCACCAAATTTTTTAATTTCATTAATTTTTATATTAGTTTTAAATGAGTTTCTTTTTATATAAAAAATTATTTATAATTATTTATTTAACCCAATATTTCGTCACCACATTGGGTGACTTCTTCAGGGTATATTTTTTTTTGTATAATTAATAAATGAAAATTATAAACGGAAAACTTATATATAACAATTGATTAAAACAGGCGGGAATTTAAATAAAGTTTTTTGTTAATATTAAAAAATACAAATATCACAGAAAACAAAAATAACAATTTTCGAAATTTTGAAAATAAATGAAATACATACACTCACAATATATTTTCCATTACCGACTGTAGTGTATTTAAAAAGCAATACGTAGAGTTTGTTTTTAAATGAAGAATCAATTGAAATTCATAGAAATATATTTTTTAACTATTTGAATCAGAGTCATTCAAAAAATAAACTTCAAAAAATTTACAGACATTCAGTAGGAGTTGATATTTTCTGTTAAATGTAAAATTTTATGTTTTCTGTTTCTAAAAATAGAAATTCATATTCCTTTTTGTTTTTTTTTTCGTTTGTTTATATACAAAATTATTTCAATTAAAATTACAAGAAATTATTCAAATATCGATACACACATAGAAAATAAAAATGTATACATCTGTGTGTGTGTTGTGTTTTGTAATTTCATACAAATAAAAAAAAAATTAATTTGAAAAACAAACCACAAAAATCATGTTTTTCTAACATTTTGTCAGTAAAAATTTTATGGTTAATTTAAACGAATTTCTATTGTTTTTACTTTTGTCGATGTAATGATTTAAAATAAACAACAAAATGGGTTGAATATAATGGAAAATCAGTAGTCCTCTTTTTGATTGTATTTTCGATTAATTTAATAGGTATTTTAGATTATTTTTAACGAGATAATATTGTGAGTATGTATTTTCCATGGAGAAACTAAAAGGGGAAATTTCTCTTAAATATTTAAATATTTGTTGCATGAAGTATGGGCTAATTAGGAACTTTTAGGAATTTTCGCCAGGAATATGGTAGATTAGAGGTTTAAAAGTGGTAAAGTTCCCTCCCCAAACCGCTTTGACTAGAAATCTGATATTTGAAATATATGCTCCCCAGAGTATGGGCTAATTCGCTTTTATGTTAGTTCTTAGAAATTTTGACAGGAAGGTGCTAAAATAGGACTTCGAAAGTGTAAACGTACTTCTTTAAAGGCCAAGCCTAAAACGCTTTCGCTACGAACAAGATATTATAAAGAGGAAACTCTGGAGTATGAATTAATTTAATAATTAGATAGTTTTTGAAATATTGGCAAGGAAGGTGGTGAAATGGAGATTCAAGTGTCATCTTTAACGCTCTGTTCAAACCACTTTGTCAAAAATCAAAAAATATAACAAAACGAGTGGAATACCAGAGGAGCGGACCGAAATGGAATGGAAGGGGGTACAGTGGAATTGGAACATTTGGCAAGGTGACAAAATGAACGAGTGGAATAAAAACCTATACAAGGTGGGAACGAAAGTGTAACGGGAAACGATTGGCATTAATTAGACAAAGGGACCGAAATAGAATGAAACTTAGAATTAATGAAATTGATACAGTAAACGCCCTCGTAAGCATCAAGTAGAGTCAAAAAGCGACAGCATTTTAGATTACTACACAAGAGCCCAAATGGAAGGGAGAACGAGGGGAATTAAAACATAGACCAAGTGGAAACGAAATGGCATGTATCAGGAAACGATTGGCATTAATTATACAAAAGCGCCGAAATGGAATGAAACTTAGAATTAGTGAAATTAATGCCTTAAACCAGGGGAACGAAATGGAAAGGGGTCCAAGTGGTAGATCACGCTATCGTACGCATCAAGTAGATACAAAAAGCGACAAAGTTTTACTGGACAAGAGCCAAAATGCAATGAAAGGGAGAACAAGCGGAATTGAAACACTACATATGTGGAACAAAATGGAATGAAATGGAGAGCGAATGAAATTGAAACATTAGACAAGGGAAACTTAATTCAATGTAATGGAATTAAAACCCCAGGGGAAGTAAATGGAACATGGAACGGATGAAATCAAAACACTAGACTAGGGAACAAATAAAAATGGAAAGGGGAACGAGTGGAAGTGTAATAATAGACAAGGACAGCGGAATGAAATGGACTGAAATGGAATGAAACTTAAAATGAGTATAATTGATACACTAAACCAGGAAAACGAAATGGAAAGGGGTCCAAGTGGTAGATCACGCCTTCGTAAGTATCAAGTAGATACAAAAAGCGACAAAGTTTAAGATTACTAGACAAAAGCCCAATGGAATGGAAGGGAGAATAAGGGGAATTGAAACTCTACATAAGCGGAATGAAATGGAATGAAATGCAGAGCTAGTAGAAATTGAAACATTAGGCAAGGGAAATGTAGTTCAATGTAATGGGAACGGTTGAAATTAAAACCCCAGGGGAACTAAATGAAACATGGTACGAATGGAATTGAAAGACTAGACAATGGAACACATAAAAATGGAAAGGAAAAGGAGTAAAAGTTTAAAAATAGGAAGAATAAGTGGAATTGAACGAAATGGAATTCGACGAGAAACGAGTGGATGAATGAAACGGTAAGCGATTAGATATAAAAAACCAAGGGAAACTAAATGCAACAGAGAACGAATAGAATTGAAACACTAGGCAAGAGAATAAACTGGAATGGAACAGAAAATTAGTGGAATTAAAATACTAGATAAGGAGGAAACGAAATGGAACAGGAACAGGGATCAAAATAGAACGGAATGGATAGGAAAACGAGCGTTATTAAAAGACTCGACAAGAGTTACGTCTGGGAATGGAACAGGGAACAAGTTAAATTGAAACACCAACGAGGGGAATGAAATAAAATTGGGAACGAGTGCAATTCAAACACCAAACTCATGAAACGACATAAAATTGAGCAAGATTGGAATTTAGTGATATTTATCGACTTAACCCTCTAATGCCCAAGGCCACCAAAAAGTAGTCTTCTTCGGATCTCAAGTATTTTTTGATAAAATTACAATATTTTATTTAAGAAATTGTATTTTATCGATAGAAAATATTATAAACTACATTCTACGCCTTCAAACATTTGTTTAGCAATGAACGACTTTAAAGCGGGAACAATGTAATGTCAAACTTTCGTAAGCTATGAAAAATTTACTTTTAAAAAAAGAGAGAAAAAAAATATTTAAAAAATCGTCAAAAAAAATATATTTACGCTCTGGTAAATAATAGTAAACCTAGTTTGGAGTATAAAATTGTAATTACATTTGATTTAAAATCTAAGAATTACTGGTTTTTATATGTGCTATCTGCGATGGTTAGGAGGTAACAAAGTTGTTTCTTTTGTAGTTTTTTAATTATTTTTTTTTAATAATTATATTAATATATGACAAAGTAGACGCGGTTATATAAATGATGAATTGTGCTTGTCAGGAAAAAATAATATTTTGTAAATTTTTATCAAATTGTTTAAACTCCATTTCGCAATTTTTTTTTGGAATATGTTGTGTTTAAGTTCAACAATTTCAAACTCCTGATCCATCCTAATATTAAAATTATATTTTATTTCTAAAACTAATATCACTCATACGCTTAGATGAACAGATATTTTCACAAAAAGGTAAATGATATAAATATAAAATATACTTTCCATCTATATCCAATCTTCAAATGTCCTTGTTAGTTTTTCTCTACAAATAATAAAACTACATGTGAAAGGAAATGATTTTTTCTAAGAATTTATGATCAAAATATTTAAAATTCATAACACTCATACGTACGTTATGATAAATAAATTCTGAAAATATTTTTATATCTACTGTATGTTTTATAAAAAAAAATTCTGATTATTTTTTTTTATATTATCTTAAAACTTTGAGAGTCATGACAGTATTTTATATTTTATATTTTCTTAATAAAATGTAAATATTTTGTTGAAATTTATAATACTCATAATACATATGAGAATGTGTTGTTGTTATTGTATGTTTGCTTTATTAAAAATTACCAATTTTTTTTATTTTGTGTGACATTTTATTAAAACAAAAACTAGACAAATAATAAATATATATAAGATTTATTTTTTTTTAGCACGAGTATCTCTAGTTATAAATTTTTATCTGAAATGAAATTGTGGTGACAATTGCTATTACGTGCCAAGTTATATGAACATGAAATATGTGGAATTACTTTAAAAGCAGCTTAAGTAGAAATTGTATCATATTATATTTTTTAGTTTTAAGTTTAACATGACAATAAAATAGTTTTATCTTTTTTTCATTTTTTTATTTTATTTACAAAGAAAATCCGTATCATGCACTAACATAAGTGTGAGATATTGAATAATTTATATTAAATGAAAATGCTTTTTAGCTAGAATACTATAAAATTTAATGATGATGAACATGTAAAATTACACATTTCATCGAAAAACAGTGGTTGGGGGATGAGGAATATGAAGTGATATAAAATTTTATCAGTTCTTTGTGAAAGTAAACTGATTTTGGAAATTATTTCTATACATTGAAAAGGGTAATAAGAACATAAATTTAAATAAAGCTTAAAAAATAACTCCCAGCAAAAATGAATCTGCCAAAGAAGCAATAAAAGCATCACTACTATGGCAATGGCATCACTTCTTTTCTAATGGTTTCATCGATGAATTTAACATTAGCGTGTCATAGAATGGAAGTATTCAAATGTAGCTACTAGCATTACTCATACTTTACTCTAAGGAAGCAATGATAATACAATGATTAGATATTCTGATGCATGAGTGAAAAATGTTCATATACTTTGTAGTATTTAAGCTTTGATGAAAATTAAATTCATAAGAATGCAGAAAAATAAGTTTAAAGAAGCGAAATTTATGCATTGATTTACAAAAACTTTTTATTAAAACAAATAAATAATTTTGCATTAGTGAAAAAGCATTTTTAAAACATTTTTCATAAATGTTAATGAATTTCTAGACAAATTTTAAAATATTTTTGGATAATTTAAAAACTGGTTGCACAATTTTGAAACATTTTTAGACAATTTTAAAATATTTTTGAAGAATTTTAAATAAGTTTTGCATAATTTAAAAACATTTTTAGATAATTTGAAATAATTTTTACACAATTTTAAAATTATTTTGGTAAATTCTGAATTAAAACTGGAAATTATGTAGTGTTAAATAAAATACAAATGCAAAAATGCAGAGATTGCGTCGTCATAAATATTTAAGGTTGAAAAAAATGCAAATGACAGGCCAGCTAGTTTCAATTAAAGGTCAAAAAAATCGGTTTTTCTTGATTTTTCAAAACTTTTATAAAAATTGCAAAACTGCATAAATTCTAACCCTCATGAAATTTTAAACTAAAATATAAAAAATGATTTAATAAAAAAATTAAAAAGGTTCATCAGAACTATTTTCTCAATTTGAATAAATGCTTTAGATTCCAAAAAAATATACGATATACTATAACTTATGCTTTAGAAGTAATGAAGAGTGATATTTTAAGATATGCATCGGGTTTATATCCAGATCACTGCATTTGAAATATGAACACATGAATTCTTTTGGAAGTGCCTTAGAATAACACCAAAAAATCATAAAAGAATGTCAACTGAAGTTTAGGAAGCAATGAAAGAAGTTATAGTCACATAATGACTACCATTTTTTTTGCTGGGTTGTTATTTAGGACAGTAAACTAAAATTTAAATTGACACATTATCGACGAAAATATTAAAAAGAAATTTTATTAGATTAGACTGCAATTTTATTAATATTAAAGAAGAGAAACCCCCTCTAAAAATGATTTATTTTTATTTTTTTAATTTGAATAAAAACATATATAAAATAAGTAAATAAGTGCTGAATATTTAGGTATTTTTACATTTTTAATGTTTATGTTTACCAATGCAAATTTAAAATTAAATACCACAAAATCCGTTCATTTTTTTTTTTCTTTTTTATTTTTAACTTGTTTTATAAAAACAAATCGCTTAAAATTGAAAAAAAGCCTGGACAAAAAAAAATATAAAATCGTTATAAGTAGAAAAAATTGCTGGAAAATTAAAAAAAAAAATCGTTTAAACTGATAAAACGCCAAAATTGAAAACTCAAAAAAATTCAAAGAAAACAGGACTAAAATTTAAAAAATCGCCATAATTTAAAAATCAGTGAAATTTCAAAAAATCTTTAGAATAAAAAAAGGGTAAAATAATAAAAGTTTAGAATATAAAAAGTTTTAAAAATGCACAAATTGACAGGAGTTTAATTTGAAAAAAAAAATTATAAATAAAAAAAAAGTTGCATAATTTAAAAATTCATCAAAATTTATAAAAAAAAAAAAATTACAAAATTGTAAAAAAAAATCTGCCAAATTAACCCTTTGATGTCAGAATTAAAGTGGGCGTGGTTAAAAATATTTTGAATATATTACGTTATTGCTTGAGCCTTAAATATGAACTGATATCACTTTCAAGCATCTATCAAACATATTAATTTCAGTTGAAAAAAAACTGTTAGCAAAAATAACAAAAACTATAGGAATATACAAATATACAATCTTGCCTATAAGCAACATTTGACATTAAGGGTTAAAAAACCTTAAATTGAAAAAAACTCCAAAATTAGAAAATAAATGACTGGAATGGAAAAAAATTGCTAGAAACTTAAAAAAAATTTTAACTTTTAAAAAAATAGGCAAACATTTTAAATATCTTTAATATTTTAAATAACTCGATAAAATCGCATAAATGGCTAAAAGTGAAAAAATTGCCAAAATTTAAAACAAAAAAACGTGGAATTAAAAAAAAATCTATAGAAACACCTGAATTGTAGAAAATTTTATAAAATTGAAATAAAAACTCCAAAGATTTAAAATAAAATTCGACAAAATTTAAAAAATCATCAAAATTATAAAATGTTTAAATTAAAAACCAAATGCCAAAAAAACATCACTGGAATTGGAAAAATCGCTAGAAATTTACATAAATCGCTTAAATTAAAAAAATAAACGCCAAAAATTAAATAAATCATTAAAATTTAAAACAACTCGATGTAATTGAGAAAAAAGAACTGCCAAAAATTGAAAATGTCGTTTAAATGGAAAGTCGCACAAATAAAAAAAAAATCGCTATAACTAAATCCTTAAAAATTTACAAAAATAGCTAAAACTAAAAAAAAAATAAAAAAATAAAAAAACCCCGGAAATTGAAAAAAAATCCATAGAATTTTAAAAACCTTAAATTAAAAAATAAAATCCAAAATTAAAAAATAAAGAACTGAAATGTCAAAAAACCTAAGAAATTGAAAAACATTGCCAGAATTAAAAAAAATTACGAAAATTTAAAATAGCTCGCAATAATTGAAAAAAAACTCTTTGTAAAATAAAAAATCTGTAGAATTAAAAACAAAATCTATGAAATTGAAGGAATTACAAAAATCGGTAGAATTGTTAAAAAAACCTATGGAATTAAAAAGATCACCAAATAAAAAAATAATAAAATGCAAAGCAAAACTCCAACCACAAAAATAAATTACAGGAAAAATTATTAAATTAAAAAAAATCGCTAGAGGTAAAAAAATGTATCAAATTAAAAAAAAATCGCTTGTTTTATATTTTTTTTTTCACAAATGGCTCATTGGCTCATTTTGTTCTGCGTTGCTTAGTTTTCATGATAAACGTGATCTTAAAATCCAAACAAATAAGTCAAAATTTTGGCAACGATATTGGAAGTGAGTTTTGATCTCTATTGGAAGCATTTTTGCTCTATGTAGTTCAGTTTTCAAGATATGGATGATAAAAACCGTTTATATATAACTTTTATTGTCAATATATCGAAAACTAAACGGTGGACAAAAAGATGTTAGCCTCACCCGCCTGTAATACCCCAATACTGGGCCCAAATATCGTTTCATTTAGTATAGGAGAGAGAAAAGAGCTGTTGATTGGAATGTTGCCCATATCTAAAAAGTTAATTGAAATAATTAAATACGGATTATTTATTTCTAATTTTAGCGAGTTTTCACTTCCATTGATATATTTGTTTTTTTTTTTTTGTAAATTTTGGCTATTTTTCAATTTCTAGGGATTTTTTAATTTGAGTATTTATTACTCTTAGCGATTTATTTATTGTGTGATTTTTTATTTTAAGAGAGTTTTTGTTTTAAGCGTTTTCTTTTCATTTTAAAATTTTTTTAAATTTCCATTTTTTTTATGTTTGAGCATATTTCTATATTTAGGATAATAGGATCTTATCCCATCACATTGCAGTCACCTTGGAGTATCTGCTTCAGATTTTTTTTAAATATGATATGTAAGAAAGTAGGGGAAGTAGATTTAGCAAATGGGGAACGATTTTCTTTCTTCTATCATCAGACTCATCCTAATGAAGTAGCATTTCAGGAAATCATAAATTCGATACGTGTTCTTAAAGAAATTTTTAATATGGCGGAAATTTTCAAATTTAAAATTATTCCATTTTAAGCTTGAAAATCATATTGTATAGAAATGGTAGTTGCTTGCTTAAAATAATTTGTTGCAAATATAAGTGAAAAAAACTAACTTGACTTGACTTGACATGGTCATTGGCATGAAAAAAACTTAATTCAGGTTATTGCAAATATGCAAAATTTTAATTTTCAAAAACGTTCAACTTTCACACTTTGAAAGATAAAATAAAAAGGGACCCACTTCGAGTAAAGACCAGGGTGCCCTATAGGGTGGGCGCACAAAACTTAAGTTCGAAATTTCTTTTGTTATGACTATGTAAAATTTCTTGGCAATCTCTTTAGCCAGCAAAAAAATGGCTGAGTTATTTTTAAAATATTTTAATTGTAACCCACTGTGCATGCCTACGAATAAATGTAGATATATTTTAAGCAAATCCATGCAGGATTCTCAAAGTTATGATACATTTTGTGCATACAAATTTAAAGTTTGACAAATATTCAGTCTACACTCAAACAAATTATTTAGTAGAAAAATAAAAGCTTCAAATTTTTCTCCAACTCTCCATCCTCATCTTTCAACACATTACATCTCTCCTCTATCACATTCCAAAGAAAGTAACACAATATTTATTAAGAAGAATTTCCTGAGTATTACTTCCCGTGATAAAAAAAACAATATCTAGCTTTAAAGTTTCAGCAAATAAATTAAGTAAAATATAATTTTTTTACAAATTTTTTGAGTTTTTCGTCAGCCTACTAATATTCTGCAAACAAGTTTATTGGTGGATAATTTTTATTTATTTAAGTGTGCAGGTTGGTTGAAAAGTTCCTGCGCTCACCAAGAGATGGCACTGCTAGCTCCAAACCTTTTTTTTCAAGTTGGTATAACTGTCCTGAGAACACATGCAAAGTTGCAAGTCATTCTATCAATTCTTTCTTTGTTTACAAGCCATTTGAAGTTGACGTGTCATTGATTTTTTTAATATGGAAAAAATTGAATATCGTGCAGTCATTAGATTCTTTGTTTTGAAGGGTTTGTAAGCAAAGGAAATTTATGAACAATTGTTAGAAGTGTATAAGGAGTCCTCACCTTCAAAACACACCGTTGAATTTTGGGCTGGTGAATTTAAACTTGGTCGTACTAGCCTTAAAGACGATCCACGCGAAGGACGACCAAAAACTGCAACCACAGCAGAAATCATTGAACAGGTACATAATATGGTAAGTGAAGATCCAAGTTTGACTACGCGTGACATTGCTAATGCCATAGGCATCTCAGACGAACGAGTACTCCATATTTTACATGAAGAATTACGTATGAAAAAACTGTTTGGAAAGTTAGTGCCGCACACATTAACAATTCAACAAAAACTGGATCGAAAACAAATTTCGCAGTGTAATTTGGAGCGTTTTAAGCGGAATAAAACCGACTTCTTGCGTCGTTTTATAACTATGGATGAAACTTGGATCTACCACCATGATCCTATATTGAAACAAGAACGTTTACAGTGGACTGAAGCTGGTTGTTCAGCTCCAAAGCAGGTGAAGTCACAACGATCAGCAAAGAAGGTTATGGCAAAGAAGGTTTTTTGGGATGCAAAAGGAATTTTGTTGATTGATTATCTTCAGAAAAGTTAAACAATCAACTTTGAATATTATTGCAGCCTTTTGGATCAGCTGGATGAAAAAATTCGTGAGAAAAGACCTGGTTTAAAGAAGAAAAAAATAATTTTTCATCAAGACAATGCACCTGCTCACAAAAGTGTTTTGACGATGGCTAAATTCAAAGAATTAAAGTACGAATTGCTTAAACATCTACCGTATTCACCAGATTTGGCTCCCAGTGACTACTATCTCTTCAGAAATCTCAAACAATTCCTTTGTGGAAAGCATTTTTCGTCTAATGAAGAGGCTATAGCAGCCGTAGACGGTTATTTTGCAGAGCTTCTGGAAAACCATTATAAGGATGGGATAAAATTATTGGAAGATCATTGGAACAAGTGTATTGAGCTTCTAGGAGATTATATTGAATAAAAAAAATATATTTCGTAACAAAAACAGTATTCTTTTAATTTGACCGCAGGAACTTTTCAACCAACCTGTAAGCACAACTTTTTGTTGAAAAAAATGTAGCTGAATAATATTTTGCTAACTTTACTAACTTTTTTTGTTTTTAGTGTACATTTTTTGTTGGCAATATCCCACAGAGCATATGACACCAGCAATCTTTTTCAATTTATTGCAAATGCTATTTGATATATCAGATAAAAGATACATATTGAACAACTAAATCCCACTGTGCAAAGTATGTATGTTAATATAAGTGTGCGTGCGTGTGTTTGTGTGTGAAACTGAAACCACTTAAATGAAATGACTGTCAAGTGTTTATGTTTGTGTAATGAAGTTTTTTGTGCCGTTGTTGTTATTATTGTTGTTGCTATTATTTTTCTGATATGATTGCATAGTTAGCGATTTTATAATTTACAAAAGAGCTGGAGGTTATTCTATGTAATATCAGCAAATCATTTTTGATAAAAGGCAATCAATGTCATGATCAGACATAAGAGTTTTAACGGAAAAAATAAAATCCGTTTGTTATAACGTACAACTCCACATGTGTAGCTGACACATGTGAGTGTATGTGTGTATGTGTGGGTGAAAGTGATTTGGGTATAAAAAAAAGAGTTGTTGTTGGTCATTCATTCACTTGTTTATTGGATAGGCGGCTTAACGACATAACAAAAATTGAACATCTCTATTGTTGTGGTTATTTTTACGTTGTGAGACTCTCAAATAATATAGACAGACATCATCACATTATTTACAGTATTCTTTAGTGTTTATTTTGGCATTTCAAATAGAATTTAACTTTAATACATTAAGTACATAGAACTTTATTTCTTCTGCACATAGAAACTATGTTGAATAAGAATTTTAAATTTTAAAATAAATATTAGGAAATTTCTTAAAAATCACAAAAGTTCTAAGTGATTGTTTGAGATTTCTTTAAAAGGAAATTTGAGAAATTTTAGAAAATTTCATTATATATTTGTTACTTTATTTTTGATTATAGTGTAGTTACTACATTTAAATCTTTTAGTATATTTATGTAAGTGCCCATGTATAAGACTGCTCAATGTCATTTATCAAATGTTTGATGTGGATTTTTTTTATTGTTCGTCTTACAAAGAATTTCCCGAGAAGTTTAAGTTTTATTTGATGAAATTATTTTTAATTTATCATTCACATTTTTATTGCATTTTTTCCAGTCTAGTGATATCAAACCATATTTTGTTTTCTTAAAACGTTTCTAGCCTTGGAGTCTGTTTTCCTAGGAAAATTTGTAAGAGAAAAACAATTTTTATATTTTTTTTTATTATTAATATTATTTAGTTTTAATTATCCTTTTTTTATTGCAAACAATAAAATTTATTTACATTTTTTTTCATTGACTTTATTGAAATATTCCTTAAGTTCACATTATCACACAAGTGAGTCATATGTTACATGTCAGAACTGTCCCTGCTGGAAAAAGAGTTGAGTTGAGAATTGCGTTCTATCACGTGGTAGATGAAAATAGGAACGGGTCCTAAAATACCTATCATGTGATAAGTGAAAACAGTACCTACCACGTGACCAGTTCAAAAGTCTCTATCACGTGATGGGTTTGAAAGTACCAGTCTTGTAGTAAGTGAAAACAGGACTGGTTCTTAACAGGCGTATCGTTTCATTATCTATGATATTTTTAAAATGTTGAGCCCTTTAGCTTTAATATATCGTCGCTGCACCACATGTGTGCTCAAAATTATTTTTGAGGAGACAGCTTCTTGGATCTTTCGCGGTCGATCTGTGAAGTATTCTTTTTACAAATCTTTAAACAATACGAAGGCGGATCAATAAGTCCGTAACTTTTTGAACTTCCCTCGTAGTTACATGAAATGCAACACTGCTCCCATTAAGTACCACCTTTTAATAGACTACTGTCAAATTTTGAGCAAGTTCAGTCATTTACTTTGCGTTTAACAGCAGGATTTTTCAAGGTCCATAAAATAGACATTTGTGTGACCAATAATTTCATCGTTGGAGATAAATATCTTTCCACCGAGCTATTTCTTTAGGTTTGGAAATAGGAAATAGTTACTGGGGGCTAAATCCGGATGATAAGACGAATGAGGGGGCAATTCGTAGTCTACTTCATGGATTTTTGGCATGGAAACTAAGCTGTCACACGATTGTGAGCAAACGCGGCAGCCATCTTGCGAAAAGTTTTCTCATACCCAAGTGATCGTTCAAAATTGAAACCACTGAGCCATATGAGATGCCTATGGCTTCCACAATCTATCGCGCATTCAATCTCCGATCAGCCAACACCATATCGTGAGTTTTTTTAATTGTTTTGGGTGTAGAGACCTCAACTGGGCGTCCAGAACGTTCGGCATCTTCCGTGGTTGTAACGAAAGTCAGTAAACCACTTTTTTTACCATTGAAATCGATAATGCAGAGTCCCAATAGTATTTATTAAACTTTTCCTTGGTTTGATTAATGGCTTTTTTTCGCAAAAAATAATGTTTAATGAGCACTCGAAATTCACTTTTTTCCATTTTTAAAAAAATCCACGAGGTTGTATGTTTTGAACAGCTGTAAAGTAAATGACAGAACATGCCCAAAATTTGACAGTAGTCTATTGACATTTGGTACTTGATGGGAGCAGACATTTCATATAACTACGAGATAAATTCTAAAAGTCACGGAATTATTAATCCGCCCTCGTATTAAAAAATTTTCGATTTGTTAAAAAATCCGATTTTAAAAGCATTTTGAATAGGTAAAATAGCTCAATTTTCGTGGTTTCCTTCAAAAAAAATATCATACACTCACCAAAAAAAAAGTCTGTAATGGCAACTGAAAATTTTGCAGGAAATTTTTCTAATTTGAGCCCAGCGGTATTTTTTGCAAATCTTAGCAACACATGTCTGCTGACGTGTAAAAAAAAGAAATTTTTAGAAAAAATAAGCTGCCGCTACTAAATTTTGGTAAACTTTTTGTAAAGTTGAATTTAAATCCGTTTGCTAGAATCAGCAAAAAAATTTACAAGATATTATTAATATTAGTACAAAATTTCAAATTTACTTTCTTATCGAGCATTAAAAATTTTTTTTTCAAAAAATATTTTAGACAAAATTAAAAAAAAATCAAAGGCTTAAAAATTTTAAAAACATAAACAAATTTAGTATTTTGATTTAATTTGGTAATTTCTGTTTTAAAATTATTTTAGTCAATTTTTTTTTTTACTTTTAAGGTCAAATTTTTATTATATTTAGGGATGATTTTTAAAACTAAAAAAAAAAATTAGTGCTATTTTAAGTGGATGTCCTATTTTAAGACATGAGTCGGTATATTCACTTCTGATCCATTTTTTATTTTAATCTATGTAACAATTTAAAGCAATTTAAGTTTGTAGGTGTAAGTTTTAATTAAAAATAAAATTTCCTTCAATATTCACTTTTTTTTTTAAATTAGTAAATTTTTTTTGCTAATTTTGGCAAATCGGTTTTTAAAAATTTGTAAAATGATTTGCTGAAATTAGCAACAAAATTTTATAAATATTCTGTAAAAATTTTGTAATTTGTAAAATGTAAATAGCAAAAAGATTTGCTAGATAATAATTTTTCAACTAAACATCAGTACAAAAATAGTAAAGTGGGATTGAAAACCGTTAACAAATATTTCTACTAACTTTTTTTTTTCTGAGTGTAAATAGAAAGTGCAATTTTTACAAATTTAACATCCAACTTCATCCAATAACACAGTAAGTACGTCAAAATGACACATGAAAACCCTTGAATACGTAAACTTAATTTTGGATCGCTGAATTCAGTGGCAAACCCCGTTTTGAATAGTCAGTTGATTTTAAATAGATATTCAGATTTTAAGTTTGTATTGGCGAAAAGACTTTAAAAATTATTTTCCAATGACTTAATTTATTGTTTTTCACTTATTTACTATGTATTACTATTATTTTTAAATTAATCTAGAAAGTAATGAGTAATAATTATTTTTAGTTCAAAAAATAATGATACCCAAATATTAATTCTACACTGGGGTGTGTTTAATTCGAGTTGAAATACACCATACGTAAACGTAATGTTATTGTAACATATTTTAATGACTCTTATGCCGTTTTATTTAAAATTCATCATTTACAATCAAATGTATATATAAAAAATATATCAGAAAATTTAATAAATAACTTGGGAATTATGTAGTTTTGTAATTACATGGCGCTAAGTTTTAATAATTTTGTATTTTTTTTATAATTTTTATTTAATATTTCTTAATTCCTTTTTAACATTTTAGTGATTTAAGAAAATATAAAACAAATATGTATTAGACAATTTTTAAAAACCATTTTGTTTTCTAGTTTTGTGGAATATTACAATTATTTAATTTAAAAATCAAGTACATTCGTATTAACTTTTCCATCTCTGGTATTATTAAAAATATTGAGAGCATTGTTTTTTGAGTAATTGTAATTCATTGAGTAATTGCTTGGGTGTTTTTCTATTCTAACGGTATTTTTTAATTAGTTTTTTCCAGAGCTGGATAGTGTAGTTTTTAGAAATTAAATATTAGGTTTCTTGATTTTTTAAATTTTTTTCAATTGTTTTATGACATGTTTTTTTTTGCGATAGTTCTGTGACATGTTCTTTTGCTTTGGATATATTCTTTTGTGTCAGTTCTGTGACATGTTTTTTGGGGGTTAGTTGTGGAGGGGGTTACCCTCCTAGGATAAGCCAATGTATAACCGGTCCCTTTCATTTAAAAAAACCACGCTACACTTTTAAAGGGCCATCAGAAGCAAATATATTGTATTTCGATTCGTCTGTAAAAATAACTTTGTTCCACAACTCTCGGCGCTTATTTAAAAACGTTTTTGCAAAATCTTTGCGCATGACATTAGACCCTGAGTAGCTAAATATCTATCGGCTGAAACTTTTGTGTTTTGGTACTTTTCGAGTTCATCGTCAATTTTTGTGGCACTTGTGAACGGATTTTTTCAACGGTATGCTTTATATAACGTTTATCTTTGTTGGTCATCTTTGGTAAACAACCACCAATAGACTTATATTCGGGTAGGTATAAATTGCTTGAAATTACGGTTATAAACACTTAAAAGTTAAATATTTTTATTTGCAGTTTTATTTTGTATATTGTTTATTTTTTAACTTTAAGCTTAAAAAGCTTTAAGGTTTTTCCTAAAGAAGAAACAACTTTAGGGTAAGAAAACTTTTTTTTATCAACAAATATTGTATTCCCGAATAAAAATGTTTTTATATAGTTATATATCGACTAATACAATTTAATATCAATATATGTAACTATATAGTTTTATATTGTAACTTGTATTATTCACCCAGAAATTAGTATCAGTTGTGGCCACCGAATTTGTTGCCAATAGAATTCTGGCGGTAACGACAACTGGCTTCACTCAGAAAAAAAATTTAGAAGAAAAATTTGTAAATAGTTTTCAATCCCACTTTAATATTTTTGTACTCATTTTTAGTAAAAAAATTATTATTTAGTAATTTTTTTTTGCTATTTACGTTTTACAAATTACAAAATTTTTACAGAATATTTACAAATTTTTTTTGTTGACTTCTGAAATTATTTTACAAATTTTTGAAACCGTTTTGCTAAAATTAGCAAAAAAATACTAATTTTTAAAAAGTGGATATTAAAGGAAACATTATTTCTAACAATTAAAATGATTACATACATAGGTTGCAAAAAGGGATTGGAAGTGAAAATAATTTTCACAACCGACTCATGTCAAAAAAAGACCATCCACTAAATAGAACTAAAAACTTTTTGAGTTCTAAAAATCAGCCCTTAAAACAATTTAAATTTGACCTTAAAATACAAAGAAATGTACTAAAAATATTTTTCAAAACAAAAATTATTAAATAAAAATAAAATGATTAATTTGTTTTAACAATTTTTTAAACCTTTGATTTTTTTTAATTTTGTCTAAAATATAAAAAAAAAATATAAAAATCTTGCTCGATAAAAAAAAAAATAAATTTAAATTTGAATATTCGAATTCGTAAGGCAATTTCAAAAGGAATTAGCAGCTTTAACGTGTAACTAGTTTATTTAAAAATAATTAAGTTAGTTTGTGCATTTTAATTTTGCTATATTTTACAATTCATTGAGTTAACAGCAATTTACTAAAATTTAGTAGCACTTACTAATTTTTTATACTAATTTGATTTTACTAATATTAATAATATTTAGCAAATTTTTTGCTAATTTTAGCAAACCGATTTTGAATTTCACTTTTCAAAAAGTTTACTAAATTTAGTAACAACTACTAATTTTGTCAACTAATTTCATTGTACTACACGTCAGCAGACATATGTTGCTAAGATTAGCAAAAAAAAACTGCCGCTGGGCTCAAATTAGCAAATTACGTGAAAATTTTATTTTAAGAAAAAATTTAATTTTTAGATTTTTCCGGTATCGAACCTTTGCATTCAGATTTGTAGTTCACACTCTTTCTGCCCCACATCTTATTATAATTATATTTAATATATTTGCTATTTAAGCATTTGAATATTTTGTTTTAATTAAAAAACATATTGTTTTAAATATTTGCCTTTACCGGGATTTGAACTCGGAAATTAGGAGTACTAGGCTAGTTCTCTACCCACTATACCACAAACAATTCTAAAATTTGATTCTAATTTTGAATTTAAATAGTTTGTTAGGAAAATTAATATAATTCGTTTACCAAGACAATCATTAGAGGCGTCTATAATAAATACAATCTACAATTCGGTTGATTCAACTGACCCCAAATTAAATGATATATTTGATTAGGATAACCGTATTTGTGGTAACCACTTTTGAATATCAACTATTTTTGAATAAATTTGATAGATTGTATTAATTTTCTAGTGCATTCACTAAATAAATGATTGATTCTACTGTACAAAATTACTAAACGAATTTTATTTATTGTTAAAGCTTATTGGAAATACCAATAATTGGATAATATGAAAATTTTTGAGACTTTTCTCTGGTTGTTTTATATTCCTTATACACCTTATATAGAATAACATCTAAATATATCGATTTCTATCAAATTATATTTATTTCTATAAGACTGGATTAATTATATATAATAAGAAGAGATCAAAACTCCGATATATTCAAAACAAAGTATATATTTTTATTTTTAATTTCATATAAATGTATTCGATTCAATCCAATATAATAAATTCAATTTCAGTATCTAATTGGATCTGATTCAATAATTATTTTTAAACGGGTTAGAAAATATGCAAATTTTCATTAAGTTCATTCTAGTATATTTTGTATTAGAATAATGGCGATGTTGATAATGTTAGTAGTAATAGTGATGTGGGTATTTGTAAGAGACCCATGTTAAAAAAAATACTTTCTTAGTTGACATCAACAATAATTGACAGCTTTTTTGTTTGACTTTTTAATACTAGCCCTTAAATGTATGGGTTTATTTAGATACTAATTTTATTAAGAATTCATGATACTAATAAAGAATTATTTTTTGAGCAAACATCAATCCAAATTTAGATTGGAAATATGCTAACAATATGCTATTAATTGAAATTAATTGTTAACGCTTTTTAAAATCAATTGTCAATAGACAGTTTGAAATTTAATTGCACTAAAAAGGGAATATAAATTTTTGCAATGATATAGAACTCTATAAGCAGACGTAAAAAATTTTAATAATATATTAGTTTACATTGTTTAATTAATCGCCTGTTTTGAGTACATTTCAATCCGTTGTGCGTTCCAGGAGACCTCCCTTGTAAAATATTTTTTTTAACTAATTTACTAAAAATACTAAGCGATACAAGTTTGCATTCAATATCTTCTGAAAGAATAGTTTTTATAATAAAATGTTTTTGTCTTATAGTTTTTAACATAAATTTCTTCATTGCTAAGAATATGTCCATGTTTTGTAAGCAGAGTTGCCACTACATGTAAAAACATGGTATTTTTAAAATTTGAATTTTTAAAATCATATGAAAACATTAAAAAAGGTTCATAAATCGAAAACTGGCAATCTTTCAAAATTTTCACACGCTCGAGACGCCCTACTTTGGAGTCTAATGGACCACCTATTTTTAATAAAAAAATATATATTTTTAATAAAAAATATTTTTTAATCCATATTATATTTTTTAAGTCAATTCAAATTTTGACACTTTAAAAGTGGAACAAATTTTAGAATAAATTATTAAATTATTAAAATCCTCAAATAAATTATTAAAATCCACAAATTTAAAAAAAAAAATATTTTTTTTGTAAGTTGTGACAAAAACTTGGTTCTTCTTATTTTCTTTGAAATTTTGAAAAACGTCAAAAAAAAGACCCCTTTTTTGTATTTTTTTTCACTCCATGAATCTTTTGTAAATTTTGATTTTTTAACACAAAAAAAGTAGTTTTCATAGCCATACAAAATAATTGCACTAACGATATTTACTGAGAGATATATTTTTAAAAAATTATAAATATATTAAGACAAAATTAAAACCAAAATTGAAATTAATTTTTTACTGTAAAGAAGCTATATGTGTTGTTGATCTGCTATTTTGGTAAATGGTACGAGGGCGGATAAATAAGTCCGTTACTTTTCGAACTTCCCTCGTAGCTATATTAAACGCAACACTGCTCCCATTACGTACCACCTATTAATAGACTACTGTCAAATTTTGAGCAAGTTCCGTCATTTACTTTGCGTTTAACAGCTGTTTAAAACATACAACCTCGTGGATTTTTTTAAAAATGGAAAAAAGTGAATTTCGAGTGTTCACTAAGCATTATTTTTTGCGAAAAAAAACCGTCGATCAAACCAAGGAAAAGCTTGATAAATACGATGGATGCACCATTGATTTCAATGGTGGTTTACTAACTTTTGTTGTGGCCTTACAAGCAAGGAAGATGCCGAACGTTCTGGACACCCAGTTGAGGTTTCTACATCCAAAACTATTGAACAAAATCACGATATGGTGTTGGCCAATCGGATATTGAATGCGCGATAGATTGTGGAAGACATAGACATCTCACATGGTTCCGTGGTTTTAATTTGGAACGATCACTTGGGTATGAGAAAGCTTTCCGCAAGATGGCTGCCGCGTTTGATCACAATCGACCACGAACGGAATCGTGTGACAGCTTAGTTTCCATGGCAAAAATCCATGAAGTAGACTACGAATTGTCCCCTCATTCGCTCGGTGGAAAGAGATTAAGCTTCAACGATGAAATTATTGATCACACAAATGCCTTTTGTATGGACCTCCAAAATTCCTGCTGTTAAACGCAAAGTAAATGACGGAACTTGCTCAAATTTTGACAGTAGTCTTAGGTGGTACTTGATGGGAGCAGTGTTGCATTGCATATAACTACGAGAGAAGTTCGAAAAGCCAAAAGGAGTCAAGCCAAACATTTGTTCTTTCATATCTTTTAGTTGCTTTATAATCTTTTTAAAAATATATAATTTATCAATATTCATGGCCAAGATTTTATTTTTGAATTTTGTCTATGGGACAAAGCACTGTGCGTGAGTCAGCCTTATATATCACCCACCCAAAAATCGCTCTTTAAGAAGATGCTTCAACGTTCTGGGTGTCTTAAATTTTGAACAGGCTTATAAATCACCCACCCAAAAATCGCTCTTTAAGAAGATGCTTCAACGTTCTGGGTGTCTTAAATTTTCTACTTTTGAACACCTCCGAAAGTAAAAATATAAAATCACAAAAAAAAAATTAAAAACGGATAAAAAAAAAATCTACAAAAAACTGGAATTCATTTAATTAAAATTTATAATTCAGATTGTATTTTTGAATTTATATCTATATTGTTGAATATTTTAATGTAAATGGTGTCACAAAATTTACAGAAGATTGTTACATTTTTGATTGAATCATAAAAAAAACACGTAAACACGGTTTTCGTATGAAATAGCATATCCGCCAAATGGCATGCACGGCTTTGCTGGCACAGACACCAAAAAGTATATAATTTTCTATAGAGTATTTTTCCCGCTCCATCAGAAATTCAACATGGTACAGAGTTCAGCGGCAAAATTTTTAAATGAGAGGGCAACATTTTCAAAGTTGCTAAAGTGTTGAAAAACATTAAATTTGGTGTATGCAGTGCTGCCACATAAACAGTGTAATTTTTTATCTCAGTTTTTGGGATTCTTAACTGCTTACCAGTTTTTTCATGAAAACAATTTTTTTTTAAATTATTGCATTTTTTATAGGTTTTTAGTTATATGTTGCAAAAATTAATAGCATATTTATTCTCTTTATTATATATTTTTACCATAGAAATGGGAAATAATGGATATGAATAGACATAGTTGGTCAATGTGTGTGTACACACTTTAATACTTTTTATGTCACAATGTTATGTTTGAATTCGTAACTATTTTTTAACACAATTGTAAATGTTTGTTGTATTTTTTTACTTTATTAGACATGTCTTATTTTAGTAAAAATAAATAGTATATTGAACAAATATTATATTTTTATGTGAAAAATCTGAAAAAATACAATATTTTTTTATGATATTATCTGAAAAAGCTCTAGCATCCCAAAAAACGACAAAAAAAATAGTTAAAATTGGTTATATGGCAGCACCGCTAAACACTACTAAAAGTTGACGACCAAAACTCACCTTTGTTGCCGCCAAACTATGTTCGTGTTCTAAGAGAGTACTAAAAACTTCATGAGAGAGAAACATACTCTATAGAAAATTATATACTTTTTGCAGACACACTCTTTCTGATCACTGAAATGAGAGAAAACTTTGGGACAGCCTTTATGTAGTTATAAAAATTTTAATTTATTTTTATTGTGGTTTCTACATTTTGTAAAATGTCTTCTTTAATTAAAAACTATTTTTCATTTCAATTTACATTTTGTTTCTCAATTTTTAGTTATCCTATGGGGAATTGTGAGTCCCTAGACCTCAAAGAACTTACGCCGTAACCGATTACCCGATCGTACGGGGTTAATATAACAAATTTATAAATTCTTCTGGCAACTAAAATATTACTGGGTATAATTACAAAAATTTTAATTTATATTTTTTTCTAAAACCGCACTTCAGTATTTTAAAATTAAGCCGCGACACTTTGTCTTGTAAAATCTTTAATAACTGCGATCATTTTGAAACAGTGTATAATGAATGGGGCCTGGCGCTGTTTTATGCTTTGGGTAGTATTGTTAATCAGCTTTGCTATGTCAAAGTTGTTTCTAAATCCCTCTAGAATTTGTTACTTGGGTATCTACGTGCATGATATTTTGTATTTTCTAAAACTTAATTGTCAAATATTTCTTTATCATTTCCACAATGAAAAAAGAGTTTATTTTAAAAAGTTATCACGTTTCGCAGGGTTTATGTATAAACAATTATGTTACATTTTTTGTGTGCTAATTCTATTTTTGTAAATGAAGTATAATTTTTTTTTTTTTTGAGACAAACGTGTAACAATTTCGGCAAAATCTTAATTAGGATATATGACAAAATTTCACATTTCAATCTTAGAAAGACAAAAAATATAAGAATGGAATAAAAGCCAAGCTATCTATGCTGACAATTTGACCCATGTTAACACTATATTAAAAAAAAAGGTGAAAACGTTTTTATAATGCCTACCAAAACACTCATACATACACATATGTATACTTATTTAAGTGACAAAATAGGAAAAATACACATTTTTATGAAAACGCGTTTAATGTCGAAATATACGAAAATATTCCTTAGACAAGTATGGTTGTATGTATTGGCATTTTCTTTGTATATATATATATATTTTTTTAATGAAAATACATTTGTACACTACGTGTTGATTGACATTCTCAGAACGAGTTTTATATTCAAAAACACACAAACATACATTTGCTATATATTTATGTATGTAGATGTGTAACACGTTCACACTTAAAACACACACCAACATACAGTTCGAATTGTTCACTAGTAGATAGGTGCAAAATTTTAATGTTAAATAAATTTTCCAGTAGGCAAGTGTGCTAGCCTATACGTGCGAAGGTCGTGGGTTCAATTCCCATCAGGGACCAACAGCTTATTTTACTGGAAACTGAAACAATCTCTCTTGTCATCTACACTCATTAAAAAAAAGTCTGTAATGGCAAATGAAAATTTTGCTGTTATTACGGGACGTGTAATACAATTAAGTTAGTAGCCGCTACTAAATTTTAGTAATCTTTTTGTAAAGTAAAAATTTAAAATTCAATAATATTAGTACAATCAAATTAATATAAAAATGATTAAGCTGTACTAAATTTTACTTAATTGCTGTAAACTGCAACTAAAAAAAAATCTAAAAAAAATCAGTCATTTGTTAAATGTAAATAGCAAAAAAATTTACTAAATAATATATTTTTTACTAAAAATTAGTACAAAAATAGTAAAGTGGGATTAAAAATTTTTTAAAAATTTTTTTACTAACTGATTTTTCTGAGTGTACCCTGATAATACAAAATACAAAAGTTTTCGTTGTTTTGACAATAATTTCGCCATTTCATGCATTTGAGTGTATACACTCAAAAAACTACATCTGAAAAATTATTCCGTTAAATTCCATAAAATAAAGCTGTGTGTAAATTTGTTAGTTTTGTTAATTTGTAAAACACAAAATATTGTTTATTTCAACAGACTTTATTCAAAGCCAAAAATAAACAAAATTGCAAACGTATTTTTTTTAGTGTAATTATATGAACACGTTTTTTTATCTATTTGAGTATTTGACTCAGAATACAGTATATCCTGACTCATAGTGTCCTCGTTGTGCAGTCTTCTGGGTTTCACATAAATTGAATTTATATTTAAAAAAATTTATATTCGTTCAAGTTATGTTTGTCATGTCAGGCATCTATAATGTATGTGTGTGTGTGTGTTCATACGTAATATATGTGTATTTGTGCGTGTATAAGTGTGTCTGTAAATAAAAACTTAAAAAATCAATAGTGTGGTAAAAAAAATATTCATACATATCAAGAATAAATATGTAAATACATTTAAAAAAAATTTAAACCTTCACATTGCGGTGTCTATACGTATTATTTAATTTCCCCTATTAAATGTAGCATAGATATATACATGTAACTTGTAATTATGAATGAAAAATGATAAACCAGGTAATAAAAAAAAAACAATTATTTTAAAGGTCGTACTAAGCGTTTGCGGGAGGATAATTAATAATTAAAATTAATAATACATTTTAGTAAATTATATTTTTTTAAAAGGATATATTTTCTAGATGACACCAGATACAACCCAACGACTTAAAGACTGTATGAAAGTAAAATGTTATGACAAGAACTTTAAAAGTTTTTTTTCTAATCTTATTATTTTCTTTCGGAAAAATCATTTTGTAAGTACCCGTGGAACGGACCAGTAAGGTCCAGTCCCCGGACCGTTTCATTTATATGAAAGGGAGCGGTCACTTTGACTTGGGCTTGTCATAGGAGGAGCTGGATTTCGCTTTGAAACATGTCGCAGGACTGAGGCAGAAGAACCTGTCACAGAAGTTGCAACTTACACAAGAACCTGTCACAAGACAAAAATCGCAAATACCTCAAAGGGCACATCTGGTGATGGCTCTAAAAAGAGATTTTCCCCAATTAATTAACGCCAATACGATTGTGATCGAGACGTTTTGCTTACAATACCAAAAAAAAATTAAATAGAATTTAGAAAAATCAACTTATTTGGAGGAAAAATTAACAAAAAAATTCCTTGATATTAAGAAACAAATTTTACTTAAAAATTTGGTAAAAAATTTTAAATTATCGCAAAATTTTACTATTGAGAACTAAATGTTTATTAAAAAACACCAACATTTTCTTCCAATTGGTTTATACATCATCTTAAATTTTACTGTTATGAAATGTTTCCTTGGTTTTAAGAAAAATTTTATTTTATTTCAGTTCAGTTCAGTTCATTAGAAAATTTTTTTACTTAAAACTAGCATCAAGTTAAATAGCACTTCTTTTAATTCAAAATTATCCTAAATTTTAATAAAAATTTTCTAATAAATATGAAACTGTTTCTATGATCCGCCCATTCAAGGGCGGATAAATAAGTCCGTGACTTTTCCAAATTTCCTCGCAGTTATATGAAATGCGACACTGCTCCCATCATGTACCGCCTGTTAATAGACTACTGTCAAATTATGAGCAAGTTGCGTCATTTACTTTGCGTTTAACAGCTGTTCAAAACATACAACCTCATGGATTTTTTTAAAAATGGAAAAAAGTGAATTTCGAGTGCTTATTAAACATTATTTTTTGCGAAAAAAAACCGTCAATCAAACCAAGGAAAAGCTTGATAAATACTATGGAGAGTCTGCACCATTGATTTTAATGTTGAAAAAGTGGTTTAATGACTTTCGTTGTGGTCGCACAAGTACAAATGACGCTGAACTTTCTGGACGGCCAATTAAAGTCAATACAACCCAAAATGTCGAAAAAATCCACGATATGGTGTTGGCCGATCGAAGAGTAAAAGGGTGTGAGATTGTTGATGCCATAAACATTTCATATGGCAGTGTGGTTTCGATTTTAAATTATCAGTTGGATTTAAGAAAGATGTCTGCAAGATGGGTGCAGCCTTTGCTCTCAATTGACCATAAACGTAATCGTGTGACGTGTGTAGCCTCAATAGCAAAATTCCTTGAATTAGGCTACGAAATGGTACCTCATCCGCCATTTTCTGCGGATTTAGCCCCCAGTAACTATTTCTTATTTCCTAACCTAAAGAAATGGATGAAATTATTTATCAAACAAATGCCTATTTTTAATGGACCTCGAAAAATCCTATTTTTTGCAAGGGATACAAAAATTGGAGAAACCTTGGACTAAGTGTATTGAGCGAAAAGGAGATTATGTTGAAAAATATATATATTTTTTTTTTTTTTGCAAAAAACTGTGTTTCATACAAAAAGTCGCGGACTTATTGATCCGCCCTCATATATTTTAAAGTACTCATTGTGTTTGTATATGCCTACATTGAGGACACTGCTTTTAATAAGCTTTTTGCTATACATTTTTGTGTTTAAATTAAACTGAATTATACTTAACACATGTATTTAAAATATAAATTAAATTTGATTAGCAAAAAAGGTAAACATAATAAAAAAAAAAATGCACTGCAGGATATTCTGAGTGTTCATGGCTAATGAACACTGGGAGTCCTTTGTCTTCTTAAATTACCTAATTTAAGGAAATTGTTGCAAAAATACAAAATATCAAAGTGATATTTGTTGTTATTATTGAAAAATGGAAAAATGTCATAAATGTTTTTATGACATTTTTAGCTTAAACTCTTCAGGGTAAACTTTCTTGTACAATAAAAATAAGATAAATAAATATAAGATATTGTAGAAGAAAATTTCCCCTAAAGAAGTCACCCAATGTGGTGATGAAATGTTGGGTTAAATAAATAATTATAATATATTTATATAAATAAAAAAGAGATCATAAGCTCATTTTAACCCAAAATTAGAAAAAAAAGCTTTAAAAGTAAATGAGCCCATACAACAATGAGTATTTAATTTAATTTTTAAATTTCTAGACAAGTGTATAGCGTTTCAAATTCACTCATTCTTCATTTCATTTCCTTAGTTTTCCCGTCTAGTGTTCCAGTTCCGCTGATTCTACGTTCCATTCCACTTCGTTTCCCCGTCTAGTGTTCCAATTCTACTCGTTCCATTCCATTTTATTTTGTCCTTGTCTAGTCTAGTGTTTTCATTCCACTCGTCCCCTTTCCATTATAGTGTGTGTTGTGGTGTAATGGTTGGCGTGTTGGACTACTATACAGAACGTTGAGGGTTCACTCCCCAGCGACGGCAACATAAATAAAATTAGAAAATATAATACTGTTACGGAACTACGATTCACCAGTGTCTAATTTCCCGTGGAAATACAAATCCCCATATGGCAGCCTAGAGTGTAAATAAATTCAGGCTGCCAACTCTTCAACAATAGCAGACAACCCAAGACACCTCCATATGGCGAAATTATTTTCTGGATATTTCTAGCAGATTCTTGTATCTTGGGCGCTATTTCAACAACTCTAAATAAGTCAGTACAAAAAAAATAAAAATTGGTTTTGGAAAATTCATTAAAGGGAAGATTTTTTTCCCCTTTAAAACAAAATTTTTACTAAGTTTCTGGCGAAAATTTTAAAACCATAAAATTATTTCAAGTTTCTAGCTTATGATGTATAGGCAAGTCTCCCCTTTTGACCCTCTCCGTAGGAAATAAATAATTTGAATATCAGGTTTCTAGCCAAAGAGGTTCATGCAGGCCAATAAAACGGAGACTTTTCCACTCTTTTGCACCAAAAATTAAATCTGTTCAGTGAGTTAGCTATACTTCAAGGAACACCATTTCAGATCTCTAGTGAAAGGAGTTGAGGAAGACCGTCAAGGGAGAGACTTTTACCTTACCGTTATACTGGCGGTCGTCTACGAAGGAGGAGCTTCAACGGTCCAGATTGCAATACGAATAAAATAAGATTCTGATTGTTCAGATTCGACGTGGCAGAAAAGTAGAAATTTTTATTTCATTTGGCTCAATGGGCTTCAGAAAATCTTGTATACCTTTTCGCACAGTGGGGTAGAGGGTTAATTTATTTTAGATTAAAAGCCATATAACAAAATATATTAAAGCTAACTACAAAAGCTTTTACTTTGCTGCCAGCAGAATACGCTTAACTCGAAAATGGCTTACAAGAGGTCTTTTGGGACAGACTATCAAATCTTCATTAAAGATATATAAATTTGATAAAAAAAAAAAACTTTAATTTATTTTTCAAATAATTTCAGACTTTTAAAGACGTTTTGATAAATGTTTTCTTTTTTTTTTTACTACAAAAAAAGTAAACTATAAATTTCATGCAGGAAAAAATTAGATTTTTGCAAACTAGTGTAATTCAAAATTCTCTATTTCTTCCATTTTAGTTAGGCATAGTTTTTTAGTTAAGTTTATAACTCATTGGTCAATAACTTTTTGTATTGATTTTATAAATCAGTTTTTTTATATCTAAACTAAACTATCACACTATCACTGTCTCCTTCTCGTGGGTTTTTTTTTTTTTTTTGTTTTTGTATTTTGTCATCATTAAAGTATAAATAACCGTTTAGCCATTAAAAGATATTAATTTTAAACAGTATAAAAGTTTACGAAGCGGAAACATTTATTGGAGCGGAAATTGTTATTTTTAGTATTCGTCATATCCGTTTTTTTCCTATTCGCATAGAATTTTCAATATAATTTTTTTTATAAACGAAAAATTTTAATACTGATATTGGATTAATTTTATAAATTATTCAAGAAATTAATATGTAACACGTAATGTTTTTATTTTTCTTTATCCACACATTATGTAAATTCTGTTATTAAAAGCTATGACATGTTATTAATTTTTTTTATTAATATTCTAGGAATAAGGTTTGTTAGAATAAACATTAATTATCTAATTCGTCCAGTGTAAATACGTAAGAAGGGAATTGTAAACTCATTAAAATCGTGTACAAGAAAATTTAAGAAATTTTAATAAAATTTATACTTGAATGCGAATAGTTTAGATTACAAGATTTACTAAAAAAATTTTACCTTGGCAAATAAAATGAAAATTTTGTGAAAATCTTTATTTAACTGTAACTCATTTACACGTTTTGAGGGTACATTTACATTGAAAATGCCTAAAAATTAAATTGATTTTAAAATTTATTTGTAAATTTACTAAATTTATTCCTAAAATTCAAAAAAGGTATTTGCATATGCAATGTTTAAGGCTAAACATCACAAAAACTTTTGTTTTATAAATAAACAAATCTATTTCTAATATGTTTTATAAAAAAACAAATGCTTTTCCAAGTTTCCCTAAAATTTAAAAAAAGTGGATAAATTTGGAAGAAAAAATCGCTAAAATCAATATAAAAATAAAAAAGTTGTTGTAACTAAAAATAATAGCTTAAATTTAAAAAATTTCTAAAATTTAAAATAACTCGTCGAAATTAAAGAAAATTGTTTAAAACACAAAAAGCCCACAAATATAAATATATTGCCAAAAAAAAAAAAGTAAAAATCGGTAGATGTTAAAAAATCGGTAGATGTTAAAAAATCGCTAAAGGTCAAAAATTCGATAAAAGTACACAAAATTGGTAGATGTCTAAAAAATACAGAAGAAAAAAATTGCAGAAAATTATAAAAGGCCGTAAATTTACAAAAATTAGTCAAATTAAAAAAAAGCCACAAATTTACAAAAATTAGTTGAATTAAAAAAACGCTTTTATTTGCCGAAATTGACAAATTTGAAAAACGCTGAAATCGACAAATTTGAAAAACGCCAAAATTAAAAAAAAAATAAATAAAATATTTATAAAATTAAAAAAAAAATCTTTATCAAATATTTATAAAAAAGTTTACAAATTGGAAAATAAATCCCTGGAATTAAAAAACTGCCTGAATCTTTAAATTTGAAAAAATCGTTAAAAAATAAAACACACTAGAATATAAATTGCTAAAACGAAAATTTTATCTAACAAGGAAAGTCTTTCGACGCTAACCGAAAGATCTTAATTAACTACAGATATTTTTATAGAGAAGAAAGAGACAAGTATTTTTTAGCAAACAAATCCCATATTTAAAAGTTGAAAAGTGGAATCAAAAATGAAACCGTTTTTGTATAAAAAGGTGCCTCAAATTTTTAAAGATTCTATTTATTTGTACACAGAGTTAAAGTATTCGAGGAAACAGAAATTTTAAGTCCATATTGTTTATTGCGTAGACCAAAAGTTGACACTTATTAGAAAAAAATTTAAAACATAACTGAAAAAACTCTCCAGGAGAGTCCCATAAAATTGTCACACACTCCCTCAATCAAATAATCATTAATATAGCACATTTTTTACTCAAACAACCATAATTCCATAACAAAATGCCAATCTAATTATCATTTAAACACAAATTATTTTCGAATTAGACAAATACTTGGTACTCTTGGACATGTACAAAGTGGGGCAATAAGTATCACCCTATAGGAAAGTGTTGCCATTTTTTAAATGAAATCGTATGTTAGCTTGGTTTTAATATTCGTGAAGTAGATACATGCGAAATTTATACTGAATAACAATAAATTACTATCCGCCCCGGACGCGCGATTTTAGAACTCAACGACAAAATAGATGATTTTCCATCAAAATCGATCATGAGCAACAAAGCCCCTTTTCATCTCAGCGGTCACGTCAATGCGCCAAATTTTCGGTTCTGAGGAACGGAAAATATACGCATAATTCATGACGCATCTTGGAGGAGTTAAAAAACAACATTCGAGCCGAAATTGACAACGTAATACCACAAATTTTGTGCACAGTTATGCCCAAATTTGCAACAAAGCCGATTGCTGCCATTTGTCGTACACAATTTCCACAATTAATTAAAACAAAATTTATAAGTGCGAATAAAAACAAAATGAGTTTTACTTTGTTTGTTTCACCTGGTATTATATGCAAGTAAATGTGTTTTCAAAAAAGTTTTTATTGAGTACCCAATTTGTTTAAAATTCGGCCATTTTTCACCGAATTTAAATTTTTCTCCACTGTAATTTTCGACATATCTACGGTTGAAATCGCTTAGATAATTTTTTAATCGTCCATATTTTGAAAACTACAGACAAACCCACCTGCAACATTGTATTCGAATTTCGACTTTATTGGACAAATTTTAATTTTTTTTTTTTGTTTAAATATCGTTGGTGACTTTTTTAGTTTTAAGGTGGATAAAACCAGAGTAAAATGTTAACCCTTGTAGATGTTGACCTAATCACGCCGCTAGGGCCCAGACAACATAGCCTCCTACATTACATCTCCTTACGATCGAAGGCCACCAAGCAATAGCGGCATATGTCAATCTCGACCTAACGACACTTGTGTAAAGCCAGTGGGACATTGTTGGGCTTAATCCCCATTTAGAAGCCCACACACGGTAAGCTTTAGTAATCCTACCCTCAATATGGTCACCCCAGCAGAGTTTTATATTCAGAACAGCTCCCAGGTACTTGACACTGTCCTTAATTACAATGTTCAAACCCTGGAGGAAAGCAGGAGAGGTAATTGTTACCCGGCTCCTTTTCCTACTGAACAGACAAACTTCGGTCTTATCCCGGTTCACATTCAGTCCCCTGGATGTTGCCCACTCATTACATAAATTAAGTTCCCTACATAAATACTTCGCAGCCGGCGTAAGCGGCATCAGAGAGTCCTCGAAAATCTGCCAGGCTATAACATTTTAAATATGGAATGTGATAGGATGGCGGAACAACGTGTATTAGCGTACTACGATTTTCTTATTCCTGACAGGTAGCGGTGGAGGGATGAAGGTATATTGGATGATACCAAGGGAATTAATTTCTACACGAATGGCTACAAAATGGACGGAAGAACTGTTAAAAAACTCCGTTTTTCAGGCGGAGGTTGTGGCTATTACGGAGTGCATTCGATTTTCATCTGTGACTGATTATTCTGGGTATGCAGTCATCTTCACTGAAAGTCAGGCTGAGGTTAGTGATATGTCAGAGGAGTCTGTAAGATTAAGGAGGGTCTTTGACTTTGGCAAGGCTCGTCTGAGGTTGATATGGGTACCCGAACTCTGTGGAGTGGAGTGGAATGAGAGGGCTGACGACCTGGTCAGGGATGGATCAAACCTTAAGATCCGAGACGTTTTCTGATGCCAAAAACGGAGCTTGGTCCACCAACATGCGCAAAGAGATCTGGAATGGTGATAATTTGTTCAACATGATAGGAATTCTCACAGGTTACTCCTCACTACCTTCACACTTTTCGAAAATGTAGTATTTAGGGCCTGTGGAAAGGACGATGAGACCCTAGAGCACTTCCTTTGTTTTTGACCGGCTTTCGCGAGGAGTATGGTAAGGCACCGGCACGAGGACGTTATACTGT
This sequence comes from Eustalomyia histrio, assembly GCA_949748255.1. Taxonomy (NCBI): domain Eukaryota; kingdom Metazoa; phylum Arthropoda; class Insecta; order Diptera; family Anthomyiidae; genus Eustalomyia; species Eustalomyia histrio. The sequence continues at coordinate 14,297,696 of OX456525.1, read as the reverse complement.
CCTGAAGGGATACCTGAAGGATACTGAATTCTTCAGGTAGACTGGAATGTTATTTCACGCGGTTTCGGAGAGCGCACAACATTCTGATTCTCTGGCATAGGTGTATCTCACCCATTTTTGGGTAATCATAAAGGGCGAGTGGTCCTTCTTCTTTTCGACCTAACCTAAAACGTTAACCACAGATATTTCTATATAAATTTCAAATTCATAACCATAGTTAGGCATTAAGTTTTGGTTATTCTGAGATAAGTTATAAGGTCTGATTTTATTTTTTAATTTGGTTATTTTTTTTCTTTGACTCTAGAGGTCTCCATTCCATAAAGTGGTGCATGGTTAAAATACTAAAATTTATTTAACTTTTTAAAAACTATTTTGAAATAGCTCTATTTACCATATTACCCCATGCTCCCCTATATTTTATTGTCATTTGTCTTTGAATGTTGTTATTTACTTAGCTCCTGTCACTTTCATATTGTCATTTTAACATAGTTTTTACTAATTAAAAATCGAAGTTATTTTCTTTTTTCAAGTCACTCACGCATTCATTGTCACTGATGACAGATAGACAACACATACCAAGATGTAGAAAATATTTAATCCTTGTGCCATAGAAAAATGAATAATGAGCTTTACTAAGTGTTTTCTTTTTTTTTTCATCTAACACATACACATTAATAAATATATAAAAGCAGCAGTAGGAAAAATAACACAAATTATTTTTGCTGTATTGCTTAAGGAAATGGAAATATTTTTGTTTTTTTTCACTTTATAAGTTTCAGTCATTTAAGACTACACAGAGAAAAATAGCTCATAATTAAAGTGATAATTATATCATATTTTAATTAACTTTTATATTTTTATAAATATTTTTCAAATTAAGTACGAATCTTATAAAAGTAAATATGATATTAGTGAACATAAACATGTTTGTATTTTAATCAATATATCAGCATTTTAAATTTTATTTTAGCATTTTAAAAATAATAAGAATTAAATTTTAATTAAAAATAATACAAACTTAATTTGATTTCTAATGTGTTTAATATAGTTTCGGCTTAATTTTAAAATCTTTTTTTTTTCTATGTGTATAAATAATGTAATAGAAATGAATGCAGGAAATTGGGAAGAAGAGAAAGAAGCATTGCAAAGAAATATTCGTGCCAAATATCCAACACTTGAGGAATTTAACGCTTGTTTATAAAATCATTCATTATTCCTTTTTTTTTTGCTTTCTGTTATTGTTATTATAAAACAGTGGTTGTCTACCTTGAGAACATCAGTCAATCTGTCAAGTCAGGAGACAAATAGGAATACAGTAAAACCCGATTAAGATGGAACCAGAAAAATTTAATCTTTATAAGCGAGGGAAAATTTTTGTTTTAATTAATTTGAAGTATTCACAAAATATTTGAAGATTCTAATAACAAATCCAAAAATTGGGCAATAAATTTACATAAAACATTTCAGATTGTACAGTTTGCAGATTTCTTAAAATACATAACAATATAGAAACAATTCAAAATTTTTGGAAAGTTTATATAAAAAAATTGGAAATTATGTTATATGAACTTTTGATTTGAGGACAGTTTGTTTTTTCGTGTTTTTTATATGAAAATTCTTGCCAAAACGAGAATTCCTCGTCTCTGTTGACACATGGTAAGGGGTTCAACTGGGTGTTCTCCTAGCTGTGAAATATTAAAAAATATGTATATTCTCGGTTTTTCCCAGGAACAATACTAGAACTTTATAGGCAGGGTACCGCTTTACCACCTTACCACAAATTTAACAGACTCGACACGAGATAAAAAAAAAGTACAGAAAATTCCGAACCCTGCTAACCAAACATATAAAAGGAACAAGTAAAATGGGCTTATATTCGGATGTGGATGTAAAAACAAAGTTTGTGGTGGAAAAAAATTTTTGTGGTGAAAAAAAATTTTTGGGTGAAAAAAAATTTTTGTGGTGAAAAAAAATATTTTAAGGTGGAAAATTGTTAAAGTGAATAAAAAATATTATTTAATTCTTAGAGACTGGTGGAAAAACAACTGAAAATATTTTACTCTCCAGTCGCTTATATGAAATTGTACTAAATTACACCAATTTGTATGGAAAACTCAGAGGAACCTTCACATTTTCACTCATAACCTTTTAACCGCTAGACCGATTTTGCTCATTTTCAATACTTAACTTCTCAGGAGGATGTCCAATTGTCTAGGTAAAAATGAGCAACCCCACTTACGTCTTCGCGACGTGTTTGGTGGAGGGTATAATAATGAAGATAGGCGCTAGCATAACGTGGGATTAACAATTTTGACAGTATTGTCTAACCAACTTAAATTTAATAAATTACGTACAATTTTTATAAAAACTATACATTTAAAAGCAGCAATAAGTTATATAATTTAAGTTATAAAAGTTAAGTTATACAGACCTTGCAAAAGATAAATCTTTCTTGAATTAATTCGCGAAAAAAAGATTTCTTTTTGTAAATCAGCGAGTTGGTACAATATTTTATAAATCAATTTATTAAATTAGATTTAAAATCATAATTGATTAATCAATTTCATTTGAATATTTTTTGATTCAATTGAATCAAATCATTTCAAACATAATTCTTTTTTCAATTCGCGAATTTAAAAAAGATTGATTTGACTTGCGTATTATAACAACATAAAAAAACTTTAAAATTGACTTGCAAATCTCGCTTAGCTTTCTACATATTCGCGATTTTAATTTTTTAAAATGGCCAGTATCTCTAAAGTTAAGGAAGATAGGACAAAACGGACAAAAATTTTTGCTCTAAAAGATTATTAGTATACAACGATAATAAAAATAGGTGACGTTCGGAAGACATCACAAAGTATCTATTTTTATAAAACAGCCACAGGGTGATCCATTTTTATACGAACAAAATGGAACGGGAAACGAAATGTGTAATTTATATTATCCTACCCAGCAAAAATGAAACTGCCAAAGAAGCAATAAAAGCATCACTACTATGGCAAAGGCATCACTTCTTTTATAATGGTTTCATCGATGAATTTAACATTAGCGTGTCATAGGATGGAAGTATTCAAATAGAGCTACTAGCATAACTCATAATTTACTCTAAGGAAGCAATGACGATGCAATGATTAGATATTCTGATACATGAGTGGAAAATGTTCATATACTTTGTAGTATTTAAGCTTTGATGAAAATTTAATTCATAAGAATGCAGAACAAATAAATAATTCTGCATTAGTGAAAAAGCATTTTTGAAACATTTTTCAAAATTTTAATGAATTTTTAGACGAATTTTAAAATATTTTTGGATAATTTAAAAAATTTTTGTACAATTTGGAAACATTTTTAGACAATTTTAAAATATTTTTGAACAATTTTAAATAATTTTTGCACAATTTTAAAACATTTTTGGGCAATTTGAAATAATTTTTACACAATTTTAAAATTATTTTGTTAAATTCTGAATTAAAACTGGAAATAATGTAGTGTTAAATAATATACATAATGCAAAAATGTACAGATTGCGTCGTCATAAATATTTGAGGCTGAAAAATGCAAATGACAGGCCAGCTAGTTTCAATTAAAGGTTAAAAAAATATGTTTTTCTTGATATTTCAAAACTTTTATAAAAATTGCAAAACTGCATAAATTCTAACCCTCATGAAATTTTAAACTAAAATATAAAAAATTATTTAATAAAAAAATTAAAAAAGTTTATCAGAACTATTTTTTCAATTTGAATAAATGTTTTAGATTAATAGCCTGTACCTCGATCTCGAACGAAAAACTAGTCGAACGAAAGCAAGTCACTCGAATTCGAATCAATTTGGGTTTCTCTATTTCGAAAGCCTTCGATCGACTTGGCTTACGTGTGTCAATTTTTCTTTCTTACGCATTTACAAATCACAGGGATGCCAGATCATATATTTTGAGCATTTGTTACAATTTTCTTTAAAAGTACCAAAAATACTACTAAACTGCTTAAAGACAAAAACAACCCTGTTTAAGAGTGATCAGCTGTATATGATAAATGAAAAAAAAAAATAACAATAAACAAATCAATTTTTATTTGGAAAGTGTGTTTATTTGTGAAAATTTTTGTTATCGATTGATTGTGGGTGAAATTGTTGTTTGGAGAGCTTTTCTAAAGTCCTTGTGAAATAAAAGATGTAAAATAAAAAATGTAAATATGAGCTTCTTGGGCAAACGTAAGCCACAAACAACACACACATACCTTTTACCACTCAGCAACAGCGTAATAGGGGGTCAAACGGAGTTTAGTTTTCTGGTCAAATTTTCCTCCTCTGCGGAAATTTGTTTGCTCCGAACACTAGAGTCCTTCTGGCAAAATCAGGCCTTTCTTCCATATAAAATACAAGCGTCTTCGGATGGTCCATTGTTGATTTTTTTAACTAAAATTTAAAATTCTTAATAAACTATAAATATTTGTATTATTTTGTACTTACTTTTTGTTATCCATTGCTTTTTTTACTTCATTTTTCTTTTAAAAATATCAAATATATATTTACTCGACAAAAAAATAGCAAGTGACTGATTTTGACATTTGCGTTCGAGCTGTTCGAAATAGAGAAACCAAATTTTGTATGAAAACAGTTACGTTTTCATTCGACTTGTCGTTCGAGTCATCGTTCGCATAGAAATAGTTAGTGAAACCCAAATCAGTTTTCTTTCGACTAGAAAGCGAACGAACGTGTTCTTTCGAAATAGAGGAACAGACTATAAATAACAAAATACGATATACTATAACTTATGCTTTAGAAGTAATGAAGAGTGATTTTTTAAGATATGCATCGGGTTTATATCCAGACCACTGCATTTGAATATGAACACATGAATTTTTTGGAAGTGCCTTAGAATAACACCAAAAAATCATAAATGAATGTCAACTGAAGTTTAGGACTACTATTTTTTTTGCTGGGTATAAATTGAAAAAAAATGATAGTCACCCTTGTTTTATAAAAACTATATTAAACTCTTCGGGTTTAAAATTAAATTAATCGTGATTATTCGTATTCGAAAATCAAAATAATTATTTATTTTTTATTCGCGAATCATATCAAAATTGATTTAATTCTTTGATTTAAAATTGAATTATTTCGTTGGATTTATAAAAAGAATTATTTAAAAAAACTTGATTCTTCTACTAAGATAAAAATTTAATCATAATAGTAAATAATTAAATCAGAAAAATTAATTCGCAAAGTGATTCGTCTAAATTTAAATCAGATTTGAAAATTGATTTAGGGAATAATGTTTTTAAAGGTATGAAGTTATATAACCCTGAGAGTGGCTTCTGGCTACAGCCTCGTGCATTCGATTGTTAATATATGTAATTGCTGAGGAACACCAGGTTGATTACCTCTGGCAAAAAAATCAAAAATCAAAAAAAAAACGTTACGTATTTGTTCGTGTTACCGTTCGTGTTATTTATTGTCTATTAGTTAATTTATATAGTTAGTGTATTTAGATTTGTTAAAGTGTTGCATTTATTTGATTGTTATAATAACATGTATTGTTTGTATTTATATACATGCGAGGACCAGCCACATTGCGTGTGTATTTGTAAACATAACATAAATATTTATTTGTTGATGTTCATGTAGCCTTTAGCTTTTATGTTAATGTATATTCTTTTGTTGTATTTTTTGTTTCATTTGTATCATTTTGTATATTCGTTGCATGACTGTATAATCAAAGATATTAATTTAGCCCTTTTTCTTTTCCAGGAAGGGAAAATTTCTTTTTTGTTATATAACTTTTTTTTTCCACATTTGAGTAGAATTGCCATTTTTAAATGGTACCATTAACGAAAACCACCACAAAGCAGCAACTACATAAACACCCATACTGCACAAACAACACTATTTACCATGGTTGGTAACTGAAACGGATAACGGTATTTTAGTTAATTCGGTAAGGGTATTCTAGAGATAATGGTATTTCGGTTCTTTCGGTAATGGTAGTCAGTTGAAAGGGTTTTGAAACTTTCATGGTATTTAAGCGGTATTGTCTGCCAACACTGCTATTTACAGAGTAAACGATTTACACGATTTTCTTATATCTATAACATAAATAACATGTTATAATATCTATAACATAATTTGTCTCCGCATTGTAGATGATTTTTTGTGTTCTATTTACCTCATTTACATAGTTCTGGAGAGAACTGCGGGCTATCGCTCTTGTTAGGTATTCTCTTTGAGAGCTCCCAGAATTTGTGGCATGCTCCCATAGACCCGTGACTAGGAAAACCTAAATCGCCAAAACGAAACATTTGGCCAACCGGAAACACATCCTTAAAAAAGTCCATTGTACCGCGAGCTTGGTTCTGTATCTGTATCACCAGTCACACTAACCGTGTTTCCACGGCGTCCTTCAAAAAAAATAAGGCCCGATGACACATCCAGCGTAAATGGCTCACTATGCAGCAACTATGGAGTGAATGAAACTGCTTTTCGTGAATAATACGTGGATTTCCAGGGCCCCAGAATTTTGTTTCTTTATGTACTCGTTCAGATGACATTTCAACAGAAAATCGACAATTGGAAAATAGTCACGAGTATTCTACGACTATAGCATTCCATGGATTGTCGACGTGCATTCTGTGTCGGTTTACTTCACAAAAAGTTGCCGTCATTTGCAAAAGTTATAGCATCTTCCATAGGGTTATACATTTTGGGTCACCTTGTATATATTTGATTTGAGGTACATCCTAATTCCGACCCAAGTTATTTAGGCAATGCCACATCCAAATATTTTGTTTGTTTAAGAGGGTGACTATTTTTGATTTTGAACCGATTTTTCCCATGTTTCTGGCGAAAATAAAAAAGTACCCTGTCTGTACACCAGGGAAGACATATTTTAAGCTTTAGATTTCTGGCCAGTGGTTTTGACAGGTCGTTAAGAGAAAGACTTTTCCCTTCTTTAATTCCCATTTGTTATGATGAAAATTTAAAAAAGCACCTCATCGGTAAATTAGTTAATACTCCAGCTGACACATATTTTAAGATTCTGCTTTTTAGCCTAAGCAATCTAGGCAGGCCAAAAGGGGAAAGACTTTTTTCCTTTTTAATCCCCATTTTTACCAAGTTCCTGAGGAAAATTCTAAAAAGTACATTATCTGTGAATTTTCCCACACGTAGAGAAAAAACATGGTTGGGGCAACCATAGTCATACTTTAATATAGTTATCATATTATAATAATAAAATAACCATAATCTTAGCATAATATGGGCCCTATAGTTATATATGCTTTAAAACTATGAAAAAGTTTTTTAAATTTAAGAATATTTCTTTAAGAAATGTTTTTCCTTAAAAAAAATCCATATTAAAGACTTTTTCAAGATATCTTCTTTGATTCTACGGATTTTTTTAAAGAAAAATACTTTAAAAAAATTTTTATTCCAAAAACTTTTTAAATAATTAAAAATCATATTTTCTATTGACTTTTTCTTAAAGAAAAATTCTTAAATTCGAAGGAAATTTTTAAGATTTTTTTTTAGATAGTCCTTAGTCTCAGAATTTTTTATTTAAGAGAAGTTCTTAGAATCTAAGAATATTTCTACTAGAAAGTCATTACAATCTAAGTATTTTGTCAGAATCTAAGATATTTTTATTCAAAGAAAAGCCTTAAAATCTAAGTTTTTTTAGAAATATATAAATTTTTATCTAAGAAACCGTTTGAAGATCCTGAAAACTTGACTTTAAGGAAAACTACACTCACCAAAAAAAGTCTGTAATGGTAACTGAAAATTTTGATATTATTACCAGAAATTTTGCTAATTTGAGCCCAGCGGTATATTTTGCTAATCTTAGCAACACATGTCTGCTGACATTTAGTACAATGAAATTAGTAGAAAAATTATTAGCCGCTACTAAACTTTAGTAAACTTTTTGCAAAGTGGAATGTAAAACCTGTTTGCTAAAATCAGCAAAAAGAATTACTAAAAATTTTTTTTATTTTATTTTTTTTTCCAAATATATTTTAGACAAAATTAAAAAAAAAAGTCAAAGGCTTAAAAATCTTAAAAGTTGTTAAAACATAAACGAATTTATTATTATGTTTTTATTTGGTAATTTCTTTTTTGAAAAATATTTTTGTCAATTTTTTTTTAACTTTTAAGATCAAATTTTAATTGGTTTAAGGACTGATTTTTTGAACTTAAAAAACTTTTTAGTGCTATTTTAAGTGGATGTCTTATTTTCAGGCATGAGTCGGCATATTCACTTCCGATCCCTTTTTTAATCCATGTAACTTTTTTAAGGCTCTTAAAAGTTTGTAGGTGTAAGTTTTAATTAGAAATAACATTTCCTTCAATATCCACTTTTTTAAAATAAGTAATTTTGTTTGCTAATTTTAGAAAATCGGTTTTCAAAAATTTGTAAAATGATTTCTTAAATTAGCAACAAAAATTTGTAAATATTCTGTAAAAATTTTGTAAAATGTAAATAGCAAAAAGATTTGCTAAATAATATTTTTTTTTACTAAAAATCAGTACAAAAATAGTTAAGTTGGATTGAAAACCGTTTACAAATTTTTCTACTAACTTTTTTTACTGAGTGTATCAGAAAAATTTCTAAAAATGTAGTGTTTTGTTTAAAAAAATCTTTTCGTACCAAACAACTGTTGTGTTCTACAGAATTTTTCTTATAAAAAATTATATTATTAATATTCTGACTACTTTTTTTTACAAGATAGTCGTTATTTTATGTTACAAGAAATGAACTATTAAACATATTTAAAAAAATAAAATATTACAATTATTGTTTTTATTGAAAAGAATTAAAAAACATAAAATCTTTATATAGAATCTTTTAGACAGTGAATTTTATGACAATGAATTGATTAGTGTAAACTATAATTTTAAATCTATAATCAATTTAGAAAATATCACCCCAATCGAATCAAATCAAATCAACCAATCATGTTACAAAATAGAAAGTGGCAATCATTAAATAATAAAATATTTACTAAAATAATGATGGTAGCAACCATATTGATGGTTGGAGCCTACACTCGACAATACATTTTCCGTTACCGAATGTAGTTTATTTAAAAATTAATACGAAGAGTTTGTTTTTAAATGAAGAATCAATCGAAATTCATAGAAATATATTTTTTAACTATTTGCATCAGTCATTCAAAAAACAAACTATAAAAAATACAGACATTCAGTAGGAGTTGATATTTTCTTCTAAATGTAAAATTTTATGTTTTCTTTTCCTAAAAATATAAATTCAAATAATGCCTTTTTATTTTTTTATGAAAATAGTTTGTTTAAATACAAAATTAGTTCAAGTAAAATTACAAGAAATTTTTCAAATATACATACACACATAGAAAATGAAAATTTATACCTGTGTGTGTGTTGTGTTTTCTAATTACATATAAATAAAAAAAGAAATCATTAAAAAAAAAAAAAAAAATAGTTTTTTTTGTAATGTTTTGTCAGTTAAAAATTGTTGGTTATTTTAAGCGACTCGATTGTTTTTACTACTTCTGTCGATTATGATTGAAACTAAACAACAAAATGGGCTGAATATAATGAAAATCAGTAGTCTTTTTTTATTGTATTTTCGATTGAACGAAATAATATTGTGAGTGTTTTTATAGATCGTAACAATTAAACCCGAATATAGTAGCAGTGATCATGTTGCAACCATGTTTTTTTCTCTGCGTGCATACTACAGGGAACACAATTTAAGGCCAAAGAAGATTGAGCAGGTGTTAAGACGGACACTTATTTTCTTTTTGTCCCTGCTGATTAATATTTTCAAAAATCCCGTCTTGTTGGGTGATTACACCCAAGGAGGAACTTCCGTACCAAATTTCAAGTTCTTTGCTTCAAGGTTTTGGTCTGATTGGGGCACTTTTAATCCCATTTTTACTAATTTCCTATTAAAAATCTTTAAAAGTTAATCCCTATTTGTTAGCACATACATATTAAACGTGAGCTTTTACACTTTTGAAACTCAAATTTTACCACGTTTCTGGCGAATATTAAAAAAGTAGATTATCGCTAAACGAGCTCAAACTCTAGGGAATACATATTTTTAATTTCATACTTGTAGTTAAAGAGGTTTAGCCGTTTAGGGGTGTGGAGAACTTTTCCCTAAACGCTAAATTATCCATTACACACATACCAAATTTCAACTTCTTAGCTTCAGTGATTTGGCCTGGTCGATTTACAGCCATTCAGTCAGAAACTCATTCAGTCATTCAGTTAGTCAGTCAGTCTGTGGGATGTTATACGTATATGAGTATGTGGATTTAATGTTGTTTTGAAATTTGAAATGGTGTAGACCATCACCATGATATGTACTCCAAATAAATGGTTGTGTGTTTTAATTTGTTGGTGTGTTGGTAAATTGGTAAGTAGTACTTCCCCCTGTTGTTGGTTGTCTGTTATACATATATGTAGGTTTTGGTTCGGTTAAGTTTTACTTGATTTTAAGTTGTACTATATAGCATTTTGTGTAACAATGTTTTCAACTTTAATTCATGTTTTACACTTATGTATGTATGTTAGGGTGGCACTATAAATTCAACTTTTGAATTTCGCAGATACCCCAGACGGAATATTGTACACTCAGAAAAAAAGTTAATAAAAATATTTGTAAACGGTTTTCAATTCCACTTTACTATTTTTGTACTAATTTTAAGTAAAAACAAGTAAGAGCGGCAAAATTCGGCTATGCCGAATCTTATATACCCTTCACCATGGTGGGGAAAAAACTGAAGTTTATATATGGACATATATGGAATGGACAGATTTGTATACGGACGCCTTTAAGAGGAAATTAACCATTTAGTTTGGTGATGAAAATTGGATTCGGGAAGATTTATGGTTCCAGAAAATAGGTATTTAAAAAAAAATTTATGTTTTGGGCATAACTTTTTTGTATCTGAACCGATATTTCCGAGTTTTTCAGCAAATATGTATATAATAAAAAGATTTTTGATCTTTTGCTATATAAGACGTATCCATAGCTCTAGAATAGTGTTTGTTGTTTGTGTATAAAAGGTGAAGAGGTGAAAGAAAAGAATTTCAACAAATCGTTAAAAGAAATCACTAGAACTGCATGTGTTTTATTTCTAAAAAAACGTTTGATTTAGCCGGAAATTTGCATTTGGGATTTTATTTCGCTTTTTTATTAAAAATATTTTTAATTTCTTTAGCTTAATTTTGAAAATTTGATGGAAAATAGTTTATAATTTTTTTTATATAAATTATTATAAGTTATGACCTAAAATAGTTGCACTCAAAGGGAAATTATGTATAAAATTTTCTTAATATATGAGAAATAAAATGGTTTAAAAATCTTTTTATAAATTCTTTTAAATCGGAGCAAAAAATAGAAATAAAACCGTTTGTATTTTGTTTGCATCAGAGGGTTTTTATAAAAATTTTGAGAAAATAAAAAAAAAAGTACAAAAAAAAGTGAATTGACCGGGATTCGAACCCGCGACCCTTCCACCTGTGGTGAAGGGTATAAAAACGTTTGTATTTTGTTTGTATCAGAGTGTTTTTATAAAAATGTTGATGTTTTTAGCCTATTTATGGATTATTTAATTATTAATATAAAATTTTATATAAATTAATTATTAAATGTAAAAAAAAACCGAAAATAAACAAAAAAAAAGTCTTAAGAAAATAATAAAAAAAAATGTACAAAAAAAAAGTGAATTGACCGGGGTTCGAACCCGCGGCCTTAGAGAAAAAAGTATTTGTGACATAGCGTCTAGACAACTAAGCTATTGAAGCTCACACAAAATCATCGTCAATAGATTTACTTATATAAAAGTCTTCGTTCATTAAAAATTTGTTTAGTTTTTATTTAAATGACAAATCTTTGTATATGTGTTGTTTGTGTATAAAAGGTGGAGAATTTTAACACATGGATGTGTTTGTTATGCGTAAAATTCTACATACATATTAAACAAAGGGATTTTACCGAAAAAATTAGAGGTAGTCCTGGTTTTTTGCTAATATCTCAGCCATTTATTAACCGATCTGTCTGATTTTTAATAGCAAACAGAAATGGATCACATGTAACAGAAATAAAAACAATCATGTCCTCATCATGTCTGGGTTCTTCGGAAAACCCATTTCAACACACAGACGGACAGACGGACATCGTTAAATCAACTTCGCTCTTCATAAGGACCCATAATATATATACTTTATAGGGTCTAAGATCAATACTGTAGAAATTACAAACGGAATTAAAAACTTATATATACCCTTCCACCTGTGGTAAAGGGTATAAAAAATTATTATTTGGTAAATTTTTTTGCGATTTATATTTTACAAATAATAGAATTTTACAAAATATTTACAAATTTTTGTTGCTAATTTCAGATATTATTTTACAAATTTTTAAATACCTATTTGCTAAAACTAGCAAAAAAATTACTTATTTAAAAAAAGTGGATATTAAAAGAAATTATATTTTCAATAATTAAAACTTATAGATACAAACTTAAATTACCTTAAAATGCTACAAAGGTTGAAAAAAGGGAGCGGAAGTAAAGATATTTTTCTCACCCGAATCATGTCAAAAAAGAGAACATCTACTTAAAATAGCACTAAAAAACTTTTTTAGTTTTTAAAATCAGCCCTTAAAACAATTAAAATTTGACCTTAAAATCGAAAAAAATTACGTAAAATATTTTTCAAGTCAAAAATTAGCAAATAAAAACAAAATGATAAATTCCTTTATGTTTTTACTATTTTTTAGCCTTTGATTTTTTTTTAATTTTGTCTAAAATATTTTTTGGAAAAAATGTATAAAATAAAAAATGTTGCTCCATCAAAAAAGAATATATAATTTTGTATATTCGAATTCGTAAGGTAATTTCAAAAGAAATTAGCAGCTTTAAAGTATAACAACTGTATCTAAAAATAATTGAGTTAATTTGAACATTTTAATAATATTTTTTTTATATATATTAAAATTTTTCTATATTTTACAATTCATTGAGTTTACAGCAATTTACTAAAATTTAGTAGAGCTTACTAATTTTTTATACTAATTTGGTTATACTAATTTGGTTGTACTAATATGAATATTTAGTAAATTTTTTTGCTAAATTTACCAAACCGATTTTAAATTTCACTTTTTCTACTAATTTCATTATACTACACGTCAGCAGACATGTGTTGCCAAGATTAGCAAAAAATACCGCTTGGCTCAAATTAGCAAAATTTTCCGTAATAACAGCAAAATTTTCAGTTGCCATTATAGGCTTTTTTGGTGAGTGTAATGTGTTAAATAACACAAAAGATCTGAAGAAGTTTGAGAAAAGCTTGAGCATCCAAAAGAAGTTACAGCTTAAACAAAAAATTCCATTAAAACTAATTGTTTTTGATTCGCGAAATATTTCTTAATATTTTTTTAATTCGCACGAATTGTCTTTTTATTTTTTGATTCGTCAATTTAAACTGTTTATAATTTGCGAAATAATTTGTGTCTTTAATATGATTTGGTAGAAAAAAATGTTTTATTGAAATCTGGTTTCATTTTAATAAAACTTTCTACTACAAAATTAAATTTACTTCTAATAAATAAATATTTTGAATTGAAATCGAGATCTTTTAACGAATTAAAAAATACTTAAAATAATTTGCGAATCAAGACAAAAAATTTTGATTCACGAATCATTCTTATTTTTTGAATTATTTTAAAATAATTTTTTAAAAATTAACATGCTTAACATGAAAGATAAAACGTTTTCAAAATCTCTTCAAGAATTTTCGTGTATTCGTTTTTTTTTTGTTAAATTTCGATTTTTTGCTTAAAAACTTTTCACGATATCGCGAGAACTGTTTGAGCGACTTCAAATATGTTTTTAAAAAATATTAAACAAAATATTAAAAAAATTACAATATTTCTCAATATATTTTTCATTGCCACCCTAATGTATATATTTAAACATAATACACATACACAATATGAAGTACGTAAGTATGTATACTACAACATATTTTGCTAATGTTAGCAGGTGTAATATAACGCTACTGCTTTGTTGTTATTTGTTCATACACTCAAAACAATAGGTTTGTAATTTAACAGAAATTCTTGTGATTTGTGGACTTTTCACAAGGACGGAACAAGCTAGAATTTCAGTCTAACAACGAAACACGCGTACAAGATGGGTATTCTTCAACTAAACTCATAATTTATTTTCTAACTAAGAAGGTCTGTGGTGGGTATGGAGGGTATCAAAGGAAAGGTAGTTTTTCAAGATCTTTAGCTAAGGAAGTACTAAATTTTTTTAAAAGTTTTTAAACAAAAAAGTTTTAAACAATTTTGAAACTTATTTTTACTACGGAAATATCATCGCGGGCCGATATGTTTTTTACAGAATTTTTTTTTTTTTTTTTTTGAAATGTACACACCAGAGAACTGCAAAATCAACTTTTTTCTTGATTTAATCATACACAAAAATTCTTGTTCACTTTTAATAATTCAACATAATTCACTGTAGAATAAAATCAGCATAATGTTACTGAACGCGTAATTGGAATCAGTGTGAATCATCTGTCGTTTATGTTTTATGGAAATGTTATCACTTAACAGTGTTCAGTAACATGATGCTGATTTTATTCTACAGTGAATTTTGTTGAATTATTAAAAGTGAACAAGAATTTTTGTGTATGATTAAATCAAGAAAAAAGTTGATTTTGCAGTTCTCTGGTACACACACAAAAAATATTTCCCAATTTCCTCCACTTAAAGGTTTTGTTGAATAATAAAGCCATAGTAATTAATTCTGTAATTGATTCAGTTAAAAAAATAATCAATATTAAAACCAAGTGAACTTTTGTAATATTGATTATTTTTTTTGTTGAATCAATTACAAAAATATTTGATAATGAATTTATTATTCAACAAAATTTTTTAATTGCAGAAATTTGAGATATTTTTTGTAATACTTTTATAAGTTTCTTTTATAAATTTTGTTGCATTCGAAAAAAAAAATATTTTTTTTTATATATTATAAAATTGTCATAAATTTTTTATTAAATAAAAATTCAAATATTTTTTAACTTTTGAGCAAAAGTAACGAAATAATTAAAATTCTGTATAAAAATTTCAAATAAATAAAATTAAATCCATTGACAATAAAAAGTTTTTAATTCAAATGTTTGAAAATATTGTTTAGTTTCCTTCGAACTTTTTTTTTATTTTTTTTGTTTGAAATGATATTAAAAAATATCATTTCACCAACGAAATATTGTGATAAATAAATAATTAAAACTTTTTATAAAAAAAAAATATCTTAAGCTCATTTTAAACAAAAATATAGATCAAATGTTTGTACATTTAAAAATTTTTAACTAAAAATTTGTATCGAGTGTAGGAATGTTTTCCATATAATGGTTTGTTTGCTATGAATGGAATGTGTGTATGGAATATAACAAACCCCATTTGTTTCGTATAAAATATTTACTTTAATTCTATTTCTTTGTTTTTTTTTTTTTTTTTGTTTTAGAATATAAATGAGTATCTCTGTTTAATTTTTTGTAATGCAAATTTTTTCCACATTATTTTTCAAAAATAAAACAACAACAACACGTTTAATAAGATTGAAGTTCAAATAAATTTAGTTTTTATTTAAAATTAAGCACCCCATCTGTGGGGTTAATTGATTTTGAATTTAGTAATTAATTTTTTGTTTTTGAAGCAAATTTTATAATAAGATTTTTGCCAATGAAGAGCTAAACTTACAGCTTCCACAATCAGAAAATGTTTAAAGCGAAACTTTTTATTTTTATTTTAATTTGAATTCCTTTTGTGGTATTTAAGCAGTCTTCCCCCTATTCATATGTATACAGAAATAAATTGTTTCATATAAAATATTAATTAAAATTCTGTTTGGTTTTAAATTAATTTTTAAATAAAAGTTTAATCATATCAATTCAATTTTGTTTTAAGTGAGAGTCCCTTTTTTATATCAAAATACGAGGGCGGATCAATAAGTCCGTGACTTTTCGAACTTCCCTCGTAGTTATATGAAATGCAACACTGCTCCCATCATGTACCGCCTGTTAATAGACTACTGTCAAATTATAAGCAAGTTCCGTCATTTACTTTGCGTTTAACAGCTGTTCAAAACATATAACCTCGTGAATAAAATGGAAAAAAGTGAATTTCGAGTGCTCATTAAACATTATTTTTTTGCGAAAAACAACTGTCAATCAAACCAAGGACAAGCTTGATAAATACTATTGGGACTCTGCACCATCGATTTCAATGGAAAAAAGTGGTTTACTGACTTTCGTTGTGGCCTTACAAGCACGAAAGGTTCCGAACATTCTGGACGCCCAGTTAAGGTCTCTACATCCAAAGCAATTGAAAAAATTCACGATATGGTGTTGACCGATCGAAGATGGAATGTGCGATAGATTGTGGAAGATAAAGGCATCTCACATGGCTCAATGGTTTCAATTTTAAACCATCACTTGGGTATGAGAAAGCTTTCCGCAAGATGGCTGCCGCGTTTGCTCACAATCGACCACCAACGGAATCGTGTGACAGCTTAGTTTCCATGGCAAAAATACATGAAGTAGACTACAAATTGCCCCTTCATTCGCCTTATTCTTCGGATTTAGCCCCCAGTGACTATTTCCTATTTCCAATTATTGATCACATGAAGGCCTATTTTATGGACCTCGAAAAATCCAGCAGTTAAACGCAAAGTAAATAGGGGAACTTGCTCAAAATTTTACAGTAGTCTATTAACAGGTGGTACTTGATGGGAGCAGTGTTGCATTTCATATAACTACGAGGGATGTTCAAATAGTCACGGACTTATTGATCCGCCCTCGTAATAAAAACAACATGTTAAGAATTTCAATTACATTTTAAAATTGATGCGATTAAAACTTTAATTTATATTTTGAAGATTTTTAATTAAAATTTTAATAAATATGTTTAAAAGTATAATTAGAATATATTCAATTAATTGTATTTACAAATTGTTTATTGTATTTACAAATATTTTAATTGAAATTCAATTTTAAACTTTTGCAAAATGTATTTTAAAATGTTTTCGTAATTTTATGCATGAATTATTGGGATAGTAATAAAACTAAATCTTTATCGTTATCATTTTTGATAAATATTTTTATAGAAATTGGCATTCTACTGTGATTTATTTAATCAATTTACTTTAATAAGCGACCTACCAAAACGTCACTGATATTAAATGATTTTTATGATTGTTTTAACATAATATTGTTGATATGTACATAAAAAAGCATAATTACACCTACACACCCATTAAAAAAAAATAAATTTAAAATTGCTCCAATTAAAAATGTTGTTGAATAACAAAGTAAAAGTCATTTAATTCTGTAATTGATAATCATTTTGTTATTGAATCAATTACAGAATTAATTAACTATTACTTTGTTATTCACCCAAATTTTTAATTGGAGGAACTTGGGAGATTTTTTTTTTTGTTGGTGTATGCCATTTAAATGTTTACTATTGTTTGATATGCAATCAACAAAACTGATAGTAAAAAGTTTTATTTTAATGATTAAATTCTATGACACTCTTAATGACGCACTCTGACGTAATTAACCGTATTTATTATTACTACAATAGTGTGATTCACAATATCTCAAAGTATTGTAGAATAAAAATATCTACTTTGATTTTAAACAATTCATTGTAGAAACGATAATACCGTATCATAATTTTTGGACTACCAGTAATGATACCAATATGCGTTCTGCATTACTTAAAAACATACAATAATGAGTCACTAATAACAATTTAATTTTCCATTATTTAAATTAAAAAAACGAACACTTTTTGTTAAAAAAACAATTAACAGTAACAAAATATTTTTTAAAGTTTTCTCTTTTTTTTCAATCAATTTTTAGACTTTTTATTTTTATTAGTGCTGGTAAGCATACAGGTAATTAACCACGAATTTTTGAATTTTCGTATGCTGATGCATAAACATAACTCATTGTGCGCGACATCCCATATAAAAAAAATTAAAACTGTGATAAGAAAAGTAATAATCCATGCATAAAAATTCAATCTTTATAACATAGTCGCCTAATTAAAAAAAAAAAATATTTCAAAATATAAATTCGGTGTTTTTTTCAGTGCAGAAAATCATTACCCGACAGTTGTTTTGACATTAATTTCGTATTTTAATGCATGCAAGGACATGTCTGGTAATGATTTTCTAAACTGGCAAAAAAAATATAGTTAATATATTTTGAAATATTTTTTTTATTAGACCGACTATTCTTTTACTATAAAAATTGTGAATTCCGCCAATATGTGTTAGAATAAGAAAAATTACATCTAATATATTAGAAAAATCGTAAAAGTACTGAGTTTCGCAAATAAGATATTTTAACAGAAAAATTTAACATTACTTGATGAGTTAATTGTATTCAGTTGTAAAAAGTGGAATTTACACAGATGGCGTATCTTATACACTTGGTTTGTGTCTTTTATTACTTATTCAAAGTTAGTCATAGTGTAAACAGTGTTTTTTTTTGCTCAAAAAATGCTGAATTTTGTGCCAACAATGCATCATTTGCGGGAAGTTTTGCTTTACTTTTTCAATTTCAAAAAACGTGCAACTGAAGCACATAAACTGTTCACCAAATCTTATTCTGAATATGTTGAACGTGCGAGAGATGGTTTGTGCAGTTCAGAAATGGTGATTTGGACACGGAAGACAAAGCCCAGGTCAGCCAAAAAGTTTGAACATGATAAATTGGAGGCAAAACTCGATTAAGACTGTGGTCAAACTCAAGAAGAACTTGCAAAATCATTGTGAGTAACTCACGCAGCAATTCCAAAACGTTTCAAGCAGCGGGATCCATCCAAAAGCAAAGAAATTGGGTACCACACGAGATAAAGCCGAAAGAGGTTAAAAGACGATTTTCATCGAATTATTATTAAAAAAAAATTCATCCAAAACGACAAACCGAAGCGGAAATCAATGTCAAAGTCGATTATCCATGGCACCAAGGAAATGCTCTGTATTTGGTGGGACCAGAAGGGTCCCATCCATTAAGAGCTGCTAAAATCGGGCCCGGAATATGCGACCAGAAAAGAAGCCGTAATATTCCATCATGACAGGCTCCCGGTCACAGGAACTTTCACGGTTATCAGCAGACAGATGAGTTAGCAAGGACAGGGTCAGTCTTTAATATCTTTAATATACACCGCTGGCAAGCATTAAGGATAGGATTTTCAAGCTTTTCCTCCGTGGACTAGACACTTGAATGACCGCACGTCTCACGTGCTTCGAAACTGACTGGTCGCTGGCTGATAGGCACACATGACAACAGACTCAGGCGGATGCCCGATGTACAATGCCTTAGCTGTGACATACCAGGTGAGAAGGAGACGGTAGGTCATTTTCTCTGTGATTGAACGGTACTGATTTTATATATATAGTTTTCTTCTTGGAACTCGTCCATAGAGTCCACTTGTAAGTAGTACTGGGGCTAACGTTGATACCTTGGCATTCTGAAATGTTTTTGGATATTTTAACAGCACTTTCAGCTGGATATTGTTTCACTTTCCATATTTCAGTTCCATTTACTTTGTTTGGCCTTCCAGATTTGAGACAATTTTATAAATTTAAAAAAGGGGTCAGTTGGGAATTGGACCCTGTCCCATAATAGGTGAAAACTGAACCGGTTCCGAAAATACATATCACGAGATAGGTGAAAAGATGACCGGTTCCTAAAGAACCTACCACGTGACTGGTTTAAAAGTAATGACATGTTCTTATAGACCAGTCCAGTGACATGTTACAGAGGGCAATTGACCCCCTCCTAGAACAAGCCCATGTTGAAGTGATCGGTTCGGTGACCGGTCCCTATCACAATGAACCGGTCACGTGACGTGTCCTGGGATAGGTCCTTTTCCCGCAGGGGTTTTTTGCAGTATTGTGTCGCATCATTCCAACATTAATAGCATTTCACGCAATTGTTTTCCTTCTTTAGACTATTTTAACAAAAGTTTACGAAAAACATCCAGGGATGTTTGTTTACCCAATTTCAAAATAAAGTTGGTTAGGCTGAAATCTTCCAAATTAAACTGATTCGAATGACATTAAATCAATTAATAAATATAATAATAAGTTAATAGTATCACATAAAATAACAGTAATTTTGTACAGCTAAAATGCTTTATTATAATTAATACAAAAGCTGTGCAGTTTCGTTTTACATTCAGAAAATGATTTTTTTTTTGTTTTTGTCTTATGATTTTTGTTGTTTTTTAAGGGAAAATATAGAATTAAAGTTTGAAACAAAACTGCAAATATAATTAAACCAACGTGTACGGTTTCTTTTGACGCTCACAGTATATGTGATTTTGATAAAGAACACAGGATCGCAATCAGTTCATAATCATAATTTATTTACAAAGCCTAATTTTAGTGTGCTGTCAAAGGCCTACTAGTAAAGTTAAATATTTTTGTAATTTTTTTTAAATTTTGTTTCGTTCGAAAATATTGTTGTTTCTTTTTTTTTAATTTAGCGAAATTTCTATTTTAACACTTTCCCGCTTCTAAACCGTATGTTATATGCGGAAATCTATCAAAGGACCACTGAAATACTTTATGTTTTGCTACTTATTTGCTATTTAATATGTACAGGGTGACCCAAAATTACCGGAGGGGTTTGAATTCCTTGTAACTTTTTAAATAGAGTTTTTTTTTTTTTTTTTGCAGTATTTTTAAAAGAAGACTTGAGGAATTTAAAATGTAACAGTACACAATTAAACAACGTGCCCAAATCGTTCAACTTTATTTCTCAAATCAACGGTCTATTTGATTTGGCTCAGCGAGCATCGTCGTTATTTTATTGTGGGAGTTGGACCTTCAGAGTCAACAATAAACCGTATGGTTGCAAATTTTCTACAACAAACGACGAACGGTGCACACGGATAACAATATTAAACGGGTACAGGAGAGTATTCGGAAAGATGAAGAAGAATCAATCAGAAGACGTTCGACACAACTTAGCCTTCTCGAAAGAATAAGTCTATACTAATAAGCCTAGAACCATCCAGCAAATTAAAAAACCTTATACGCGCCGAAATCAACAACATAACACCTGATGTTTAGCGAAAGGTTATGGAAAATGTTTTGGAAAGAGCACAAATATGCGAAGCAGAAAATGACCACCACTTGTGAGATATAATTTTTCTAATTAAATTAAAAGTATTATCCATTAATATAATGTATTTAAACAAAAAAAATAATAATTATATCTTAAATACTTACGGCCGTATTTATAATGAAAAATTAGTTAGCGTTTATCATGAGTCCTTTTTATAATAAATTTCTTATCCACCTTTTAAACTCTAGTTAACGAACTATCAAACACTTACTAAATGTTTGAAAATCAGCTGTTTTGTGTCAAAATAAGTTTGTAAATAAAAGTGAAAAATACAATAAAAAAATTTGTATGCAAATTTGCGAAAAAAATAAAAAAAAATTTAATAATAATGGAAATTCTTGACCAATTAAATGATTTGGACCTTTTAAGAAGTGAAGTTCGCCGTCGTTCTCCTAAAATTTATAAAAAGAGAACAAATCCATTTTTTAAATATTCCGACGCTGAGTTTCGTAAAAAATATAGATTCACGAAACAAAATGCAAAAAAATTAATAAATATGGTGAAGGGCGAACTTAAAGGAAAGGGAAAAAATGTAAACCACAAAGTTGATTTTCTTTAAAACAGGTGGCATTATTCCAAAAAAATATGATGGCATCACAATTTTCAGAGTTGTTTTTTTAATATTTATTTGACAGAAGAAAAGGGATTATAAATAAACTCTGTACCAACTAGCTACTAAGGCTAATCGGTATACTAGTTAGTACATCGTTGTGTGCGATGTATTAGCAGCAACTTACTTTTCATTATAAATACGGCCACTAAATTACCTCTTCGGTAATTTTGGAACACCCTTTAAATAGAACTATTTGACCACCTCATTGATTAGAGTGTTAATGTAAAATAATTGGGAGACCCTGCTTAATTATCTTACCTAAAATGGTTTAGCATTATTAAATTTTACCTAAATACTGATAATTTGTGTATTGTTTAGTTTATTTATTGGTTTATTACTTTCAATTAGACAAATATTACAACAAATATTTTATATTCATTATAAATAATTTCGGTCGGTCTAAAATAAATAGTCATAAAAGGCATTTAACTTTTAATATCACAACACCACCAACGAACTTTCAATGTTAGCTATAATAAAACATTAAACAAATTAATAAATTCCGACGATTGTTTATTTGAATCCCCCAACGTTTGTATTTATAATATGCCGCCACATTTCATTACATTTGAATAACATTTCATTTGTTGTATTTTGTGGTGGGTCTACAAAATAATCAAACGTAAAACAGTTTTATTGATTTGTTTATGTAAAATTGTCATCATTTAATATCAATATTTATATAAAATCCCCCTCCTCGCTAGCCAACCCAATCACTAACCACTAATAATATTCTCAAATTTCTTTTATACACACAACATTTTATATTTATGTGAATTGATCAATTGAGTGAATTTAATCAAAGAAAATTATTTTACTATTGACATGTATTTATATTTACAAAAATATTTATTTATATGTAAAATATTGGTAGAAAAAAAATTAATAAATTATACTGCATACAGATATTTAAATTTATGCATATGGAAAATTGAAATGTAAATAAATCATAAATGATTAATTGTTTACAATTCAAGACTACACGTAGAGATAAGAGTATCATGTTATGAGTGAAATGTGTAATAACTATAATATGATCCTAGAGATAATAGTATTATTCTATTGAATATAAAATATTTCTAATGATCATGCTATGATCCTAATGTTAATAATATTATAACAAAACTCTTGAATACTTATTACCTGGAATTTGTATTAAAAAGGTCGAAGAAATTGAACTGAATAAATTATAACAAAACATGAAAAATCCGTTCTCAGTGATAGTTGTAGTTTTGTAGTTAAATTCATATTTGTGATCGTATTGATCATACTATGATCATTTCGTATTTCCCATCATATTCGACCGACAATTTTTTTCCACGTGTATACGAGGGCGGATCAATAAGTCCATGATTTTTCGAACTTGCCTCGTAGTTATATGAAATGCAATACTGCTCCCATCAAGTACCACCTGTTAATAGACTACTGTAAAATTTTAAGCCAGTTCCGTCATTTACTTTGCGTTTAACAGCAGAATTTTTTGAGGTCCATAAAATAGGCGTTTTTTTGCTCAATAATTTCATCGTTGAAGCTAAATCTCTTTCTACATAGCAATTTCTTTAGGTTTGGAAATAGGAAATAGTCACTGGAGGCTAAATTCGAAGAATAAGGCAAATGAGGGGGCAATTCGTAGTCCACTTCATGGATTTTTGCCATGGATTGTGAGCAAACGCGGCAGCAATCTTGCGCAAAGCTTTCTCATACCCAAGTGATCGTTCAAAATGAAACCACAGAGCCATGTGAGATGCCTATGTCTTTTACAATCTATCGCAAATTTAATCTCCGATCGGCCAACACCATATCGTGAGTTTTTTCAATTGTTTTGGGTGTAGAGACCTCAACTGGGCGTCCAGAACGTTCGGCATCTTCCGTGCTTATAAGGCCACTACGAAAGTCAGTAAATCACTTCTTTACCATTGAAATCGATAATGTGCAGTCCCCATAGTATTTATCTAGCTATTCCTTGGTTTGATTGAGGGTTTTTTTAATGAACACTCGAAATTCACTTTTTTCCATTTTTAAAAAAAGCCACGACGTTTTTAACAGCTGTTAAAGGCAAAGTAAATTGCAAATTGGGAGCAGTGTTGCATTTCATATAACTACGGGGGAAGTGCGAAAAGTCGCGGACTTATTTTAACTGAAAAATATATGACAAATATTAAAGTTTTTTTGCATGTTTTACAAATATTATAAAATAAAGACATACAACCAAAGATTACATAAACCTCTTACTCTTCCACTTCAAACATATTTAAATATTTATTTTTTCTCATGGTTGACTTGCACTAACAGAAAACAACAAGGAGTAGGAGATTTCTTTAATGTATGCGTAAAACAAATAATATCTTACATTGAGGCCCAGTTACTCAATGTCCACCAAAAATGTAAACAATAGTTAAATTCAAATTTTACATTGAAAAGGAACAACAAATGTGTCAGTTAAAGTCTCTATTGGTAGCTAATGGGACATTGTAAAAATAAGGCTGGAGATGAAGTTTATATTTATTGCACGTAGTTCAAAGAAAAAATAATAAATCATTTTAAGTTTAAGTGACAAAAATTAAAATATATTAGGGCAACTTGCAAGGGATGTAGAACAAATCAACAGCATACCCCGAAAGCTGTGAAGAGAACGAATTAAAGAAGTCTAAAAAGAGCTAAAAAACCCCCCGCTAAAAAATTAATAAGCATCGCGCAAGCAAATTAGTCCTCTAATACACGTTATCTTTTTTTAGGCTAGATTTTAAATTTAAAATATTTTAAATTTGACATGACTATTTTCATAAAAAAAACATAAATAATTTAATTTAATATGTAATTATAAAAAGTATTTCGAAGTAACAAATGAACAGAAATATTAATTAGACCTTACTGAATGCTATTTAAAATGAAGGTGAATTTTGTACGCAGAAAAAATAATTGTTGTCCCCATCGAATTAAGTTCCAACCGAATCATTAGGTCACAACTCCATATCGGTTGCTCTAACTCTATGTCAGTTGTCCCAACTCTATTTCAGTTGGATCAGCAGAAATAGAGTTTGAAAACAGGATTTTCAGTCGCTCCATTCGGTTGAAACGACAAGTCTTTTTTCTTAGAGTGGTTAGAAGACTCGAAGACGATCAAAGGACATAATTAAAAAAAAGGAAATAAAATCGCTCACTTTGGGGACTTAGATCACTATGAAAAAACGTCCAAACTTTAAAATGAAATTAACTCAATAGTCGCACAACGGCTGAGTTGGATGATACTCGTATGACCCAATTTGTAAGCAGATGGAAGCTTCAGCGAGCTGTCATACAATTACTTCTGTGCAATCTTGCTCTTAATCTCCTTAGAAGGGGGCAGTAGGGACGTTGTGACCTGCTCTGATGACGTGGCGTTAGTGATAAAGGTGATTGTTTTCTTCCACCTTGAGGAATCTTATGCAGACGACTCTGAGGCAGTTGGCCTGTGGACTTATGAACAAACCATCAAGTCTTTAACCAATAATTTTTATTAGAGTGTAAATCGGTTAAAAATGATTAGTATAAATTAAGATTCCAAAAATCTTTCAGCAATTGATTCTACACTTAAAAAAGTTTGTAAGTTAAAATAACTGAAAATATCATTTAAAAGAAATGATATTTCATTTAAAAACCGGTCTACTTAATTTTCATTTAAATTAAATACCATTTGTTATTTATTTTTAAATGTTGATTAATCAACTGACACATCCGTAAGAAACAAATGATATAATCAGTAAAAATAAATGTAAAAATTTACCTACCAATTCCTTAAAAAATAAATTTTTTTTCATTTATTTGAAATTGTTTCCCTTTTTGTATTTTTAGTTTTTTTTTTTAATATACTCGTACAATACAAAATATATGCATGCATAGCTATAGACACTTTTTGTGTGAATGTGTTTGTGTATGTTTGTGTGTTTATGAAGTTCTTGTAATTTGTATTGAAAAATTTTGTATATATATTCAACCAATTTAAATAAAAAAACAAATTTAAATTTTTTGAATATTTTTTTTTGAAACAGACAGCAAACAAAATTGAAATTTGTAATAACTGTTACGGACACAAATAAACCACAAGTTTCCGTTTTGTGGGTAAATTTGTATTAAATTTCAAACAAATGAAAAAAATAAATGAAACTGAAAAAGAAATGGTAAATGATAGTAAATTATTTCGAATAAATGTATAAAAAAGTTAATATAGATATTTCTTTGAAAAATAAATGTATGTTCCTTTATCTTTAAATGGAACGGAAAAGTTTTTTATTAAACTACAAACAGTTAACTACATAATATTCTGAGTGTAATTGTCAATGGTCATATACTGACACTGTGTATAAGTAAATAGCGTCAATTTATGACTATTGAAATACATGTCAGTCAATTTTATTTAAATATAATAAATCAACAGATTCCCATACCTTTGTTAAACAAAATTTTATATTTCTTCCCTCAAAACTTTAATTTCACTTCTTTAAAAAAAAAACTAAAACAAAAACAAAACAGAACAGAACAGAACATAACATTTCTTGCTTAACTGAGTGGAAAGGAAATTATTTATTTAAAGTTTTTTTTTTCCTTCTTAAGAAGAAACATATCAAGAATAAAAAGTTTATGTTTTTCTCTCAGTGGGGATGGCGGAGGGGTTAATAAAATTGACAGTTAATTAAGTAAATTAATATTAAAAAGTCAAAAAAATGACAGCACAAACATAAATATTGAACAGGTGTGTACAAAGTTGAGTAGAAAACTTTTTTGCAAGTTAATAAATATAGTTTTTAATGAGAATATCCCAGCAAAATCTTAAAAATGGATGCTCGTTATTAATATAAAAATACTAAGCATTAGATTTGGGAGCTACTGCGATATCAAAATGAATTAGTTTTATTCGACAAATTCTTCTTTGTAGCTAGTTGTACATATTCGCTGCATGACTCAAAATATCTAAACCTACTTACCCATTGCATTACAAAAATATATAAAATAAGCAGTTACCAAAATATGATGTTATTCTTATGCTGATAAACACTTAGATAATAAGTGGTTAAAAGTTTGTAAATTAAAAAGATTATTTGTATACGAGTTAGTAATTAAAAAAAAAGTATGTAGTTACTTATATCACATTTTTTTATAATCAAAAAATAACTAGTTGCAAAGCCGATTCATAAGCAGTATAAAATTTATGTTTCACTATATAACTTTATATTTGGTAATGAAAGATTTTGCTGGGTTATAAACTGTTACGAAAGGAAACTCATCTAGGTGTTGCTGATGAAGATATTTGTTAGACATTTAAGTTTTAGTTGTATATTTGCTTTTCCTTTTTTGATACGAGTATTTTTTACCTATAAATGTTTACAATTGCCAGGATATTGTAAGCCTGAAGGTTGTTTTCTATAATATTTCATTTGTATCTGAACTGAGGTATAAAATTTATTTGCATATACTAGCAAATACATATTTTGTGAAAATAAATAAAAGTGAAATATACAAAAAAAACTAGCATTTCTTTCTATAAAAAATAAAATAAAAAATAAATAAATAAAAATTAAATGGATTTCTTGAAAAATCAGTGTCAATACTCGTATCATTTACATTTGTGCAATAAAAGTAACTTTTTACTTCTCTAGATACACTCACCAAAAAAAGTCTGTAATGGCAACTGAAAATTTTGCTGTTATTACGGGAAATTCTGCTAATTTGAGTCCAGGGGTATTTTTTGCTAATCTTAGCAACACATGTCTGCTGACGTGTAGTACAATGAAATTAGTAGAAAAATTAGTAGCCGCTACTAAATTTTAGTAGACTTTTAGCAAAGTGGAATTTCAAATCTGTTTGCTAAAATCAGCAAAAAAAAATACTAAATATTATTAATATTAGTACAAAGTTTTCAATTTTTAACGAATTTATTATTTTGTTTTAATTTGGTAGTTTCTGTTTTGAAAAATATTTCATTCAATTTTTTTTTTTTTTACTTTTAAGGTTAAATTTTAATTGTTTTTATGGCTGATTTTTAGAACTAAAAAAACTTTTTAGTGCTATTTTACGTGGATGTCCTCTTTTTAGACATGAGTCGGTATCTTCACTTCCGATCCCTTTTTTAAACCTATGTAACATTTTAGGGCAATTTAAGTTTGTATGTATATGTTTTAATTATTAGAAATAACATTTCCACCAATATCCACTTTTTTAAAATTAGTATTTTTTTTTTGCTAATTTTAGCAAATCGGTTTTCAAAAATTTGTAAAATGATTTCTGAAATTAGCAACAAAAATTTTTAAATATTCTGTAAAAACTCTGTAATCTGTAAAATGTAAATAGCAAAATGATTTGCTAAATAATAATGTTTTTACTAAAAATCAGTACAAAAATAATAAAGTGGGATTGAAAACCGTTTACAAATTTTTCTACTAACTTTTATTTCTGAGTGTACCAACAAACAAGGACTAACAAGGAAAACAGCTCATCGTATAGATCCTTGTGCGTTAGATTAAATACATCTAAGAACAATTTTTTTAAACTTTTTGGCAATCTTGTGGATTTTGGGGTTAAAATATGAAGAAGAATGTTGACAATTTTTTTGATAAATTCTTGTTAGGGAGCTTCTCAGTAACTTTCTTAAATCGATATGAAACTGCTTACAATAATGTTAGCATTCCAGTAGGCTTGTTGGTAGCGTGCAAGCCTATCACTATGGGGGTCGTGGGTTCAATTCTCACCAAAGGCTCTGGTCTGTTTTCGCTACAACGAGCCGATAGCCTTTGTTGCTTGTGCTCGGTCAGAGTATTAGAATATAATTTGTAATTATATGATTAATATAAAGGGTGGTTAAATTTTAAGGGCCGATGTTGAATGTGAACCCCACCTAAACGTCAAGTTTTTTTCTGCATTTCATTTGACATTTCTTAATTTCAGACTAACTCAATTTGAAGCATGGAAAGATACACAATCGAGCAACGTGTTAAAGTTATTCAGGCTTATTATGAAAATGGGCGTTCAAATCAAAATGCATTTTGTGATTTTTTTTGGTCAGCATAATCGACCAAATGTGTCCACAATCGGGAGAATTGTGGGCAAAATTTCAGCAAACCGGGTCTGTGAAAACACCTGTGCATGCTCGCCCAGTTCGTTTTGCGAAAAACATTGCTGTTGTTCGCGTTAGTGTGTCATGAGTTCGGTCAAGCATTTAACGTGAATGGTGTTTGCTATCGCGAGATCATAACGAACTTATTGTGACCAGGAATTGAGGATAAGACCCTGGACGATATGTGGTTTCAACAGGACGGTGCCACTTGCTAACGAAACAATGGCTCTTTTGCGCGACAAATTCAATGGCCGTGTTATCTCACGTGGTGGCGATGTCAATTGGCCGCCAAGATCATGTGACTTGACACCGTTGGACTTCTTTCTTTGGGGTTATTTGAAAGAAAAGGTGTACATCGATAAGCCAGGAAGAATTCAAGAGCTAAAGGATGAGATAATTCGGCACATTAACGGCAAAGAACCTCAATTATGCCTCAGCGTCATCGAAAATTTAGACCATCGGATGGAGGTGTGCCGACGAGGTCGCGGTGGCCATTTGGTCGATATTTTGTTTCATACATAATTGAACCATACCATATTATCATAATAAAAAGAAATGACAATAATTTCCTAAATAAATTGTGTTTTATTCAAAATCAACATCGGCCCTTAAAATTTAACCACCGTTTATATAAAATAAATAAAAAATAAATAATAATGTACTTATCGCATAAGGTAGTTTCAAACGCATGAAGTTCTTGTTTTTTTACAGGGTACCAAGTTACTCCGAAAAGTTACAAAAAGGGCTTCCAAAAAAATTTACTATTGAACCTATTTTCACACAAAATTTTCTAAAAATAGGTTAAAAAATTAGAAAAAAATTTAGATATAATTGAAAATAGTATAATACATAAATCTAGAGTACACTCTAAAAAAAATTTGTAAATTTACTACTATAAAATGGGTAAAAATATTTAGAAACATTAGGAAAATTCAATAAATAATTCGTGATTATTCAATTTTCAAAAATGCACACCACCTTGAAACCGAAATTGATAACGTGACACCGCAAGTGCTGCGCAAAGTTGTACAAAATTCAATCAATAGAGCCCAAATTTGCATCAGCGCCGACTGCTGCCATTTGTCGGACATAATTTTTCACAATTATTTGAAACACAATTTACAAGTGCGAATAAACATAATCAGTTAAAAACCAAATGAGTTTTTTTTTAAAGTTATAGGGAAAGATAATCAGGTGATGGATGATGTTAAGATGTTTTCAGGACAATCACGGCCAATCTTTGTAATTATGCGGAGAGGAGTTTTTTAAATGACCACCAATTTACACAATTTCTGTGCAGTAACTTACACATAATGTGTGTATTCATTTTGCTTTACACACACAGTTTAGATTTTTAAGTTCAATGGAACTTATTGAGAGTGTATAACAAGCGTGAATTGCGAAGTCATTCTCCAATAAAAAACCAAAATTTTATGTGTATTTTACAACAAAATCATTAAAAAAAAAGCTCAAAAGTATTAAGGAGCATTTGATTAATAAAATAAATTGTCTTGCTCCTAGAGGTGAATAATATTTTAGTTTTGTTTCAATTTTTTTTTTTTATATCAAAATATTTTTTTACCACAAAATAGTTTTTTACTCACAAAAAATTTTTTCCCTTTCAAAATGTTGTTGCCACTAAAAAAAAGTTGTTGGACTTAAAACTTTTTATTTCTGTTGTCACCTCTATAATATTCTCATTTAATTTTTTGTAACAATTGACAATTAAAATTCGATTAAAAAATGCTTTATATTATTTTTTTTTTTTTTTATTTTCAACAAAATTATTTTGGAGGGTATAAAAAATTCGGTAAAATTTAAGAATTTTTTTGTTTTTTTTTTTTATTTAAAAATTTATTATATTTACAAAAAACATTTGGGTTTTTATTATCACAATAATAATGTGGAATGATTGCTCCTTTTTTGCAATAAATTTATTTTTTTTTCTTTCTGTTTACATAAAAACGACCAAACAAATTGTCCTTGGGGTCAATATAAATTAAAGGATATGTGGACAAGTAGATTATTTGTAATTTCGTATATAAAATAAATTACAAAAACCATTTCTTCAAAATCTTAGCATTAAAGGAGAATACGAACTGATTTTTATTTTTGCAATAAATAGTTACACTCATAATAATATTTACATAAAAATACGAAATTATTGTTAAATTAACGAAAACTTTTGTTAAATTAACAAAACACAAAAACTGGTTTATTTTACAAAAGCTTTGATTATTTTGAAATTTTTTTATTTTTCCTGACATGGATTTCTTTTTATAAGTGTAGTCTATTCCATAAATTCACATGTTGACACATCATTTTATAAATTGACATAAAAATACGAAATTATTGTTCAATTAACGAAAACTTTTGTTAAATTAACAAAAACACAAAAACTGGTTTATTTTACAAAAGCTTTGATTATTTTGACATTTTTTTATTTTTCCTGACATGGATTTCTTTTTATGAGTGTAGTCTATTCCATAAATTCACATGTTGACACATCATTTCATAAATTGACATAAAAATACGAAATTATTGTTCAATTAACGAAAACTTTTGTTAAATTAACAAAAACACAAAAACTGGTTTATTTTACAAAAGCTTGATTATTTTGAAATTTTTTTGTTTTTCCTGACATGGATTTCTTTTTATGAGTGTAGTCTATTCCATAAATTCACATGTTGACACATCATTTCATAAATTGACAACTCGTAGCTGATTAATTACTACTTGTGATAAGCATATCAAATAGTTTCTTCATTATACTAAATTCTTATCACTTATTTTCTAACTGCTTATCAGCATATGAATAACTACTTATTTTTTATTTTTTTGTAATGTAGCGGCTAGCAGATGCTCAAATTTTATGTGTTTTTTTAACGATGCAAACAAGAATATGTCGAACAGAAATAATGGGTTTTGACACCAAATTACACACAGTAGACCAATAACTGAGATTTTTATGTGAAGTCCCCAACGTATGACTATTGCATTGTCGAATTCACAAGTTTGTTTGAAATGCCAAAATTTATTTCTCACCATGCTTTATTAGTATTTTTTTTTACTGTGTATTGAATGTCAATGTGTGGTTTGTTATCAACATAAGGGTGGTCCAAAAATATTTCAGTTAGTATTTGCGACAAATATTTATTCGGGTGTAAAACTATGTCTGCCAATAAATTAGGATAATGGAAACTCGGCAAGACGTGCCTCATCGGCCCTGATGTTTGCAAAATTTTACTACAACGGAGTTTTTTTTTTATTTTTCCAATTTATTACAATTTTCTCCAGCAACTGATGTGTCGCAAACTACTTCACCAAAAACCCTAAACAGATTCGTGCTGGTAATCGAATTTGTGATCAATCGAGTGGTTCGGTTGATAAAAGCCGAATTTTTCAGTTAAAACTACCAAATTTGTGTTAATTTGGTTGCCTTAATTATGTTTTCACAGTCAAATAAATGTAGTCTCAACTGATTTTCTGTTGGCACAAACAAAAAAATTCGACTAAAACAACTGAATCATTGCACTTGGGTATTTACTTTGGGTATTTTACTTTATTTTTTTATAATTATTTTTTTTTTTTTATTATATAAATTGTTATATTTATTTTTATTATGTAGTAGCTTTTATTAATCGTATATGGCCTTAGGGCTTTGGTTATGTAATTTAAAGAAAATAAATTCTATATTTATTATAAAAAAAAACAATAAAAAAAAAATTCGGTTATCATCACGAATCTGTATTAACTGTGAGAAATTCAAGCAAAAATTTTAAAATTCGAATTTTTAAAATATAAATTTTATGTAAATTTAAAAAATAAAATTACATTTGTTAAAAATTAGTGTTTTATATTTTATAGGGCATTTGATTATAAATAAATTCAATAAATAAAATAAATAAATTATGATATCGAACCTGCAGGTGGACTGACAATCCGGCGAATTACTATAGAGATTTTTCGATAACACTATAGAACAATTTCCAACTTTTTCCATAATAACGGGGTTCTGACAATGGATTCTGGTAGAGGAGACAAAAAAAAATATACGTGTGTCGAAATTTTAAAAGATCAAATCGGAATTTTATTTTAAGAAGGATTTAAGGTTTTCCCCTTTTGCCATGATCGTGCAGCATGTCGGTTTATGAAACTATATGTTCTTTACATCTGAGGTGTAGGATATGTTCAACAACTTTGTGGAAAATATTAACGCAAATATTTTTGCGGAACATATTAACCCTCTAACTCCCCCCATAACGGTATTTGTTGGCTCTATTTCAAAAAATTTTAAAAAACTCCCTTTAGAAGGAGGAGGGTGGGAATGAAATGTTTTGAAAAAATGTTGGCCATACAATTTTACTATATATATCAGAACACACCAAAGCCCAAAACTTAACACAAACACCAAAAATCAGTCAAATTCAAGATTGCTCATCAGATTTCTATTCATATTTTGGTATGACCTATATATTATTTACTGGTACAATGACGGGTCGAAAATGGACTCCGGTGTGGGAGCGGGGGTTTTTGGGCCCAACACGAGGATATCGGAGCCAATGGGCAAGTGGCCAACGGTATACCAAGCTGAACGACAGGCTATACTCATATGCGTTAGACTGAATATTTGTTAAGGTCTAAAGGGCGCATATATTTCTATCTTCTCTGATAGCCGAGCGGCACTACAGACTTTGTCGTCTTGGACATTTATTTCAGGAATAGCTCTTGAGTATTTTTATACCCTTCAAAAGTTGGCCGCGGGTAAATAGGTTACTCTTTACTGGTTACCAATCGAGGACATATTGGTAACGAGGTAGCGGACGAACTAGCTAAAATGGGTTCTTCCACACCTTTGGTGGGACCAGCACGGTACTTTGGGGTCCACCATAGTAGCCCTGGTTAAGGATGAGACAAGCGAAACTATTGGTCAACCCCTTTTCCAATGGGAAAATTTTGGGCCTTGCTAGGAACGACATTAGGTTACTAACAGGGTTTCTTACCGGACACTTTGTATTTAACTACCATTTGTGGAAGATGAATCTGTAGGAATCGCCTCTGTGTCGGCTATGTCTTGAGGGAGACGAAACAACTATCCACATTTTGTGTGAGTGTGTTGTATTGCATAGGAAAAGGAGAAAATTTTTCAATAAGGAATTTTTAGGTCCATAAGATATTATGAATATACGAGGGCAGATCAATAATTCCGTGACTTTTTTAATGAAACACAGTTTTTGCCAAAAAAAAATTATTTTTCAACATATTCTCCTTTCAGCTCCATACACTTATTCCAACGTTTCTCCAATTTGTGTATCCCTTCCAAAAATAGGATTTTTTGAGGTATATAAAATATACATTTGTTTGATCAATAATTTCATCGTTGGAGTTAAATATCTTTCCACCGAGCCATTTCTTTAGGTGTAAAAATAGGAAATAGTCATGGGGGCTAAATCCGGAGAATATGGTGGATGAGGTACCAATTCGTAGCCCGATTCATGGAATTTTGCCAATCCTTTAAAGTTGTCACACGATTACGTTTATGGTCAATTGAGAGCAAAAGCGGCACCCATCTTGCAGACAGCTTTCTTAAATCCAACTGATCATTTAAAATGGAAACCACACTGCCATATGAAATGCATATGGCATCAACAATCTCACGCACTTTTACTTTTCAATCGGCCAGCACCATATCGTGGATTTTTTCGACATTTTCGGCTGTATTGACCTCAATTAGCCGTCCAAAACATTCAGCGTCATTTGTACAGGGTGGCGCAAAAATAACCTTCCGATGTTTTTTGGCTGTAATTTAAAAAAAAAAATTAAAAACTTTGATTCTTCTTGTGGATTATTTTTATTTGGTCTTTTAATTTTTTTTACATCAAGTCGAGAATATGATGTCATGTAAATGGCCGCCGCCACAGTTGATTGTCATTTGAGCCCTTTTTATGGCATTTTCCATCACTTTGGCCAAAACTTCCGGCGATAGGTCCTCACATTCTTGACGGATATTGTCTTTAAGAGCTGCAAGAGTCTGAGGCTTGTTGACATAAACCCGCGACTTTAAAAAGCCCCACAAAAAGAAGTCTGGAGCGGTCAAATCAGGCGATCTTGCTGGCCAGTGCAAATCGCCAAAACGGGAGATTAGGCGCCCGGGAAATGCATCCTTCAGCATATCGGTTGTGGCACGTACAGTGTGTGGCGTTGCACTGTCCTGTTGGAACCACATGTTTTCCAATCCCAATTCATCAAGTTGCGGCAAAAAGAACTTGTTGACGTCTTCGAAGAAAAAAAGGTCCGATGACTCCTCCAGCCAAAACAGCACACCATACAGTGACTTTGAGCGGGTGTAATGGCTCTTCGTGGGTTACACGCGGATTTTCAGTGCCCCAGAAGCGTAAATTTTGCTTATTTACGTACCCGCTAAGACGGAAATGGGCCTCATCACTCATGATTATTTTTGATGAAAAATCATCTTCATTATTGCTCAAATAAATAGTCACCAATATTCCGCGTTCTGGAGCAGTGTAGCGTAACATTGTTTATTAACATGTATTTCGCATGTGTTTACTACACAAATGTCAAAACAGAACTGACATTAGGGGCCAATCGCAAAATTTATAGCATTTTCTGATAGGAGGATTACTTTTGCGCCACCTTGTACATGTGCGACCACAACGAAAATCAGTAAACCACTTTTTACCCTTGAAATCGATGATGCAGAGTCCCTATAGTATTTATTAAGCTTTTCCTTGGTTTAATTGACGGTTTTTTCGCAAAAAAAATATGTTTAATGAGCATTAAAAATTCATTTTTTTTGCATTTTTAAAAAAATCCACGAGGTTGTATGTTTCGAACAGCTGTTAAACGTAAAGTAAATGACGGAACTTGCTCAAAACTTGACAGTAGTCTATTAACAGGCGGCACTTAATGGCAGCAGTGTTGTATTTCATATAACTACGAGGGAAGTTCTAAATGTCACAGACTTGTTGATCCGCCCTCGTATTGTAGGTATCTACAACTTTCGATAAATCTGAATTTAAGGTTTTTTTTTTTAATTCATATGTATTCGGCACAAGATTCTCTAAATAACGGCAAAATGGAGATACATTAAATTGTCATCATGATGAAAATCGAAAATTTCTTCATATTTTTTAGGTTTCTTAAAAGGTGTTCTTAAAAAAAGTTTTTAAAAATTTCAATTATTTACAGAGTTACATTTGTTTTTTTGAAATTTCTTACAAAAAAATTGTTTTAATTTTTAAATTGGGGATTCAAATATTGTATGAACCAATTTATAGCAAAAGTGGTGAAAATTTTTATGCTTTTTAGAGTGTAAATAGCGTAATTTTTTCTACTGCCCTACACTTGCAATACCATTAAACTGTCAAATGGAAGTAATTTTTTATGAAGGTATTTTTTTTAAGTATGAAAATGTATTTTTAGTCTGGTTTGAGATCATAGAAAAAAAATTTTTCAAAATGAAAAAAACTTTTTTTTATTTAGTAATCATGGAGAAATGAAAATGTATTTTTAGTCATAGAAAAAAAAAAATTTTTTTCCAAATGAAAAAAACTTTTTTTATTAAGTAATCATGGAGAATACACAGAAAAAGTTATTAGACACAAGCTAAATGAAATGAATTTTCTGGTCCGCTACGACCTTCATCAACATTCTTCGTGCCCTTGAAAGTGCCAATTTTAAATATCTCTATTTAACTCACAAATCAACGGAAAAAGCTATTTATGCTAACATACAGCTGATTTTTTTATTATTGAGTTTAGATGAAATTTACTTACTATTTTTTTTTTTTTTTTTGGTGTTTAAAGTCTGATCTGAAAAATATTTTTTGGCCGAGTATTTTGAAACTCACAGAATATAAAAATGTTTTTTGTATTAAATTATTTCAATCAATTTCAAAATTTGGTCTTGATTTTCTTGATTAAGTGGTTTGCGATACATCAGTTGCCGGGAGAAATACTTGGATATTCATTAACCGATTGTCTAATTAGAAATATAACTTACAGCTAATAACGAATTTTTATTTTTAATTATTTTTAAAAAAATTAATAACTAATAAATTGGACGACCCTAATTAACATACAAAATATAATTTCATATGACTTTAACCTATCAAGGCCTTGGTTTTTGTTTCTGCTTCCTTTAGCTTTAACCACAAATACATATATAAACCATACTAAAAAATGGTTAAATACTAAATTAGAAACCATAATACATGTATTTTTTTTTGTGATTTCATGCATATACCAAACATGTGCCATACATAATTTAGTATAGTTTTTTTTCTTCTTCTTTAATTTAAATGTAATTTTGCAAATCACATACACTACACTACACTCCACTCACTCACAGATACTTGCATACAAACATGTATGGAAGGTATGTATGGGCAACATTATTACCAACATATGAATACAAATATTCCAACACATCCATATATGTATGTAAATATAAACAAATGAGTTTTATGGTTATTAGAATTTCCTCTTTGCTGCTTATATCCTTTGTGAATAACATTGTGAAGGTCCTAAAGTCAGTCGTTTGCATTGTCTGTTATTTGTGTTAGCAACAATACGATGTTTGGACTGCTGCTCTCAATGCTCAGCCTTCAATGTGTTTGTCAATAACTGTTGCATAGCAAGACAATTAAATTTTCGTTTTTTTTCGTTTTGTATTTTAATTGTCGATGGTCAACAACAATATTAAAATCACTTGATAATTGGATTTTTAGGGAACAATATTTAAAAGTCATTTGAGAAAAATACAACAGTTTGAAAGTGAAAAACAAATTTAAAAAATAGTCTGGCGTAAGATTTTTTTTACAAAATTTAACTTTGGAAAATTTGTTAATACAAAATCGTTTTAATTAAAAACAGATCTCCATAACTTTCACACTCCTCTTTTTTGTTATTTTTCCAATTATCGTTAACGAAAAAATAAAAATGCCCACCTCTATTAACATTCTGACCTCTTATAGTTTATTTTATTTCCCTCATAATTCTTTATTAGTTTTATTGTTTTTCTTGAAAATTACATTTAATGTGTTTTTTATTATTTTTTTTTTTTTTTTTTTGTATTTTTTGGCAAAATTTAAATTTTCTTGTGTCATAATATTTTTATCTCTCATTTTCACTTAATAATTTTATGATGTTTATTTTTGTTTGTTTAACGTTTCTTAAAGTCCCCCATGTGCTGAACATCTGCATTGTTTTTAAGATTGTCGCTGTGTTTTTGTAGAAGTAGATATTTTAGATTTTATTAAAATTTATTTTTATTGCTGTAATTTATAAACAGATTTATTTGTTATTTTTGCTTAATGAGTTTATAAAATTATTAAAAATTACTTTTTATAAATATTTTTTTTTTAATTTTAGTGTTGTTAAGAGTGTGGGATGAGGGAAAATGTTTACACGCAAAGAAAAAACATGGTTTGGCCAATCATATTCGAAGATTATCATATATTTTTGGATTCATGGTTGTGCCAATCGTACTATATTATGGTTATCATATTATAATAATAAAATAACCATATTTTTACCATAATAAGGTCCCTATAGTTATATTATGATTCAAAAATTACCATATTATTGCCCTAAATAAACATGTTATAATAAATTTATTATAATATGATCGCACGTTATTATAAAATATTATCATATTATGGTCCCTAATAACTATATTATGATTCCTGGGTTATCATTATATGATTTATAATATTAGAAAATTTCTTAAAGGAAAAGTTCTTAGAAACTATGAAAAAGCTCTTTAAATTTAAGAATATTTCCTTTAGAAATGTTTTTTCCAAAAAAAAAATAATATTAAGGATTTTTTGAGAAAAATTGTTAAGGAAAAAATCATAGACTTTAATAACTTTTCTTTCTTTGATTGTATAATTATTTATTGATTGTTGCCAGCATTTTATGGTTATATTTTTATCATAGCCAATCATGATATCAAATAGAAGGTGCCAATCATAAAATAGTAAAATATTTACTAAATATTGATGGTAGCGACCATGTTGATGGTTAGAAAACCAATAACTTGGTTGTGATCATATTGCAACCATGTTTTTTCTCTGCGTGTACAATCGATTCTTAACCCTACTAATTGTACAACTGGTTTTATTAGAACCGGTTGTATGGAACTAGTTCTAGAGAGGATAACCAGTTTAAGAACTTGTTCGAGAACTGGTTCTAAAGCCAACCGGTTATATTTAAAAGCTATATAATGTTTAGTTAGCAGATTTTTAGTTGATCTAAAAAATTTTGCAAAAATTTGCATTCTTGTTCCAAATATAATTTATAATTAATTTCTACAACAACAAAAATTATCCAACACTCAGGGAAAAAAGTTTTATCATATTAATGACAGTGTTTCATAAATCGTTTGCCATCAATACATCATCATAATTATGATATTTATGACAAATGATTTATATATCTTGATTTCATCACAAAAAAAATTATAAGAGATGTATAAAAACTCTTACAAATTTTAATTAATTCGGTAGTAAACCATCACTGCTTTTAATTCTTATAAAGCCTGCATTTTTATTTAATTAATAATTAAAAAAAACACGGAATAAACATTAAAAATTTTAATTATACAATAAATATTATAAAAGTTATTTATAAAAATAATGAAACTTCTTCATTAATATAAAAGAAAATTCTTTAAAAAATTCTTCATAAATCCTACCTAATATTTTTGAAAACTTCAGCATATTAATGAAAGATTTCATAAATACAGTGTTGTCCGTTTAGGGGATTTTTCCCCACATTGGTGATTTTATTTCTTCAAAGGGGATAAAAATTTCCGTTTGGGGATCCTGGGATTTGTTAGGGATAACAGCCAAAAATTAAGAGAATTTTTGGGGTTAAAATATTAACAATATTATAATAGAAGTTAATTATTTGTTCAACCCTGTTAAAATTTTAGAATTGGTGGTAACAGTGCAGAGTTGTATAATGTGCATACTTTAGAGCAACGGTTCCAAAATGAGTGGTCGCCATCCCCAGGGCGTCCGTAGCTGCATCCAAAGGGGCGCGGGAAGAGTTCGGAAAAAATTCTTTAAATATGTTTAAGAAGGTAATAATAAATAATAATCTGTCGGTTGCCATAATTGTATTTCAAAAAATGAAAAAAGGAAACTGATAAAAAATTGTGGTTTTCCAATTCTAAAAACTTTTCAGACTCTGGAATTTTTTTTTTTCTTTAATTGAATACACATTATTTTTTCTTATTTATTCTATATAACATGTTCTAAAAAAAATCACCAAAATGTACTTAAGAATCAATTTTTCCAAATAAAAACTCACAGATATTAAGAAGCTAGAGTTTTTAAGTTTTTCTAGGATAATTTAATTAAAAGATTTTTTCAAAAATTTTATCTGGTAAATCTTTTAAATTGTGAAAATTCTACAATTCCATCTGTTGTATTTTTTACTACTACTATTTTTTCGGAAAATATTCAGAATACAATGTTTTTATTTAAATATAAAAATAAATTTAAAATTTGGGGGTCCGTCAACCAGTAAAAATGCCTTAAGAGGTCCGTGAAGTGAAAGTTAGTGGGAACCACTTTTTTTAAAGAAATAAATGTTTTGCCACAAGTTTATTAGAAAATGTTTTCTGTCTCTCCTAAAAAGTAATAGTTTTTGAGATACAAGGTTGCGTTAGTAAACCCTCCATATTAACCCATTACCAGCCAGTGATGCCGTAAGACATCACGCGTATTCCGCGTTCTATAAAAAAAACGGCGAAGATGTTCGGATCCAATTGTAGGTCCATATTGTTGAGACAGGGCTCCAAATGCTCGCCACAATCAAAAAATAAAAATCCAACCTTTTTCACCAGATTTGAATTTGGGACTTCTTATCAACCTTTACCAGGCAAAAAAAGTAATAGAAAAAGAAGCCATGACTTTGATTTCAGAGTTGTGAAAATTTGGATCGAAACCAATGATTTTTACATAGGGGTGTCATAGGATGGAAGTTTTCTTTTATGATTATTTTTCATTGCATCTAAAGCAGATCTTAGGGATTAGTGAAAATAAGTTTCGAATTTTTAATTTAAATTTTAACAGGACCTCATTGCCTTAGCTTCATTTTCACAATGTCCCGGTAGCTTCTACCTGGGAATTTGACTGTACCAGATTTGTTGCTGTATATAAAGTTTGAGTTTGACTGTTGATTAAATAACTGGACATTCGGTAATCGGATGTTATTTATTAAATTACTTTATTCGAAATTCTTGCAATAACTTGTTTCAAAATAACAAAAGTTTATATGGAAATATCTGTGTTTAATGTTTACCTTGGTTGTTTTTTAAAATAAGTTACCCGTTTTAGATTTCAAAATAGTTCATTTCATTTAAAATCGCATTTTTTAAAGATGAGAAAAATAACTGCTTTAGAAGACCAAAATCAAAACTAAATGATATTTTGGAATGAAAAATATTATTTGGGGATAAAAGCTTTAAAAAAAACTGCATAAATATGTAGAAACATGTCATTTTTATGAAATAGATTCATCATATTTATGAAGTTATAAAAAAAATAATAAAAACAAAAATGTTTGAGGTGAAGACCACTTTGTGAGGTGAAAACCATTTTGTGAGGTGAAAACCATTTTGTGAGGTGAAAAACAATTTATGAGGTGAAAAACAATTTATGAGGTGAAAAAAAATTTTTGAGGTGAAAAACCATTTTATGAGGTGAAAAACAATTTTTGAGATGAGAAAAATGTAAGTTTAGTATAAAATATTATTTATCTCTGGTGAAAAAATATGGCAACACATTTTATTCACCAGACTCTAATATGAATTTGTACTAAAATACAGAAATTTGTATAGAATACCTTCACACTTTCAGTCATGACTTTTTGACGTCTCGGCCGATTTTGCTCAATTGAAATAGCAAACTGCATGAGGGGAATGAACAATCCCGCTTTAATATTTGCCCCGTAATCGCCATATCAAGGGACACACATGGCGGACATGGCTAGATCGGCTGAGAATAACATAAGAAATATATATGCTTTATAGGGTCTTAAACCTTTAAAAAAAGGAAAAAATTTGGGAAAAGTATCAGAGTATAGCAGAGTATTTTGAAGGCTCAAATAGTTCTATATTATCAACTTTATCAGTCCTGCCCTCCACATTGTTTTTGTTACAAATCATATAAAAAAAATCAATATGAAAACATTATGGAGGTGAAAAACAAAATTTTGAGGTGAAACACTTTTTGGAGGTTGAAACAATTTTTGTGGTGAAAAAAGTTTTTGAGGTGAATATAAAATATTATTCACCTCTTAGCGTCTGGTAAAAAAAAAATATGACGGAATATTTTATTCACCAGAGGCTACTATGAAATTGTACTAAATTACAACAATTTGAATAGAAAGTTAAGAGGTACCTTCACATTTTTACTCACAACTTATTAATAAGCTAAATATGAGTAACTATTCTTGCTTATTCACATCGTACACTCAGAAAAAAAGTTAGTAAAAAAATTTGTAAACGGTTTTCAATCCCACTTTACAATTCTTGTACTGATTTTTAGTAAAAAAAATTATTATTTAGTAAAGTTTTTTGCTATTAACATTTTACAAATTACAGAGTTTTTACAGAATATTTTCAAATTTTTGTTGCTAATTTCAGAAATCAATTTACAAATTTTTGAGAACCGATTTGCTAAAATTAGCAAATAAAATTACTAATTTTAAAAAGAGGATATTGAAGGAAATGTTTTTTCTAATTAAAACTTCCACCTACAAACTTAAATTGCCTTAAAATATTACATATATTAAAAAAGTGATCGGAAGTGAATATACCGACTCATGTCTGAAAATAGGAAATCCACTTGAAATAGCACTAAAAAAATTTTTTTAGTTCTAAAAATCAGCCTAAGAACAATTTAAATTTGACCTTAAAAGCAAAAATATTGACTTAAATATTTTTTAAAGCAGAAATTTCCAAATAAAACCAAAACGATTAATTCGTTTATGTTTTAACAATTCTTAAGCCTTTGATTTTGTTTTTAATTTTGTATAAAATATTTTTTGAAAAAATAAATAAAATAAAAAAATTGATGCTCGATAAAAAAATAAATTTTAAATTTTCACAATATTTAGTAATTTTTTTTTGCTGATTTTAGCAAACCGGTTTTAAATTCTGCTTTACAAAAAGTATACTAAAATTTAGTAGAGTCTACTAATTTT
This sequence comes from Eustalomyia histrio, assembly GCA_949748255.1. NCBI lineage: Eukaryota > Metazoa > Arthropoda > Insecta > Diptera > Anthomyiidae > Eustalomyia > Eustalomyia histrio. The sequence goes on along the minus strand of OX456525.1, from coordinate 14,254,550 downwards.
TCTACTAATTTCATTGTACTACACGTCAGCAGATATGTTTCGCTAAGATTAGCAAAAAATACCGCTGGGCTCAAATAAGCAAAATTTCCCGTAATAACAGCAACATTTTTAGTTGCCATTACAGACTTTTTTTGGTGAGTGTAAACGCTTTTTCATCAAACAGACAGACGGACATACCTTATAGTGTCTTGGACCTATATTTTGAAATTTTACAAACGAAATAATGAAAAACATGTATACATATATCCTCATCGAGGTATCAAAAAACTACCCAAATCCAATATCTCAAGGTCTAAAAGGTTTAAGTTTTATTGAAGCATGTATGTCAAAGCATCTAAGAAAATTTTAAATTTTTACACTGCGGTTACAATTTTTGCACAACCCGCATTTTAAAATGATCAATATTGTTTTGTTTCCATCCTTTAATTCAAAGTACGGCGTGGGTCAAAAATCATCATCTAATTTACTTTCACTAAAACTTTTGTTAAAATTTAAAAAGTCATTTGGTTATTAAATGATTTCATTGATTTGCACTTATAAATTATTCTTATTTTATTATAAATATACATTTCGTCCAACAAATAGCTGTCGTCGGCGTTGATTCAAATTTGGCCGCGTTTGAATAAATTTTTCGTAACTGTGCGTAGCATTTGTGGTGTTACGTTGTCAATTTCAACTCGATTGTTGTTCTTTAAGGCTACGTTTCCACTGAACGTGTTTTGCATGTGTTTTAAACTAAAACACTGTTTTGTACATGTTGTCCAATATATTTTTTCAACAACAAAACAGCATGATTTGCTCAAAACAAGCAAGTGGAAACGTTGCATAACACCAAAGACTTGAAATATCTTCAGAGGAAGAAGTCAAATCGATAGATTCCTGAAAAGCGAGATTACTGGTAAGGAAGCCTTTAAAATACGCATTGTGTCATGTGCAATCTGTTCGAACCACATGTCTGCCAAATCCAGATCATTAACCTGTGCTAAGCAACTTCAATCGGCGTGGCTCTATAGCGGTCGCCTTCCACCATTCAAACGTTACCGTCGGCTCATTCGAAAAAATTAGGCCAAATCAGGGTCTTTAAGTGCATTGGTTCTTCATGAAATATGCGTGGATTTTCCGTCCTCCAAACCCCGCTAAAATAAAAATGAGCCTCATCACTCATGATCAATTTTGATGGAAAATCATCGACTTTGTTGATTTTCGAAATCGCGATCCAAATCCAAAAAAGCTATTAATAACTATTTACTATAAATTTCGCACATGTCTACTTCGCGAATGACAAAACTAAACTGATATACGATGCCATTTGCAAAAATGGCAGCACTTTCCAATAGGGTGATACATATTTGCCCCAACTTGTACAAAATATTGTATACGTTTTCTTACTCTTTTCTGTTAGTTTTTAAAAAAATAATTTCATCTTTTGGCATACGAAATAATTTTCATTTAAAATTTATAATATCCTAAGGAAATAAAAATAAAAAAATCGATTTCAATTTATATTTTGTAAAGCTTAAAATAAACAACGTATGCAACAGTAAAATGTAACCAACAACAACAAATACAACTGTGTGTGTGCTACCCACAATAATTCCCTTAAGGATTTAGTAAAACATCTACGTAACAAAAATTCATGCAAGGAAATCTAAACAGTAAATGTGGTTGTAACGGATTTTATAAACTAACTAAATACTCAAGTCTGTGAGTTTAACTCGTAACAAAAATTTACTTAAGATAATGCAAAAAAAAATACTCCAATAAAACAAATATGCTCATTTAAGTCTCAAACACTTTTTTGATGGTACATGAGTTTAACTCATTTTCTCTTAAATATTGTAGAGCATAAAAAAATGTCATGCGCTTTTTAAAATATTTACAATCTCTATAAAATTGATAGCTCTGGTTTTTTATTGCAATTTTATTTTAAAGAGATACTTTTTGTTTGTTGTTTTCTTTTTTTAATATCGGTTTGTCGATTTTATTTTATTGAACCATATGAGGCGAGACTTTCAAATCATTTCCCTTTCCGTTAACATTTAACAAGAGTAAATGCCGTTGTATGTTTAGAGAGTATGAGTGTGTGAAAGTAGTACATGATACACTCACTCACAAATCACAAGATATGTCTCACCAAGGCATTGACATTGCTTTACTGTGGTAGCTGGCATGAAAATTAAAAAAAAAAATTTGGAAAAAAAAAGAAATTGTGTCAAATTACAGTCACATTGTAGATGTATATTATTTCCTTTTTTTCTCGCTTTTCTTTTTGCAAACTGTAACCGGCTTTATTATGTAATTCTTAAATGATTAAGTCAAGTAATTTAAAAGTATATAAAAAAACAAACAACTTGAAGTAAATTAAAAAATAATTATACCATTAAAAATAAAAAATGACTACCAAGAAACTCATAAAAGTCAGTAATACTTTTTAATAAACCCACACTAAAAAAAAAAATGAACTAAAATTTAGAAAATTAACTTATTTAGAGGAAAAATTTAAATGAAAACAGCGCCAAAGACACTTTTTACCAATATCTAATAAAATTTTCCTTGAAATTAAGAAACAAATTTTATTTCAAATTTGGTCAAAATTTCTAATTTATAGAACAATTTTACTATTGAGAAGTAAATTTTTATTAGAAAACTGTAAAATTTTCACCTAAATAGTTCATATATCATCTAAAATTGTACTGTTAGTTAGGAAATGCTTCCTTGGTTTTAAGAAAATATTTATTTTATTTAAGTTCATTAGATAATTTTTTTTCTAAAAACTACGACTTAACTCCCTAAAAATAAGAATATATTTTCTAACATCAAGTTAAATAACACTTCTTTTAAGTGAAAATTATCCTTATCCTCTGCTTCTATGGTTAAGGTAACATATTTTACCATATATTTTCAAGTACTTTACACTCATTGAGTAGGTATTTTCCCACTTTCGGAGGACTTCCGCTCTGTGAGGACACTGCTCTTAACAAGCTTTTTGCTATACATTTTTGTCTTAAAATTAAATTGAATTATACTAAATTCTTGTATTTAACATATAAATTAAATTTCATTAGCAAAAAGGTAAACAAATTATAAAAATCTACTGAAGGATATTCTGAAACACAATAAATTGTAACAAAGACAGATCCTTTTCGTTGTTAATTAACGGTTCTGCTTGAGAGAACTACAAAAAGGCACGCCCTAAGTGACACACGGCATCTATGGCTAAGGAACACTGGGGTCCTTTGTCTTCTTAAATTAACTAATTCAAGGAAATTGTTGCAAAAATACAAAATATCACAGTAACATTTCTTGTTATTATTGGAAAATGGAAAAATGTCATAAGTTTATTTTATGGAATTGTTAGCTTAAACTTAATTTGACATATAGAAATTTAAACTTTTTTATTATTAAGTGAAAAAAAAAATAGTTCGATAAATATAAAGTTTAATAGGCGCAACGTCAATTACAGAAAAGCCATTATGCCGTAATGTATAAAATGTGCCTGCGATATTTTGTATTTGGTTGTCAACAAACAAATTTATTACATAAAAGCTCAAATTCGAAATTTTTTACCCTTTGCTAACAAAATTTTAAAATATTCTTTAAGTTACTTTAAGTTCAATATTTAAGACTGTTAAGATTAGGAATAGGCACGTGAGACATTTTTGACTCACAATCAAAAATTACAATCATGCACGATAGTTTTTTTAAATGGTGACTTTGATTTCTTTTATTTAATAATATTTTTCTTGAAAATTAGGAATACTAACTGCTTTCTTTTTAATTGATTGATTTTTTTAGAATAAAATAGTATTTTTTTAGAATAAAATAGTAATTTAATTTAAACCTTTTCCAACAAAAAAAAATCCTATACCAAATTTTATTATTTTTTAAAATTAGAAAACTTTTACTTGAAAAAAAGAATATTTTATTAAAATTTTTAAAATTTATCTCAACTAAGTTGCATAAAAATTTTCCCTAGAAATAGTTTATCAGTTTCTAAAATCAAGTAAATTTTTATTATTACATAGGAAAAAATTTATTACTTTTTTTTTAATTGTCTGAAGTAATTTTTAGAAAACAATTCTTCAAAATTAGAAAGTGGTATACTTAAAAATTGAATTTGGAAATAGCTTTCTAAAATTTACTTCTCGCGAACAAAAAATGTACACACATTAAGTTCAAGTACTTTCTCGATTTAAGTCAGACACATTTTTTGAACTTAATGGGAGTAAATTATGTGGTAAATTTTTTTTTTTACCTAAATTTAATTTTATTACATTTGAGTATGCATTTTTCTTAAAACTAAAGTGTTTTTTCCTAAAATTTATAAATTTTAACTTAATTGCCTTGTTTTTTTCCTAAAATCAAGAAATATTACTAAGGAAAAATATGAACTATTTCTGAGTATATAAACTATTTCGTTTTTCCTCAAACTTAGGAATTTTTATTCTTTTTAAGAAAATTTTTCCAAGTTTAAATAAAATTTTACTTAAATTGAGGACAATTTATAAACTATTTTGAAGGAAATTTTTGATTACATTTTAGTTCATGTCTTTTTTTTTTTTTTTTTTTTTTTTGAGTGCAGTAGAAGAATGTGTAAAGTAATATTTAAATTTCAGCCGGTTTAGAAAAGAATAACATATATTAACTCTTTTTAACAGTAAAGGTTTTTATGTTGATATTTTTTCTTAAATATAGCTATATTAAATAATAATTACCTACAATATAATTATGATATTATTGATTTCTCATACAGGCTGTTAAATTCAAAACCAATTAATTAACTAATGTTATGATAAACAAAAAAAAAAAAAACAATAACACATAAATCCGTTGATATCAATCGATACCATGAAAAATTACTTAATTCAATGATTAACAAATATTACTTTCATTAATTTATTAAAACTGTATTACAACAGACACATAGGAGGTGGCGTATGATTAATATCATTTCAACGTACAACAAAAAATTATTATAATTAACCCACTAATGCCGGAGGCCAGCAGTATTCGCATTTGAGGTAATATTTCTTTACATAAGAATTAATTATTAAAGTAATTATATCATATCGATGGGAAATAAAAACATTACTAACCAATTTTATATAATTATACATATTTACAGGGTGGGGCAAAATCAGTCATCTGATTTTCTTTCGCTATAACTTTTGTTTAAAGTGAAAATTCAATTGGTTTTTGACTGATTGAGTTTATTCGCCCTTATTAATTTTGTTTTAATTAACTGTGGAAAAATATGTACGACAAAGGGCAGCCCTCGGCGTTGGTGCAGATCTGGGCCCAGAGGAAGAAGCCCGGAAAGCGAATCGGAAGATCTGGCTGGTTAAGCCAAATCACCAAAATGCGATATTATAGGCGCTGGGAAGGCACACTAAAAAAAGACATGAACTAAAATGTAATCAAAAATTTCCTTCAAAATAGTTTATAAATTGTCCTCAATTTAGGTAAAATTTTATTAAAACTTAGAAATATTTTCTTAAAAAGAATAAAAATTCCTAAGTTTGAGGAAAAACGAAATAGTTTATATACTCAGAAATAGTTCGTATTTTTCCTAAGTAATATTTCTTAATTTTAAGAAAAAAAAACAAGGCAATAAAATAAAAATTTATTAATTTTAAGAAAAAACATATTAGTTTTAAAAAATCGCATACTCAAATGTAATAAAATTAAGTTTAGTTAAAACAAGTAAAAAAGGGCTAAATTCGGCTGTGCCAAATCTTTGAATACCCTCCACCATAGGGGCTGAAGATGATATACGTATAAACTAAATTTTGCATGAACTGTAATATGAATATGTTTTGTCAATTTATGTAACGAACTTTTGTTATTTAGTTTTAGTAATGTTATTTATTTAGTTTTAGTAATGTTATTTACAGAGGTCTGCTCTGTTAGCGACTTTAACAATGTTGCTTCTTACGTTAGCTTAGTTAATAGAGTAACACACATATAGCTCTAAGAATGTTATTCTTCTCATAGCATGTAAGACAATAAATGTAATCGAACAAGAAAAAGACTTAATAACATTTTTACTTACTTAGCAGAAAAAAAATAGATACAGATACATTTTCACTCATAACTTTTGAACCGCTAAACCGATTTCGCTCATTTTAAATACCAAACTGCTCGGGAGGATGTTCAATAATCTGTGTAAAAATTGGCACCCCCGCTTGCGTCTTCGCGTCGTGATCGCCATTTCAACAGACAGACGGACAGACAGACGGACATCGCTAAATCGACTCAAAATTGCATAAGGATCACGAATATATATACTTTATGGGGTCTTATATTTCGACATATTACAAACGGAATGACAAACTGATATATACCCTCACCATATATGGTGGAGGGTATAAAAATTAGGACATTATTAACACCCATTTAGTTCAAAAAATGTGTCTAAATTAAATCGAGAAAATACTTGAACTTAATGTGAGTTCATTTTGTAGTAGTAAAATTAACTAAATTTTAGAAAGCCATTTCCAAATTCAGTTTTTAAGTCTGCCACTTTCTAATTTGGAAGAATTGTTATCTAAAATTTAGTTCAGACAATTAAAAACAAAAAGTAATAAATTTTTCCCTATGTAATAATAAAAATTTACTTGATTTTAGAAACTGATGAACTATTTCAAAGGAAAATTTTCATGCAACTTAATTCAGATAAATTTTAAAAATTTTAATAAAAATTTTTTTTTTTCAAGTAAAATTTTTCTAATTTTTTTTCTATGTAATACGAGTAATAAAAATTTAATTGGTTTTAGAAACTGATACACTATTTCTAGCGAAAATTTTTATGAAACTTAGTTCAGATAAATTTTTAAAAATTTTTTTTTTTTTTTAGTAAAAGTTTTCTAATTTTTGAAAAATAATAAACTTAGGTACATATATGATTTTTTTTATTGGAAAACGTTTGAACTATTTTCAATATTATTTTCCAAAAAAAAAAAAAAAACAATAAATTAAAAACAAACTAGTTAGTTTTTCTAATTTTCAAGAAAAAATATTATTAAAGAAAACAAATTAAAGAAAACACTTAAAAAAAATTATCGTGCATGATTGTACTTTTTGGTTCGTGACCGTGATGAGTGGCTCACGTGCCTATCTCTAATCTTTACTGTCTTAAATATTGAACTTAAAATAGCTTAAAATATATTTTAAAATTTTGTTAGCAAAAGGTAAAAAACTACGAATTTTCGCAGTTATGTATATTTTTGTTTGCTGACTACAATACAAAATATCGCAATCACATTTTATAAATTATTACATAATGACTTTTCTATAATTGACGTTGCACCTAATAAACTTTACATTTATTAAAGGCCTTAAAACTTTTTTTCACTTAATAATAAAAAAAAAGTTATAATTTGTATATGTCAAATAAAGTTTAAGCTAAAAATCCAATAATAACAAGAAATGTGACTGGTATATTTTGTATTTTTGCAACAATTTCCTTAAATTAGTTTATTTAAGAAGACAAAGGACCCCCAGTGTTCCTTAGCCATAGATGCCGTGTGTCACATAGGGCGTCCCTTTTTGTAGTTCTCTCAAGCAGAACCGTTAATTAACTACGAAATGGATCTGACTTTGTCACAATTTATTACGTTTCAGGATATCCTGCAGTACATTTTTTCAATATGTTTAGAAATTTTGAACAAATTTTAAGTAAAATTTGTTTCTTAAGTTCAAGGAAAATTTTAATAAATATTGGTAAAAAAAAGTGTCTGGCGCCATTTTTATTTACATTTTTCCTCCAAATAAGTTAATTTTTCTAAATTCTAGTTCATTTTTGTATATGATCATACATCAGTAATATATGAGCATATATGATAATATATAACCATATACGGCCATGCACCCACAAATTTCGGATCCAATGATATACATACGGTCATAAATGAGATCATGTATGACCTCTATGACCATGTATGCCCATTTATGATCATTTGAGGGTTAAAACAGGAAAAAATGCTTGAAGTAACAAAAAAACAACGCACAAAACAGAAAATCAATAATTGTAACAGTGAAATATGATTTAATATTATGCAGAAAAACGTAACTTCAGGTCACAGTCAAGGGAAAAAAATATACATTTATAAAATGTGGCAAATAAATATATAAGTTAAGATGTTGTTAATAAAAAAAAGTTAAAAAAGTTAAACAAAATATATTTCAAGTGTGTTTTTTTTTTATACAAAAGTTATAATGAATATATTAACTTTTTAGAACAACAATCTCTTAATCGGGAATTATGTTTAAAGTCTTTTCGAATGTTAGAAAGTGAAATTATTTTAAAACTTATTTAGAACTTGTTAAATTCGGGTTTTAAAGATATTTAATACTAATATAGACTTACTTGTGATTGTTTTATGATTTTTCTTATATTGTAATATAATTACCTGAAAAGAAAGAAAAGTAAAAAAAAAATTAATTAAAAATATAATTTGAAAAATCTTAATAAAAAAAAGTAATTTAAAATACATATAACAAAGACGTATGAGTAATGTGTAAACAATCGTACGCAGTGTAGTACAATTATAAATATAAACAGTAATTTGTTACTAACAAAGTAATGCTTCTATGGCTTACCAATCGATTAAAAATCACTTTTTATCACTTTGTAAATAAATTCGTAAGCAAATAAGAATTTGGTACATAAGTTTCTATTGACCCAAGAACGAACCCTGACGAACTTTGCTAGAATCGGTTTATATTTAGTCCTACCATCCATAGAAAGGTATTTTCTGAATTGGGCTTACATGATATTTAGAAACACAAAACCATAGATATATGATTGCAATTTGGATTGTGAATGTTTTATGGGACCATAAATCACCAAATTTGAAGAATATCGGGCTATATTTGAACCTACTCCCGATATGAATCCACCTTCCCGATTTTGATTATTTATTTATTTATTTTATTTATTTATTTATTTATTTATTTATTTATTTATTTATTTATTTATTTATTTATTTATTTATCTATTTATTTATTTATTTATTTATTTATTTATTTATTTATTTATTTATTTATTTATTTATTTATCTATTTATTTATTTATTTATTTATTTATTTATTTATTTATTTATTTATTTATTTATTAATGTCATATCCTGCACAACAAGATTTAATCTTATAATTACAGTACAGGAATTACCAAGCAAAAATAATAATGACAATTGTTAAAACATATTTAGAAATAGGTTGCAATTAGGTAAAATATTTTGAAAGCTTAAATTTAAATTACACAAGATTAAAAAAAAATAAATAAAAATAATAATAATAAAAAATATTTAAAGTCAAACAGGAAAAGTAAGAAAATATCAAGAAAAATTTAGAAAAACAAATTTTTTAAAATGAGTAACGTTGCTGTTAAGTTGTTGGTTTTGTGGAAGCATATTCCAGAGACGAATTGCATTTATATAGAATTGCCACTCAGATACTAGACAATGATGTCTTGGTAAAATAATCTTTTTGCCCCTATTAGACTGAGCAAAATGAAGTTTTTCATAGAGGTATAAAGGTTTTTGCGTGTAAATGATTTTATGTAAAAAGAGAAGTACTCTTATCTTCATAAGATTTATAAATGAAACACCAAAAATTTTCTTTGAGAAAGCTGAAGTTCCATCACGTCGCCTGAATCCAAAAACATAACGAACAATGCTATTATACGCCACGATAAGCTTAGATTGGCTTGCGGAGTCGCTATTGGCATAAAGTTCACAACCATACAATAACCCCGGAATCAGGTATGATTTGGCCAGCAGCAATCTAATTTTTAAAGGTGTACAAGATTGGGCTGCCCAAAGTTGTCTTAGTTTCATGAATGTCTGACCCACTATTGTGTTAATATGGTTTGTCCATGTTAGACTACTATTTAGTATTAGACCAAGATTTTTAGCTGTTGGGACAATGTTAATTTTCTCGTTGTTAATGGCGATATCATGTTCGAAAACTGGATTTAAAGTTTTTTTACGAATTACCAAGCATTTGGATTTTCGTGAATTAATACAGAGCCCATTAGCTGTTGCCCACCGGTATAAACTATTAAGATCAGCGTTGATTTTATCAATATTCTCCGTTATAGATTGAACAGGACTGCTCAAGTAGAGTTGTACATCATCTGCGTACATGTGTATCTTACAATACGAAAGATATTCAGGTAAGTCATTAATATATATGGAAAATAGCAGCGGACCCAAAATCGAACCTTGGGGTACACCTCTCTCGAGATTCAAAGATTGGGATGACTTATTATTTACATATACGGATTGCGTACGATTCATGAGGTATGAGTACAAAAGCTGAGTGGAAGTAGTTGAAAAATTAAAAAAGCGTCTAAGTTTCATACAAAGGGTATGGTAGTTGACCGTATCAAAAGCTTTTGAGTGATCAAGAAGTACAAGAAAGTTTATTTTGCTATCATCCAGTTCACGCCTAATGTTTTCACAGAAAACTTTCGAGAGATAACATAGTATTGCTATTGGTCGAATATCCGAGTTTGTTTTTGGGATTGGGATAATTTTGGCATGTTTCCATTTGTAAGGAAAACTACTGGAAGTTATAATGTGGTTGAAGAAATATGTTACATAAGGCAGGAGTAACGGTAACAGCATTTTCATAAATTTAGGGTGCACGTTATCATACCCCACAGCATTCGACTTAACCATAGAGAAACAAGACAAAACATCAAGTTGAGTTACGCATGAAAATTCAAAGTTATTTTCTTCAGTGTTGGAATTGTTGAAAGTATAGAAATTGTTATCGATCTGAGCCAAAGGTAGGTCTGTAAAAATTTAGTTCAATTCATCGCTATTGTTGTTAGCTTTTCCAATACCAATTTCTCGGATTGTTTGCCAAGTATTTTTGGATTCCAAAGCTGAAGAAAAACGTTTAGAATAGTATTCGGCTTTAGCAATTCTGATATTTTGGTTGACTACCTTTCTAGCCGAGCGATAACTATTTTTTAATTCGAGGGTTTTAAAATGTTTCCATCGGGAGTATGCAACATCTCTATGAGAAATTGATTGTTTTATGGCAGCTGAAAACCATGGTGTAGACTTAAATGAAGATGTTTTTATTTTCAGTGGAACTGTTTCTTCATAAAGTCGCAGCAGGTTGTTTTGTAAGAAGCACAATTGATCATCAACGGAAGTCATGTAATACACACTATCCCAGTCAATGTTGGAGAAGTTCGTGTATAGCAGATCATAGTTCAAGTTCCTAAAGTCTCGAAAGGAGAACGATGTATCGACATGTTGTATACGATAATCATAGGTGAGAAAAATCAGGTCATGTTTTGAAAAACATGACGCCGAGATTTGATCATAAAGTAAAACGTTTGAAACATTTCTAACAAATAAAATGTCAAGCAAGGTGCTGGTATGGGTGGTATGATGTGTAGGACTAGTGAAATGAATTTTAATCAAACTTCAAAATATATATAAATACCAGGGTGAGTCCATAAGTCCGTGACTTTTTCAATAAAACACAGCTTTTTGGATTAAAAAATGATTTTATTTTTCAACATAATCTGCTTTGAGCTCTATAGAAACAATAAATAGTCACTCGAAGCTAAACTCGGATGAGCAAGCAATTTGTAGCCTAATTTATGGATTTTTGCTATGGAAACTGTAATTTTTCATTTTCTCCTCAATCCTTAAAAAAAATAAATGACGCAGCTTGTTAAAATTTGGACAGAATACAACTGCCAGATGCATGTTGGCAGGAGCAGTATTGCCCTTTCAGTTAAGAGGTGGGAAATTCAAAAAGGTACAGACTTATTGACCAGCCCTCGTAGCAAAAATTTTAGTCTGAAAGACTGTTGCCATCCTGCCGATGGCACAAGAGTACTTGTTCTCATCATCCAGAATAATTAGTGTAAAAAGTATCAGAATAACCTCCAAGTAGTTCGTTTGGGCTGCCCCAGTCTCCCCTACTTTCTACCGTACGGGTGGGATGAAAAGGGGAAAGTATCTCTTCAATGAAATTCAAAATTTGTGTTCCTCTCCTTAGAATTTCTAATTGTAATGTGATAAAAATTGTGTTAAAAGAAGGAAAAAATGTCTCCTTTATCGCCCAGCCAGACCAGCTGGTGCTAGAATCATGAAATTTGCAAAGCGACAATTTGTGTTCCCTGGAGCTAAGTCCCCAGTAAAAAAGTAAAATCCAAACAACAGGTTTGCTGAACATCTTATACTGCCTTAGCATTGGTTCTAATTTATCTTTTACAACCGGTTTTTTTTTTTAATGGACTTTGGAGCAATAAGTTCGTTTCATCCAAACTAGAACAGATATATAACTGGTTATGGCATAGTGAAACGCTACATTTAGCCTTCCAGGAATTATTTCTAGAACATGTTCCATTAAACAGGTGTTAAAAGAACCTGTTCTAGAATATATTTAAAGTAAACTGTTCTAAAAAAATTTGCTAGATCTCTAGACAGTTTTTGGAATTTCAAAAAAAAAAAGTAGAAACTTGTGATTAAAAAGCACCTATCCAAAATCTTTTGGAGCTAGGATTTTAAAATTTGTAATCTGCTTTTCCAAGACTAGGATTCTGTACAATAATCTCAATTTATAAAGAATAACGTTACTGACTGACTGATTCAACATCGCCCAGCCCAAACCGCTGGAGCTAGGAAGCTGAAATTTGGTATGTAGGTTCCCCTTCCGGTGTAGACATCTGCTAAGACGGGGACGCGGAGGGGCGAAAAGGAGGGAAATTTCCCTTTTACGGCCTGCCTAAACCCCTTTAGCTAGAACACTGAAATTTTAAATAGGCCTTCCTAGGAGTATGTGCTAACTCCTTGATAAGGTACATTTTAGAATTTTGGCAATGGATGTGGTAAAAATTGGGGTTCAAAGGGCGAAAAATCTCCCCCTTTACGGCCTTCCCAAACCGTTAAACTTGGGTGAAATCCTCCCCTTCAACGGCCTGCCAAAAACACTTGAGGTTGAAAATCCATCCAGTTGGGCTTTTGTAAATTCTTATGGCGAGGGGCAAAAACGGGAGAATATCTTCCCCTTAACGACCTGCCCACACCGAAATAGCAGGCAACCTGAAATTTGAAATATGTATTACCTGAAATATGGTCTAACTCACTACATTTTAGAATTTCAGCCAGAGTAAATTCTTCCCCTTAACGTCATGCGAAAACCTCTGAAGCTGGGAAGTTGAAATT